>BPTQ01000008.1:323650430-323668796 GCA_019973895.1 Chrysanthemum seticuspe | reverse complement strand
AAAAGAAACCCGCAAATCCGAGAAACAGAAATAGGCCTAGGAGTAGCAGAGATCCTGCGAATCGGCAAAGTCGACGGAGAGACGTAGGGCAAAATTCAACCATAAGGTCGTTACGAAGTTTGTCAAATGGAAGCAATCTTCATTTGAAACGTCTAGCAAATCTGTAAACCTCATGTTCGAACCTTTGGTTAAGACTTAATCTCTTTCAACATCCGAATCAACCCAACTAACATTGTCAATTCCCGCAACTAGAATAACAAACAAACTGGTTGACGTACTCTAAGCCTATCTCAACAGACCACTTGTAGAGAAAACAGTGAGGTCCTTATTACAGCTCTTCCTTGAATACTCATATAAGGGATTAGTAGTACAAGTAAAGGGGAACCTGTAGTGCAAACTCTTTGAAGAACTATACGAGGTACACCTTTGCATCTCCCCCCCCCACTTATGCAATGGCAAATTTTTGAAATCTAGAAATCATAGTTTAGCGAATACTTCGAATAATATTATACTTTCAAGGTTAATAACAAACACTCGTTACATTTCGTATCATTCGGTACAACAGTGTGTTCGTAATTGTAGTTTGGTGTAGTGTTCGTTATCTTATCACGTTGATACTTTCATTTCTCTATTTCTTTCCTTTCACGTTTGGCTTGTGCTACTAAATATCACCAAGCCAGTGCCTAGAGGAAAGGCGGGATGAGGTGAGGGGCTCATGGGTTGAGCTCTCAATGAAGTGATTTAGTTGTTCGAGGGAAGAGCCGCCTCTTTTGGAATGTTAGCAGCGAATGTGAAAAAGGCCATGTTTCGATTTATGGCCCAAGATCAAGCTCCATCTTGGTTGGATTGCAGCGGATATGTTATAAAGGCTGTGATTCGATCTACAGCTCAAGAAAAGTTCCCATGTTGGTGAGGGTGATACAAAATACCGGGTTGTATTGTTTGGAACACAAAATACCATATTTGTGTATTTGGTAGATTAGATCAAACCACTTTTACAACACTCCTACGTTACTACAAGATGTGATTACTAGGTACTGTGTTTACAGATTACCTATACTTATTGATGAAGATTTACTAGAAGGTAACTATCCTTCGGAAGTACTACTTCTAGTGTTCAAGGGATTTGAACAACACTATCTAGAAGTCGAACACCGCTCACACCTACCGATCTAGAGGTTCGAAAGGAACCAACTAGTTACATCTCATACGAATGTTGTTTCTACTTACAATCTTCGTAATACTAGTACTAGTAATCCCACAAATTACATACAATGATGTAACAATTACTATCTAGATTTACATACGTTCTTCCACCTCTTCTACACAAAAGTTCACCACTTCTTTACCCTTTTGTTACCCGAAGATAAATATCGGTTTTCACCTGTCCTCGCAGGTGCCTGGTTCCTAGGGAAATTTCCCCAGGCAGGAAATACGTTAAACCATGGCACCCACGGACTGTGTTTTAGATTTTTTAGAAAGAAGTTTAGAAAGGTTCTATAATGGTTTAGAATGATTCTAGTGTAAACCATATAACTCATAGTTAGATTGGTTTTATAAGTTCACTAGAAGGTTCCTAAAGTTTCTACTACGTACTGTACTACATTGTACATAAAGGTAAAAATCTAATTTCCAAATAGTTCCATTTGAACATTTTACATAATATATTGATCAATTATTTTACAGATCAATGGAAAACTTTATGAACACTTACGTTGTACATTTTACTCCAAGCTTTATCTTACCAAGAAGGGAGCTTGTTGATTTAGTGAAGTAACTCTCGAGTTGGGTACTCGGGGAGTGGAGTAGGGCGGAAAGGAGATCCGTGACCGAACCACTATAAATCATCGTGTTCGGTTTGCACTTTCCTTTCTTTATCTCTTTACTTTCATAGTTGCACTATTCTATTGCTTGTGATGTGGTTTGATGTTAATGCTTGTGTGACAACATGGCTTACTATGCTTTACATTGCTCACAAACAATAATTGGAACTTTCATATTATAATAAGCTTCATAAGCGATTTGATACTAAAGATCTAAAGTTTTTAAACGGTAACGTATTCACCCCCCCCCTCTACGTTTCCACATGGAGCATATCAAGAAGTTTCTCAAACGTGATGTCCAAGGGGAAATGAACATGATGATTAGGGAATATACTCATAAGTTCCTTCTCGACATTATTCCTGGAGTGACAAAAGAGATGTTCACCAGACAACTCTATCCGAATCTCATGCAGTTGGTCAAACAAACAATAAGATCAACGCCCTTAACTGTTACAATCAACCCAACTAAGCCTACAACTTTCTCTAATTCAGAATTGGTTTCCAAGCTTGTACTCCAAATGTCTAAACGATCTGCAAAGTTTACTTCTAACGAAGGTAAACTGTTTGAAGCATTGCTGGAATACCAACTTAAAACGGGATGCAGAGAGGCAGCTGAAACGGCTAAGCGTCCTAGAGACGATGAGGATCCGGATAAAGACAAAGAGCCTAAACGCCCAAAGAAAACTGGTGAATCATCTTTTATAACTCCACCACCCCAAAGGACTCCAACCGAGAGACGATCTCCTCCACGTTCTGCTACTGATAAACCTCAGGACTCTGAGTTACCACCACACACAGAGAAAACCGGTGATCATTTCGAGTAAACTGGTGGTGACGATGAAGAGATCCCAGAGCCCCAAAAACAACCCACCTCTCCCGCCTCAACAAAGAAACCAGAGTCCTCATCAAGGCCAAAGAAGAAGAAGACAAAGACCAATGTCGTCTCATGGCTAGACGACGATGACACCGCATAATATGACTGATTTTATACACTTGTTGATGCTACTCCCTCACTACCAGAAGGTCAAGAAATGGTAGATGGCCATACTATGGAGCATGTGAAGCTGATTCAAGAACAGTTTAGAGTGAAGAAGATGACTAAGGCTGAGCTAAGGCGAATTAAGAATGAAGCCTTCCAACTGCTTAAAGACAGCTCAGAAAGTGCAATTGAAGTTGAATACCATCTCGAAAACATTGCACGAGCCATGTCGAACAATATCGATTGGCTCAATCCCGAAGCTAACATCGACTTCATAAGACAAGACAAAGCTCCATACTACACAGACTGTACCAGACCGCTACCAACAATTGGGCGACTGGATCAACCTCAAATTCCATACCGTTACTTCTTCAAAAATGACCTCGAGTTTCTTCTACACGGTAGCTATGTTACAAGGAAGTACGCTACGTCACTCACATTTCCTTTCCCAGCAGCAGTCTATTCTAACAATCCAGCCATCGAGGAAGAAGCCACACACATGTTTTCTAACCAAGTGGAAAAATATGACCTTGATGCGATGTATGGGATTCATCATTGGCCTGAACGCCGAAGAATCTTCTACAAAAGTTGCCAGGTTCAACAATCGAAGAAGGAAGTGTTTAGTGATAAACGGATCATTGCTATTAAGCATGTTACTCTTTCGTCTAAGTGGGACTACACATTCCTCAAGAACATTGTGGTCAAACAACAAGATGAAGAGGACTATGACTTATGTGAAGCGGATTTTCCGAGACTGTCGCTAAATGACATTGAAGATATGTATCTCGCTAAGGTGCAAGGACGAATGCGACATTTCTCCACAACTGCCCAACGCGAATACATCAAGTCATTACTCATCTACATCAGAAGCATAGTGATCCTAGAACGTGTAGAAGACATACAGCTTGCCGTGGAATCATATCAGACACGTGTTAACCTCACTAAACCACAGCTAAACCTTCCCGATATTAACCAACTGGCTTAGTACACCCTCATCAGCAAACCATTTGGAGTAGTCTACCGTAGTGAACTACACCGAAATTGCTTAATGGCGTGCAAAGAGCTTCATAAGTTTGGGGATCATACACTGAAGAAAGTCATGGATGGTTTAGCTTATCGGTTAAAGGCGATACAACAAGGCATTGGGTCACCTAAAAGATGGAATTCAAGGGAGAGAAGGGATGTGAAGAAGATCATCACGCTGATTGATGAAAGGCTGTTCAGAAGGGATCAGTTCAAAACTTTGGAGAGTTTCGTAGGTGGTCGTCCCAGCATATCTCTCACAGGCTATCAACGTCCAGAACGCATTCATAGAGTTATTGCTGGACTACCGGATTCTCCTGGTAACCCTTGATTGTTTCATTATCTTATCATTTGGATGTGTGATTTTAATCTGACAATGGCTAGCGCACACATAACAGTGTACAACCCGTACTTGTAATGAGAGGACCCTGTGGTACGCATCAGTGCCACAATCCTATCAAAGGAGCGAAAGCTTCTTACTTTTGAGTAAAATTAATCAAAACTTTCATTTTCAAAGTTTTGCTCAAAAGAACAAGTACTTCCCCTTATGATTTTCAAAACCTCAAAAGTTAATATCACTTGTTGAGGGGGAATATTTTATTAAAAACTTTGTTCACAAATTGTTCTTCATGGTAATCTTCCCGCAAAACTCGAAATGGTCATATTTGATATCAAATTTCATCAAAAATAACATTTATATGCCATTTTTTAGGGGGAGAAAAATTATGTGATAAGAAATCTGTTGTGAAATTGCAAATGAATCATTGTGCTACAGACTTAACCAATGAATTGACGAGATCTAAATGTTAGTAACTCGAAAAGACTTGTCCGGGACGAGTAATAATTTCAAGCTAGTTTGCTAGTGATGTAAACGTGTCTCGTAAAGGACTTGTCCGAGTAGAATGTACCATTCGAGAAACTCTTGGTAGACATGAAATTTGACGGGTTTGACAACCTTTCGAGGTTTGTCCACACCTTCAAGGTAGTTATTAGAGCTAGTTGTCACCTAAAAGCTGACAATGTAACTCTTTAACTATGCAACGCAACAGTGTCTCGCGGGGGATTGTCTATCTTGAGTTGATCAATTCAAAAGTGCGCGCTCCTCTCTCACCGTGCAGATTTCTGTCAAAATACTTAAGCACGTGTGGAGGGGGAGTATTTCTGCAAAGTCTTAAACTCTCAACAGTGGTATTAAATGTTTTTACTCATAACCACTTTGAGAGATTTTCATGAAAATGGTTTTATGGCAACATAGGTTAGTCATGGAGTTATAAGGTGACTAAGGTTAGGAATAACCGTCCTATGATCCGCCAGAGCCGGAGGGATTTACCCAAGGACACCACCAACAGCTAGAATTTAAAAGTCTTTAGGTATGATTATAAAAAAGGAGAAAATGAGAATCGGAGAAAGAAGGAGTTGAAGAATTAAAAAGAAAAGAAAAGAAAAAGGGTGAAAACAAATAGCCCTCCAGATTATTCAACTTAGGGCAGACACCGGGTTCAATTCATATGCTACTGGTTGTCACTTGATGACACCGGTATTGAAGATTAAAGTCGTCATGGACCCAGTGACGCATGCACTAAACCTTCTTAGCCACTCAAGTTTCTCTCAACAGAAGCTTGTTTCATTCTCACAGGGAACCCTACGTAAACTATCGGCTTTCTCTTAGAGATTGCTGGTATTGAAGAAGGAGACCCTCTCCCTAGTCTCCGCTCAGGAAAACCAAAGCGCACTATTGAGTCTAGAGCCCCGAGATTCATCAAAAGATCTCTTAGGTACACTTGACATTTCATCACTTGTCGTTCAACAATAAGGATGCAAGTAATACATTATCGAGTCCTACACAGATCTTAGCAATCTATCGAGAACATTTATGAGAGGTTCACACATGTGATCCTCAGTGATTGAATGGAAACTCCTGCCAGGGTCAACATCTAACAGCCCTGACAGCAGGTCACTTTGGTAACTCCCCGTGGATTACGCTTAGTGTGTCTCAAACGGTCTACAGTCGTGGGGTGATGCTTCGGTGTACCTCAGTGACTCATCTGAACTGTAGGTGTACTTCGGTACATCGCGTTATCTCACTTGTGGGACTCCAGTTCAGGAACAACCTTTGTGAGAATTAGAGTTGTGCTTTCACACTATGCTGTTAACACTCTCGAAGTTCAAACTTGTAAGCGTTGGATTATTTCTAACCCATCTTTTATGTTTTCTTCTTATAGATGATTGCGGGTGGAAAAGATCGTGCAGATTCTCCACATGCTCATACATACTACATCACTAATTGAAGTTCTCTCAAAAGGCAACACAAAGTCAGAATGATTCTTCGGTAAAGTCAAAGAATCTACAAAGTTTAAAGACTAAGAGAACTACATCACTATTGAAATCCAACGTTAAAGAGCGTGTGAGCATGTTGGAGAAGACATGGAGACACTGGAGCAACGAAGCGGACCTGATGCAGACAACCACAACATACTATCACTTCCATCACAAAGAACAAAGATCAAAGAACAAAGAAAATGATGACGTCAAAGCAGAATACTTCAAAGGAAACAATTTCCCTACACTGGGGAGATTGTTCGAATCAAGGCACTTCTTCTCACAAGAAAGAAGAATGTCAAAAGACGTCAAAGCTACTATTACATTAGCACCTACAACGTTTAAAGATCAAATCATCAATCACTAACACTTAGGAGGAGATTGTTGGAATCACTCCTAAACTAGAATTCAAGTGTTAGTAATTAATATGTAATAGTTAGCTTAATTATGGCTTTTATGTTAGTAATCAAGGCTAGGCTTATGTAGAAAGCCCATGAGCCTATGCCAAGCCCAATAAGGAAAGGATGGGAACTTGGTGTGTTGCCCTAGTTCACTCCTATAAATACCTCATGTAAATCATCCTTAGATGGTTGGTTGTTCACATTTACATTTCTCTTATGCATAACTTTTTTCTCATATCATACGCGTAGAGTGTTAGTGTGTTCATCCGATCCTTTCTCTTCTCCTTTCTTATATTGATGCTTGTGTTACATAAATGGGAACCTAACAACATGTTTAGTGGTACTACTAAAGCTTTAGCACAGATAATCAATCCAAATTTAAGAGCGAATTTGAATTAGACTTCATTCTTTTGAATTTATGAAAGGGTTGGTTCGACGAGTAAACAAAACCCCGGACCTAACTTAGACGAGATGTGGCTTTTCTGAAAAAAAAAAAAACAAAAACAAAAAAAAAAACAAAAAAAAAACAATGTTCAATTGTTTCAGCAAACTAATGAAGCTGGAATCGAACCCAAGCCTATTTCACAAAAGTTACGTCTTTCTAAAATTTTTGAGTTTCTCAAATAAGTGACCGAACATCGCCTGCAAAATATTGTTTTCGAATAGGATTCTCTGCAACAAGGTATCAAATTATATATTACTTCATAATTAAAGTACCATACTAGATCAAATGTGCTCAATTATTTTTTTTTGCAACAAGTGTAATTATCTTAAAGGGGTGTTTGTTTAAACTTATTTAGAGTACTTATAAGCTTATTAACTTATATAACAAAAATCAACCTGATTAAGTTTTTGGCTAATCGTATATGTTAGGGCTTATGAGCTTATATGAGAGGGTTTTGAGAAAGTTAAACTTTCTTGTTTATTTGAAAAGGGTGTGCTTATATAATTAATTATTTTATGTAAAAAGACTTTTATATCTCTTTTAATAATAACACCATTTTGATGTTCATGTACCTATTTTTATCATTTTGGCTATGTTTGGCACACAAGATTATGGAGAGATTATGCTTACTTTTAAAAAAAATAAGCTACTTAAAAAATAATCTTTGTTTGGCAGACCTAGCTTATAAGAGATTATAAAAAAAATAATCTTCCATAATATCTGAAAATAAAAGGTTACTTCATGTAACTTATAAATATAATCTCTTTTTATAATCTTTTTAAGCAACAGCACCAGCACCAGCATCAGCAACAGCAACAGCACCAGCATCCGCGCAATCTATTTTTGCCAAACATACCCTTTACCTTATGATTAGCTAAGTAAAAGCTATGTTTGGCACACAAGATTATGGAGAGATTATGCTTATTTTTTCAAAAAATAAGCTACTTCAAAAATAATCGTTGTTTGGCAACATAACTTATAAAAGATTATAAGAAAAATAATCTTCCATAATCTCTGAAAATAAAAGGTTACTTCATGTAGCTTATAAAAATAATCTCTTTTTATAATCTTTTTCAGCAACAGCATCAGCAACAGCACCAGCACCAGCACAATCTATTTTTGCCAAACATACCCTTAGCAAAAGCTTATAGAGTCGGAATATATAACTCCGCTTATAAAATAGCTAAGCTTAGCCAAACCCCATAAGAGTGCGTTTATTTGAAGAATAATTTATTAATTTTCTATTTTTTAGTTTTGTAAAAAAAAAGCAAATGGTCTAAAAAAATCAACAAACTTGTCATATTTTCTTGTTGTAAGTAATAAACTTTTAATTTTCCTATTAAAACATTAAACTTTCTTAATCATTATATTGTAGGCATTATTATCATTTAATCAAGAATAAATTACATAAATCATCTATGTGGCTCCAAAAATTTACACCAGTCGTCCTCATTATCATTTAATCAAAAATAAATCACATAAATCGTCCTTGTGGCTCAAAAAGTTTACACCGGTCGTCATCAATATCATTTAATCAAAAATAAATTAATCGTCCTTGTGGCTCGGAAATTTACATCGGTCTTCCGTATACGTATAAATTGCATAAATCATCCTTGCTTTTATTTTTATACGTTTTTTTGCTTCCATACCACTCGATCGATTTTTTTTTCTTCTATTTTTTATACGTTTTTTTCTTCGATACCACTCGATCAATTTTTTTTGCTTCCATTTATTATACGGCTTTTTCTTCTATTTTTTGTACGTTTTTTTTCTTCTATGCCACTCGATCAAATTTTTTTACCTTCATGTCGGATGGTTTACCCAAAGTCTTATTATTCTTGATCGCTTTGATCTTGATTACTAGGACTTGTCCCGCGGGATCACTCATTGTGAATTTGATGGGTTTTGACGCTCCGGTTTTGTCAAATGAGGCTCGGACCTTCTTGTCCAAGATGGAACACTTGGCATAACTGTCTAAAGAACTAGTATTGCTCTTGGAACTTTGTGCCGAGATGAATGTGAGCTCTAAACTTCGGCATAAATAATCCGTAGTGACAAAAATACTAATCCGTATTGTGTTCTAATTTCTGCCTTTATTTAATTACAATCAGTATATGATTTTACCATACTCCTTTCCGGTAAAAATGCTGAATTCTGATTCGAAAACTGATTGTGTTCTAGTTTCTGCCTTTATTTCCGAGGAGGGTGAGTCTTTGACTCAGATGTACGTGGCCTAACAGGATTATCCTCATGACACTTCTAAACCCTTTTCCCAGCTACTACCAAAATTTATACTAAGTTTGAACCATTAACTTGTGAGGACAATAACACAACCAACGGAAAACCCAATATGACTAGCGATCGAAGAAAGGGTGCCAATATAAGTGGTCTTGCATGGAATATTAGAATAAATGTTTGTATGTGTTTTTGTAGACTCGTCCTTGTAATTTATTTAGTTGTGGCAACAACATTTTACCATGTGGTATTGGTTTTTACAAATGGGGGGTTTTGACTAGCTAGATTGTATCCCAAAGCTGTTTGGTTCGAGGTTTCGGCGAGTTTTGTATGGTTGCTTGGGGTTATGGTCGGGTTAATTTGTGCCCGTTGTATATACTTTCTACTCGGTTATGCGTTTGTTAGATTTGGATGGCAAGAGTTTCTCTTTGTTTGGTTATTGTAAACTTTAGAGTCGTTTAGAGGTGACAAGTTGGTTAGGGTCGTTAGTACTATTAGTTGTATCCCTAGCATCTTGGTAATTGTATGCAAGCTTCTTTGAACATGGGTTTCAAGCTCATTACAATGAACCAGCTGAATTGGAGATTGTACAGATTAATCAAGAGCTATTGGATTCAGTGGATCCAACCCCATTAATTGTGTCTATTCAGGGTATCTTAAGAAGACCAATATCTGTATAACCATTGATATTGTGTCTATTGAGTTTTTATAATGTTAAGTGAATAAAAGTTTGTTCATACATCAAACTCAGGAACAAAGTGCAAGCAGTGTACCCGCCTAAAAGTATTACTTACTTTCAAAATTTACACGTTTTAAAGTATTACTTACTTTCAAAATTTACACCTTTTAACCAAATATACGTTTAAAATGCTATAGGAGATAGCAACCAAATCGGGATTACTTTATGTAATGAACCATAACTGTTATGTTCTATGTAAAATGTCCCAGTAATGAGTTCAACAATGTTTAGTACACGAGATTATACATATGGTGCAACTTAAACTCTCAACGACGGCGTCTACCATTTATTCAAACAACAACAAACTAAACATCGTAACACTCATACTTTGCTCTTTCCTTTTGATGATAAACTCCCCATTGCCTTGGCCTGTTCCCGTCAAATGAATTTCTTGGTCTTCCCGGTTGACGTTTTAGGCAACTCCTTAAACACCACCGTTCGTGGTGCCATATAATGACCCATATCTCAACCAACAATATAAAAATAACTAGTTTTGTTGTACTCATTTGATCTATTTTCGTGCATAAGAGTATCATGGTCATGCACTTTGTCTTTTATCAAGCAAGTGTACGTTGAGGGTATATTAGGGGTGTTAAGTGGGTAAGGTTGTTCAGGTTTGAATTAATTCGGGTCAAACAAAAGTCGGGTCAAACTTAAAAATACCATACTGAACCTGACCCTATTTCAATTCGGGTTAGTCGGATTCGAGTCAATTCGGTTTAAGTCAACTCGAATCGAGTCCATTCGAATTCGGGTCAACCCAAATGTGAGTTAAACGTAATAAAAGTGTCTATTTAAACTAATTTAAATAGATAATTAAAAAAAAACATATTAAAAAAAATAGAAACACTCTTATTCTCGTTAATCGGGTTAACCCGAACCCGAGTTAGCCAAACACTTTCAACTTAATACCCGATCCTATTTAGTATTCGGGTTACTCGGGTCGACCCGAATACAATTATTGACCTGAGTAACCCGACTCAAATAAGCTTATTCGGGTTCGGGTCCTAGTCGGATTTTTTGACACCCTTAAATACGACTAGAGCTCAAGCTTCTACCATTCAACTAGACTTTCTAACGCATCTGAAATTCATGAAGCTTATCAAAACTCTTGATATTACTTTGTAAATTGAGGCAAACGCGAAACACATGTTTAGTGGTACTACACTACTACTAAAGCTTTAGCACAGATAATCAATCCAAATTTAAGAGCGAATTTGAACTAGACTTCATTCTTTTGAATATTTATGAAAGGGTTGGTTCGACGAGTAAACACAACCCCGGACCTAACTTAGACCATGTGTGGCTTTTTTCGAAAAAAGACCCGCACATCAAACAATGCTCAGTCATTTCAGCAAACTAATGTAGTTGGAATCGAACCCAATGCTTATTTCACAAAAGTTATGTCTTTCTAAAAAATTTGCCTTTCTCAAGTAAGTGACCGAACATCGCCTCGCCTACAAGGTTACAAAATATTGTTTTCGAATAAGATTCTCTGCAACAAGGTATCAAATTATATATCACTTCATAATTAAAGTACTATACTAGATCAAATGTATTCAATTATTATTTTATACGAGGCATGATGCACGTGATTTGTTCATCATGATTAAATCATATTTTTATTTAGGGTAAAAAGAGTGTTCGGGTAAACTTGACATGTTGATTTCTTATGTATAAAACATTTAAATTCATCGGTTTACTCATTAGATCATCCACAATGGTAAAGCTTTTTATAAGTCTATAATCATTAATTTATTCATTTTTATGTTATAAACTTATGTTCACTACGCATAAACTTTTTACAACTCTTCAAATGATTCATAATAACACACGCGTTAAATTATGAATAGGTTCAAGAATTTTAACCTCTTCATGACACATGTACATGAAACAAATGATCACTATGGTTAAAATGAAAGACAAAGCTTTATATAAATTTTAGACCTTTTGATAAAACTACCATAGTGGATGCCCTTATAGTCTGTTATCTTGTAATAGACAATACATCTCATGAAGTTATAAATCACAACTTTGAAACGACAATTTATTCCCTAAGGTCGTAGTTTTAGTAAGATTTTGTCCAATACCTCAAATATTAATTTTCATGCGATAATCTTAGGCAATACGAACAAACTAATTGTAAAAATGGTATCAAAACAACCAAAACACAATGTGTAATCACCCAACCAACCACCCCTTGGTGATCAAACTTTTATTATAACAATATACACTGAAAGCTTGTCCCCAACACGGATGCAAGCATACAATACAAAAGAAAAGAGATGGTCCCTCTATAAGGTGCTATCATACAAACTCTCACATTAAACCAAACTGTTAAGATCAAGATGATCTTAAACCAACTAAACAATAAACCCAGTGAACAATGAAACCAAAATCAAGTATCAACAGAACCCAATCGCCAGAGAGAAAGACAGAGATGAAACTTTGTATGTGAAAAACTGAGAAACCCTAGGAGAGATATCTCTTTATATAGCCTGAGAAGTTACACTTTAACCCCTGCACAATATAAACTAACAAAACAAGACAGAAACTTAGATATTAGAGAAACTAGGCTTAATATATTTCAAATTAAGCCCTCATACTCTCATAATATTGATATATTTTAACACCCTTCCTCAATCTCATGAAAGAAATAAGTTCAACATACCCAGTTTCTTTACCAAAAAACCATGTTGCATAGATCCAAGACCTTTTGTTAGAATATCATCAAGTTGATTTTTAGAATCAACATTCACTGTCTTGATTAAACCAGAAGCAACCTTTTCTCTAACAAGATGAACATCAATATCAAAATGCTTAGTTTTTTCATGCATGACAGGGTTTGCGGCAATCTGAATTGCTGATCTATTATCACAACACAAACTAACTGGTAATAACCCAGTTTCACCCAAATCCTCCAACACTTTCAAAATCCACATAACTTCACAAGTTACAGAAGCCATACTTCTATATTTTGCCTCAGCAGAAGATTTGGATAAAGTAGCTTGTTTCTTGCTTTTCCAAGAAACAAGGTTACCATTCACAAAAACACAGTAACCAGAAACAGACCTTCTAGTAATAGGACATTTAGCCCAATCAGAATCAGAATAGGCAATAACACCAAACTTTTCCCCAGATTTATTAAATCCTATACCATTTCCAGGAGCTAGTTTCAAGAATTTCAACACTCTTAAACCAAGGCTCATATGAGACTGTAAAGGAGCATGCATGTATTGAATCAAACATTGAACAACATATGAAGTATCAGGTCTGGTCATAGTTAAGTATATAAGCTTTCCTACCAATTTCTGATAACTAGTAATATTTTTCAACAGCTTATCAGTATCACTTTCCTTATGAGCCAAGACATAATTTTCAGGTAAAGGAGTCATAACTGGTCTACATGCATAATCATTTAACAACTCAAGACAATACTTCCTTTGATTCAAACACATCCCAGTTTTAGTTTTCAAAACTTCAATTCACAGAAAAAACTTTAACTCACCAAGTCTTTTATTTTAAACTTAGTTTTTAAAAACTGTTTTACTTTTTCAATTTCTTCAATATCATTACCATTAATAATCAAATCATCCACATATACTAAAAGAAACACAACAGTTTTACCATTTCTTTTAATAAAGAATGAGTGATAATTTTTTTATTGAACAAATTTTGCTTCAAACAAAGCTTCAGATAATTTGTGATTCCATTGTCTAGGAGCTTGTTTAAGCCCATACAAAGATTTTTTCAATTTGCATACCTTATTATCACCTTTAGTAGAATATCCAGGTGGAGGAAGCATATACACTTCCTCATTAAGGTCACCATAAAGAAATGCATTATTAACATCCATTTGATAAACACACCAATCATATTTAACAGCAATGCTCAACAAACATCTAACAGTACCCATTCTCACAACAGGACTAAAGGTCTCCTCATAATCAATACCCTCTTTCTGACCATAACCCTGAGCAACAAGTCTAGCCTTGTATCTTCAACCTCACCGGTAGATTTATACTTAATTTTCCAAACCCATTTGCTACCTATAGGCTTTCTACCAACAGGTAATTCAGTTTCTTCCCAAGTATTATTCTCATGTAAAGCATAAATTTCATCATTCATAGCATTAACCCATTTAGGATCTCTAGTGGCTTCATCATAACTACTAGGCTCAATGGTCTTATTCAAATTAGACACAAAACAACAATTTTCAGCACTTCAAACAGCATGATTAACATACTTATTCAATCCATATTTAACCTTAGTATCTAACACATAATCATTCAATCTTTCAGGCAACTTAGAAGATTTGTAAGACCTTCTATGACTAACAAACCCTTCCTCAACTTGATTTTGCAAAACATTTTGAAACCTATTATCATCAGATAAATTTGGACCAACATTTCCATCAGAACTTGTATTATTATCTAAAGGAGTCGCAGAATGCACATCATCTCCAGATGGTAGCAAACTATCAGAATTATGTATCTGTTCTACATTTACATTCTGACCTCTGTTTGCCACAACATCTGGTTGATGGATCCTACCATCTCTACCTACAGATGTTGCTTCCTCATTCACACTATCATCACTAGGAGTAGGGACAGGAGTCTTGGGTTTTGACACATATTCAGAATCAACAAAATCAAAAAAATTTAAGTTTGAAACTTCTAAGTCTTCTTTAAAAACATCATTATGATTCATTTTATATGGAAAGATAGTTTCATAAAACTTAACATCTCTTGAATACAAAACACTTCTATTTTCAAGACTAGAAGCTTATAAGCTTTCTTTCCTGCAACATATCCAATTAAAACACATTTTTCAGATTTTTCGGAAAACTTATCAGACCCTTTGAGAATAGCAGTAAAACACAGAACTCCAAAAATTTTAAGATGAGACAAATTAGGTTCCCTATTATAGCCCAGAGAAAAGGGTGACTTACCCTTTAAAACAGAGGAAGGAAGCCTGTTAATAAAATAAGTAGCAGTAAGAACACATTCAGGCCAATAAACAAGAGGAATCCCCCCTGAAACATAAGACTTCTAGCAACATTTAGCAGATGTCTATGTTTTCTTTCAGCAATACCATTCCGCTGAGGTGTATATGCATAAGTAGTTTGATGAATAATACCCATGGTATTTAAAAAATCTGACATTCTATTATTCAAAAACTCTGTACCATTATCAGACCTTATCATTTTAATCTTTTTATTAAACTGAGTAAGAACCAGATTATAAAAACTTACAAACATTGAAAACACTTCATCTTTTGTTTTAAGCTTATACACCCAGACAGACCTACTATAGTCATCCACAACAGTCAAGAAATATCTAAACCCTTCTCTGCTAACCACTTTATAAGGACCCCATACATCAAGATGTATTAGTTGCCCAAAAACCAAAGATTTGTTTTCACTTAAAGGAAAAGAATCCCTTGTTTGTTTTGCCTTATGGCAAACGTCACAAGGACCTTCATGATCAACATTAGTCAAATTTAAAGATTGTTTAAGCATTTTCAAAACTTGGTTAGCAGGATGTCCAAGCCTATTGTGCCAGACCTCTTTAGAAACATGACAAGCAAAAAACTCACTTTGATTAACCACAACAGACTTATCACAATCTCTATCAAACAGATACAAACCACCAAACTCACTACCAGTCCCCAGAAAATTTTGCTTTTTCAAAACCTGAATATAGCATTTAGTCTCATCAAACCCAACAAATCAACTTACTGTCTTTAATCATTTTATGCACAGATAACAGACTAACACAATATTCAGGCACAACTAACACATCAAACAAAACAACATTCTTGTTAAGTCTCAGATTACCAACATGAGTAACCTTAGCAAGGGTACCATTAGGATGGCCAACAGTTAAATTCAAATCAGATATATCAAGTAAGCCAAACATCTTATTAGTATTATTAGTCATATGCTGATTAGCCCCTGAATCTATGATCCATCCCAAATGATAAGAAACACCCTTAACATTTATCTTAGCACAAAAAAACTGATAGAAGTGCTTATTAAAAAACACATTGCAGTTAAAGAAGGAACTAGAATCACTACCTGCCATACTAGCAAGAGCAGCAGAACATGTTTTATCATTTAAAAGATTCATCAACTTAGTAACCTGCTCATTAGTGAAAGATACAGTACCAGTGTTTTTAATATCACCACTCACATTAGGCATACCCTTAACCTCAGCATTATTACTTTTACCATTATTAAAACCAGTTGCAGGTTTCAAATTAGGATTCTTTTTAAAACCAGGAGGATAACCAATTAGTTCAAAACATCTTTCAATAGTATGCCCTTTTAAACTACAGTTTTTACATAACAGATTGTCATAATTTCCTCCATTATTATTGTTTCCAGACCTATTATTATTAAATATATTCCTGTTATTACCATTAGGCCTAGAAACAAAAGAAGAAATTTGTGGTTTCTCATTTTTAGCAGAAGAAGAAGGAATCCCTCTATGGGATTCTTCCCTTGACACAATCACAAAAGCATCTTTAACCTCAGGAAGGACTTCCCTAGTTAGAATAGAGCTTCTGATGGGTTGATATATGTCATCAAGACCCATCAGAAAGTGCATAAGTTTCAACAATTTAGCATGATCAACTAACTCAATTCTACCCTCACAAACACAATCAGGAAGTTTAGTTAAAGTATCAAATTCTCTCCACAAAGAATTCAACTTATGAAAATATTCAGACACAGGTAAACCACCTTTCTTAAAGGAATTAATCTTTTGCATCAAATTAAACACCACAAAACCATCAATTCTATCATATGTATCCTGTAACGCCCCGACCCGACAAGGGTAAAGGAATCACAAGTAATGGTGTCATATCAAAGCAAACATAATATCCAAAAGAAATCTTAACATAAATACTGAAATAAATCAAGTCAAAATGACTTCAATACATAGGTCCCAGCGGAAAAATAAACTCCAAATAAAATATCTGAAATATAGAGTCTTAAATGGCATCATAAGATCAAAGCTAAAAATCTCTAAGGTAAGTCCACTCAGCACTCATCCCAAAGCAAAACCCAGCTCCAATGCTTAGATACCTGCCGCGGAAGAAAAGAAATGCGGCTGAGCTTCAAAAGCCCAGTGAACAGATATACAAGCAAAACGAATACGAAACGAAAACGAATACGAAATAAAGTGAAAGAAAGATAGTAAAATCATAATCATTTCAAAGTATAAATCAAAATAATAGAATAAGTTTTATAGTTAACTACCTCGAGCCCAGACACACATATCATATCATAATCATATTCATATTCATATTCACACAAGGCAACATTTGTAGGGGAGACCTACCTGAGTTATGAAGGACGTGCATGCACGCAGCATCAATCATCAGATAACATACAGCATATAACATATAACATATAACAGATAACAGATCTAGGATGCACCCATACGTCCCACAAACATATATTGGTAATATAATATAACTTGAGCTCATAACAGATAACAGATAAGGGACGTGGCAGAACTTCACTCTACTGCCCTAGAGTCATGTCAGAAGTGCATCACTGACACGGACATGGAACCCCCATGACTAGTTATTATTTGGCTCGGGTGTCAAACTATCTTAGGTCAAATTAGAATGTCATAACTGACACAGATCATACTCTATCAAAGATTTAGTTATATTTCAATATCAAAGTTTTCATATCATATAGTTCAAAATCAATTGTTTTATAATTCAAAAATCAAAGTTCAGACAAGCAACAGCTCAAATAAACAAAATAGGGTTCATAGCAAAGGCTTAGGAAATCCTAATATAAAACTAACGAAAGAAAACGTTATAAGGAACCTTTACTGAAAAGGTCAAAATATCTGTACCTTATTTCAAAGCAAATGATCGAAAAGCAGAAACACGGAAAGCAAAGGATTACTCCTTCTTCACAGAACCTATACACATTAACGGTCGTACATGTTATTTATGATTTCATAATCGTCGAAGTGATCTTTTAATATTTGATGTTTATACTCAATGTATTCAGTGATCTCAATACTTTAGGGTTTTATAATTAAATAAGACTTAAGTGTTTTATAAACAATAGCGTAGATTAAGGTTCATTATGTCATTTATTAAAGTTGAGGGTTAAATGTGAAAATAGTTTAAACGTCATAACTCACACATGAAATAACGAATTAATATACTTAGCTTCAAACCCTAATCTATTCTCATTTATGTTCTAGGGTTTTCTCATTCTTTTAATATTATATCCACGTGCATTTACTTTATATGTTACGTCAATAAATGACTCATTACTCTTGTTATTTACTCAACACGTTCATGTCTAAATCATATGTTACTCATATATATGTTATACGTCAACTTTTATATCCATGCACTATAGCTTC
>BPTQ01000008.1:323607741-323640716 GCA_019973895.1 Chrysanthemum seticuspe | reverse complement strand
AATCCTTCATAGACCCACACCCAACACAAATCCGATCAAAACCACAGATCCAGCTTCCTCCTATCCAAAAAACCCAAATAACCTTCAACACTAACCAAAGAACCGACACCGATAACAAATCCAAAGAACAAACCAGACACACGGAAGAAAAGAACAAAGAATAATACCGATAATACTAATCATCAAACCTAGTCTCATTAGGAGACGTAAAAGTAGGATTACTAAGATTAACACGTAGATAACAATGACACTTTAATAGATCACAACTCTTAACATCCCAAACCAGATCACGATAATTTAACCGATACGTTTAATTTTTATTTTACCCAAAAGAACTACCATGAACACAATCTTGACGAATACGACGATCAGGAAACAATCTCCGTGTTACCCTATCTACGTTACGCCAACACAACTTAACCAACAACTCAAGAAATAGAGTTTTACACATAGAACCAGTACACAAAAGACTAAGACGACGTAGACAAACCTTTCTAAATTTCCTATACATTTTGGACTTTTAGATTTTGTACTAATTTCTGATTTTATGGGAACCTTAGCCTTAAATATTTTATGCATTTTATGCAAATATAGTAAATTGCTTTAATTTTGTTTTGAATGCACTAGCTAAAACCATGCTGCTCTCTAAATTTGCGAAGCGATTATACAACCCGAAGCAAAAGCATTTACCACTTGGTAAACCCGGCAAGCAAACCTAGTTCTCGGCTCTCGGGTTCCCGCACCCAAAACACACACAAGCCAACCTGGGTTCGGCTTTGGGTTTGGGTAGTTTCAGATTTTTGTAAAAACATGATGGATATATATGTAACGTAAATGTTCTTTAACTTTGGGATCAAAACAACGGAGAGAGAAAAGAAAAGAGGATAAGCCGGCTTGGATTGTTGGAACCACAGCTCAGAAAACGAAGTAGTTTCGATTCCATATTGTACAAATAAGCAGAAGGAAACAATGTAGAATGCATATATATAACATTATACAAAGCAAATCAGCTCAGAACACAAAATAAAACACTGGCTCGGCATGCTTTGGTTTGTTTCTGTTTGGTATTACTAAATTTGGAATATTAATAATTTCTCAACAATGCATTATTCATAATAACTTAGCCTAGTACCAATTCAGCTCGATATATATTGGCTTGGTACATATACAAAGCCGGTTCCATATATTTTTGTACTATTGAACTAATACATTTCATGCTTCTATTCGATCCTGAACGCAATTCACAATAACGGTTTTGGGATTCACACTTGGCTTGGTATATTCTCAAAACTTGCACATAATTTATTCATTTCTAGTACACTTTGGATTTGGGATTTACTAAACACTTGGTACGCACGCAATAAAATTCAGTTCATTCGAACAACTATACATTTGCATCATGCACCAGTATAGATATGCTTCGATATCACGTACCTATATTTTCAACTGCATATTGTATATATACTCATTGTATACTAAATCTGTACTTGCACAACTCATTTATTGTTCTCATTACTCAGTAAATAACTGCATTGTATATTTCATTTACGTGCACCTATATTATAATTTTCTTACTCTTTTGGGATCTTGTATTTACTCTTATCTAATCCCAAACTTCGATTCATATAATTAAGCAATAAAGTACACACTCAATACTGCAAATTTGATAAAAGTGTAAATTGGGAGTTGAAATTATTTACTGTATTACTTGGAATTAGATGCGATAACAAATATTTTGTGAATTCAGAATAAATTAATATTTTGGGAATATAGGTAGTACAAAAATGTTTTTAGACTTTGATGGGTTTGGGTTTCGGCTTGGGTCCAACCGAACACACACAAAACCCACGCCCTTGGGCTCTCGGCTCTTGATCCAAACGAACGGCCCAAATGGTTCACCATTTACGAAAACGAAGCCCAACATATTAGCGAAGCGTTTAAATCTCTCGTCGTACCAAAATCGATCACGTAAGTTTTGTTTTAATTTCGTTAAATGATATAAACGTATTTTACGTATTTTATAAATTCCGATTCCAAGGGTATTTTAGTCTTTAATCATGTTTTAGATTTTCAGGTTTTACATATCCTTTAAATCTTTCCAAACAGATGCAGCAGAATCAGAAAACACATGACCAAGATACACATTTTGAGATAAAGAACTCAACAACCAATTCAACACAACCGCATTGCATCTATCCCATTGTGCCTCTAACAAAGGACTAGCAGCATAAGCAGTTCTAACACAAGTACCATCAAGAAAACCCATTTTATTTTTAATTTGCATAGCCAATTTAATAGCACTAGACCAAACCCTACAATTCTCAACACTAGATAATTTCACAGTAACAATAGATGCACAATTAGAATCATTAGGATGAAAATGCAGAGGATTACTCTGATCCAAACTACTAATCATAATAGCCATAATAAGAAACAAGAAAAGAAGGCACACAGACCAAACAAGAAACCTAAACAATAGCCACAGCCAAGAAACCAATCACAACTTCCAATAAACCCAAAAAACCTATCCTCCTTCGACCTAGACACCAAAACTAGCCTAAACACAACCCACACCCAGATACTTCCTAAGTTAAGCTTGCAGACTGTGACTAGTCATAGCAGGTATTCATACCACTCTTAGTGGCAGATTAAGATGTTAACCAGTCTGTTTACGCCCACTATACTCAACTTAGAAATATCTAAGAGAAGAGACTTACTTACAGTGCTTTAAATGAAAACAGCAGCGGAAAAAATACCAAGAACTTAGCCCAAGAACCACAAGATTCCCAAAAATACAAAAACCCCCAAATTAGCAATTAGGGTTTTTACCAGTAGTACCAACAAACCAACAATTGATTCAAGAAATCAACAATTGGTCTCAAGAATCACAGTAATCCACCAACAATTGCTCAAATCAACCACGAGAATCAAAACCCCCAAAAAATTAGGGTTTCAAGGAAAACCTTAATTCTTCAATTGAACCTCAAGAACTTCAATTAACCAAGAACTAACCAGATCCAAGTACCACAGTATTCGAATCGATCAATTCAAATCAAGATCCCCAAATCAAACTGTAATCAGAACTTACAGCTCTGATACCATGTGAAAATGGTATCAAAACAACTAAAACACAAGGTGTAATCACCCAACCAACCACCCCTTGGTGATCAAATTTTTATTATAACAATATACACTGAAAGCTTGTCCCCAACACGGATGCAAGCATACAATACAAAAGAAAAGAGATAGTCCCTCTATAAGGTGCTATCATACAAACTCACACACTAAACCTGTAACACCCCAACCCGACAAGGGTCTGAATGTCACATTATGGAGTCATATCAGAACGTAATAATAAAATTTTATAAGCGGAAGTCTTATAAAATAAAATACCAAGTCATATAAACGAATGACTTACAAGGAAAAATACAAAATTCAATATGTCAAAATGAAATGAAATATCAAAACAATTGCTCTTCAAAACAAGTCCAAAATGATAAGGGAAACTATGGTCGGATCACTCAAATGCTCCTACTCTCAGCCCAACAAAGCCCATCATCCTACTTGGTACCTGCCGCATGGAAAAGAAAATGCGGCAGAGCTTAAAAAGCCTAGTGAACAGATGTAACAAAACAAAAGCTAAACAGAATCAAAATACAAAACGAAACAAAGGAGACTGATATCAAAATCGTAACGAATGAGCACAATGAGTCCATGAGTCAATGAGGAACCTGCAGAACACAATATTAACAGATATCCAGAAGGAACAGAAATCAAAGAAAGCCAAAGCTAAGCAAAGCAGCGAATCACTGAACAAATCTAAGCACATATAAATAACCAAACATACAAGTATCGAAACATAATCACATAGGAGTTGATGAACAATATCATAATCCAATCAAGTAACCAAACAATGAACAAGCAAACCAACCAGCGGTTCAGCTAATCATAAATATAGCAAAACAACAAATTAGATAATCAGACATATGTAAGTTAAGCTGAATTCTATAAGCATGCGGAAGCAACTGAATAAAATGCGAGCATGGCAATCACACAGGTCAGATAATAAACAATTAATGAACAGAACAAATATCAAGACAAGCAGAAATACCAGCAGAAGTATAAGCATGTCAGTCACATGTATGGGTAGGAATACCGAATGAACATCATACTTAAATAAAGTAACTAAACCAGAATATAGCATGGCAACTAAACATGTCAACTAAGCAGATAACATAAGTTGAACGAATTTCCATCATTAAATGGTAGCATGAACAGAAGTGTAAGCATTGTAGGTCAACAAGTCAGGTAGCATTCATTACTATGCCGAACCAATATCATAAGCAATGGAAAAATACCAACCAGAGGTACAATCATGGTAGTCAAAAATAGCAAATAAGAATACTAATTGATAATCATAGCCCACGAAATAACTGAACTAAGTATAACATGATCAACGGATAAATAAAATGATTACATACCAGCATGGCAACCAGATGAATCAAATAGTCACATAACAGCATGGTAAGCGGATAATCAGATATTAGCATGATAGCATATGAATCAGGTAACCACATACTAACATAGTAGACAGAGAAATCATGTAATCATAATCAGCATGGTAAACAGATGGACCAAATAATCATATAATAGCATATTCAACACTTGAAACCAATAATCATATAATAGCTCGGTAAACGGGTGAAGTGGTAATCTGAAGTATAAGCTTGGCAACCAACCGAAATAGAGTGAAAGCACAGTAAATCAAATGAAATGAAGACTGAGTCCTATAGTCAAACGAATCACATAAGAATACTGAGTGAATAAGTAGTCAACTGAATGACTGAATCGGTCATAGCAAACGAATGAATCAGAATATCAGATAGTCACATAATAACCAAAATCAGAATGTTGCTACGAGCACCTAATACTAAAGGAGATACTCCAATAGCCAAATCTACCAAATCACATATCATAACCCATATCTGTCAAATCATATCAAATCCGTCTAATCATAAGTGCACAAGGAGGGGAGACCTCGCAAGTACCAAATGGAGTAGCTAGCTCCCAAATGTGAGGGGGTGTATTGCACACACGCACCACATCACCAAAACTGAACTGAGTACCTAGGATGCATCCATACGCTCTCTGCAAAACAAATCAAATATACATATGCCAGTACGAGACTGTACATACGTATTTATAATGGTCAAGTGCACACATATCATAATCATATCAAAAGGGAACGCCGGGGACTAATCACACCGCCCCAGATAGTGTCATGCCATTGGTGCATCAATGACATGGCCATGGTACCTTCATGTCTAGTTAGCTTGGGCAACCAAATAAAACAAATCATATCATATCAACTGATCATATAATGGAATACATATCAATAAGGGACCTCAAACGGATAACATATCAAACGAATAACTAATCGAATATCAAATCAGAGGATCATACCAAAACGAATCATATCAATTGGATCATATAAAATCAAAGCAAGGGGAATACGAATCGAATATCAAAATGGACAAGAGTCATGAGAGAAAAGAAGTGTCATTACTAAAATGACGGAATATTTGTACCTCAAATGTGTGTGCGTAAGACTAAGGCACACAAGCAAGCTCAACGTTCTCGCTTCACTAAATCTACATTAGGACATATCAAAAATCACATGCGTGTTCCATTTAGACATCATGTTTAACTTATCTCCCATTTATACTTAGTTTCAAGTTCATAAATTTCTGTCTTTTAGTATTTCGAATCTGGACCAGACTTTAACGATTTTTATAAAATACTTACTTAGCTCGAATAAAATCAAAGAAATTCTCAGGGGTTCCCATATGAGTTAAGAGACTCTCCAAAAATTGAGAGATTTTATTTCCAGGTCAAATGGCCTATGGAAAATAATAAGTCCAGACCTGTCCAGAACTTACCCAGAATCACACACACCAAAAGTATAGCCCAAACAACCACACTCACCCTACTCCACACTAGGGATGCAAATTAGTCAAGCTTTTATCAAACAACTCGAGCTCGAGCTTGAGCTTGGCTCGATCAAGCCAAGCTTTTATCGAGCTCAAGCCCAAGCTCAATCCCAATAAGTTGGCTCGAAACATATAACAAGCCAAGCTCAAGCTTTTGATAGCTTGGCTCGAGCTTTTATCAAGCCTTAGTATATATATCTTTTTATATTAAATCCATATAATTAACTAAGGGGTATTTTGAATATTATTCTAATTATAAGGATTTACTTCATAAAGAATTATTTAATATACTCTTGAAGGACTTTTATATGGTAAATAAAGTTGTATTTATTTATAACAACGATATCTTAGACCAGTGATATTGCTTACTTGCTTTACATCTAGAAGCGAATACAAGTTTCTAGTTATAAATCGTGAATATTAATAGACCAAAATATATACTACTATTAGATAATTTTAGCTTTTATTAATACTTAGTATATCGATGACAACATTAATTAGTACTTTGGCTTATGTTTCATTCTAATATTGGACTTAGTACGATAATGTTATTGTTGGTTTTATTACTGTTAAATTAATTTAATTTGGTTTTCAAATATGGTTTTAGTTTGTATTACTTTATAAATATATATATTTTGATGATTTTTTCTATCAAATACAATATTTTTGTATACATTCAAGCTTTTCAAGCCAAGCTCAAGCTTTGCTCGAAACCTATTCAAGCCAAGCTCAAGCCAAGCTCAAGCCTGGATGATTAAAGCTTGACAAGCTATCAAGCCAAGCTCAAGCCTAATATATTTTTTCAAGCCAAGCTCAAGCCTTGTCGAGCTCGAGCTCGGCTTGAATCGATTACACCCCTACTCCACACATCAAACCAAAAATTACAGGTGTCAAACAATATATAAACATCATAACCACCAAAGGAAAAGTTCCAGAGCCTCATGGATTTAATACTAAAAATCAAATACTACATCACAAATTTAAACTCAGAAATTCAGATTCAAACACTTTAACTCCAAAAATGTAAAAATCATACTTCCAGGCATGCAAATGCTACAAGGCTTATATTTCCAGAAGCTAATTCAAAGTACTACAATTTAGGCTCAAGAATAACTCAAAAACATGCAAGTATCATCAGATAACACCTAGATGAATCCAACCTGAATTCTGGACAGCTTAACAAGCAATCATAAACAAGCAACAAACAAGTCACCAATCATCTCTTAAGCATGCCAAACATCACAAAACTCATCATATATCATGTTTAGGGTCTAATAGCATGAATTTTATAGTGGTGTCATCAATTTAACCAATGAAGTATAATAGCAAGCATTTAACATATTATAAGTCCATAATTTCATGTAGAAGGCTAATAACAATTCCTAAACATGTAGTAAACCTATCCATCATCCACCAAATCATATCCACAAGGCAACTATCATCAAATATCAATAAATTACAGAAATAAAAGTCTAACCATCAATCTCATACAATTTTCCATCCTATCTCACAAGATTACAAGTTTTAGTCAAGTAAACATCACTATAATCTTCACATAGAATCATAAACTTCTAAGCTATCAAATTCATCAATAAGCATGTTATCACCAATCATTGAAATTTCATGTACTCATTCTATATGACATATAAATATGTTATGAAATCCGTTTCCAAATTCTTATATCCTAAGTACCATTTTTAAAGCTAACATGTCCACATAAAATCATGAATTCATAATTAGAGTTTAACATGAAAATGGTTTATAAAACCTCACAATGATTCCATAAACAAGCATACATCACCTATGTAAGTCTAATAACATATAAGAATCATTACATATTCATAACCATAATCATATAACAACATAATTTCATTCACATAAGCTCATAAATCAACAAACTAACACTATTCGTAGAATATGACACACACTACACGAAACCCTTATCCAAACACACCATACACGACCCAAACCCACATGCAACCGAACCAAACACACCCAAGTCGATCCAAAACAGCCCACACTCTTAATTTTTTCGAAACCAAACAGCCCCTTATGCCCTAACTCGATTTAATTAGGTTTCCCCATGATATTCGGTTTGTTTAGGGTTTAATTAAAGACCATACAATCACATATTTCTCATCCATTTTCTCTAGACAATTACAATTAATTATCAAACACCATTTTTAAGCTAATAATTTCATGTTATATTATTTATATTATGATCACATGAGGCGTATGAATTAAAAGAGAAAAAGATGTGTACCAAATCGACTAGCAACGAAACTAACGAACCATAAACTGTTAAGATCAAGATGATCTTAAACCAACTAAACAGTAAACCCAGTGAACAATGAAACGAAGATCAAGTATCAACAGAACCCAATCGCCAGAGAGAAAGACATAGATGAAACTTTGTATGTGAAAAACTGAGAAACTCAAGGAGAGATATCTTCTTATATAGCCTGAGAAGTTACACTTTAACCCCTGCATAATATAAACTAACAAAAAAAGACAGAAACTTAGATATTAGAGAAACTAGGCTTAATATATTTCAAATTAAGCCCTCATACTTTCATAAGATTGATATATTTCAACACTAATAAATTTATTTAAATGGCTAAAAAACAAAATATGGATATCAAATGGATACACAACAAATTAAAACCACATTGGATATGTGTGAGACGTCAAATTAGGCAACATGTTTAGAAATACAGGCGTGAAATTTCTTCAACGAAATATGTGGTTATGTGAATTTCGTTACATTCTTGGCATCATATGCTACTTTTGGCCTATCATCATTGTCACATGCATATATATAAGTTGATATGAAACAAAATAGATGAGCACGTGTCATCTCCTAACAACTTCTCCCACCTTTCAACCCATACTATTTACCTTTAAATACCCACTTAGTTACCCATTATATATAGTTTAGTCTGTTTTTTGTTATCCTTTCCTCTCAATTGTAATTCTCTCTGTAACTGAATCATAGCCTTCAAGCGTGATCAATCATCAATGGAGTAACAAGGTTCAAATCATATTCTAGTCATTGTGATTTCATCTTATTCTCAAGTTCTTATATCATTTCTTAATTGAAGTCTATAAGTTCATATCATAAGTGAACAGAAGTGGTGCAACCATTTCAAGAAAAAGATGATTTGACTAAAAATGCTCAAACATTTATATCAACATCATGTAAAACATAAATTAAGCAAAGCAAAAGTAATCAAAGAACACGATAAGCAGACCCTCCAATCTCAACTCGCATCATCATCATCTTGCGAGACTTCTTAATCCACTACTCCCATAAAAATTTCCTCTCGAAAATCTTCTACATATCAAGTCGAAGCTAAAATAAATTTAACTGAATATATTTAAGCAGCGTAAACCTCTCAAAATAAAACACCATCTCTGAATCCTGAATGAGCATGAACACAATAAAATGCTATGATCCACATATTCCCTTGTATGTTGCTCACTGCCAATCTATCGAGTTCTTCCCTCACGATAGCCTTGCCTGAATCGTGACATTTTGTTCCAAAGTGTTTGCTTCGCTCTTGTATTTCGTCATGCTGAGTAACACTACACAAATAATATTGAAGGAGTTTAAGATGATAATACTTAGAAAATAAAGGCCAATGAACAACAACTTTGAGGAGCATAAGCTATGAAGATTAAAGAAACAACATGGCACTAACAAAGAGCTTTCTTTAGTTTATAAGCAATAATGTGCATGATGTCAAACATATGCAGGCATGAGCTTCAAAATGTCAGCTCCTTAAGAATAGCCTAAAAATATGGACTTTTTAATCAAATAAAAATTACAAAAGCAAAAAAATAAAATGGGCGGGATTCTATAATTCCTAAGCAAGCAGTGGAAGTTTGAGTACCAAAATATGTAGTCCTAGATCTCGGTTCTTCAACTGAAATATCATTCTGCTCAACAGTAGATTTCGATTCATTATTCCAGTAAGTCTAGGCAACAGGATAATTAAGCAATATAGTCTAGCCATCAACAATAATGTAATATGACCCTCTTGTAGAAATATGACCCTACTTAAGAATCTATAGCTCTAGAACTCTCAACAATTTTGAGTAACTTATCATTTCATAAGAACTTGAGAATTGCGGTTCAAAAAAGTGTCAATATTCTAATCTAAAGCAGATTAATCTCATATTTGTAGTTTTAGTAAAAAAGGCGTATTAGGAACTATAAGAAAACAGGTCTGGTTCATACATACTTTAAGAATAACTAAAAATCTTACTGTAAGTATCAATATGGGCAATAACTTCACCACAATAATCAAAATGGGTAAGAATTGGGCCCAATACATCAAGATGGGTTTGAACTTGACCCACTCATTCACACGGGTAAGAATCTGATCCAGTAATCAAAATGGGCTAAGAAAAGCAAGTTCAGTAACCATTAAGCATACTTACTGCGAACATCCCACAATGCAGTGGCAATCAAATCAGAATGCTCAGGTTCTCAACACAGCTGATCTACACTATTTGTATGCCTCTTTAGCCCAAGATCTTTAACCTTGCTCTGTAACAAACAACACCATATATCATACAACATTATATCAAATTGAGTAACGGGGTGTTTGGCAATGTATTTTGACAGTGAATATGGGGTACAAAATAATCAGAATCCGACTATTAGATGTAAAAAACGTGCTGCAGAATATAGTGTTTGAATGTGTAATTGTGTTTCTAATGCTTGAAGTCGTGATGATCAGATTTTTGTTGTTTTTAAGTATTTTGCAGATTCTAATCATTAAGGATTTACATGTAATAAAAACCCACAACTAATCAGATAAACAGATAAACTGAATCAGTTTTGCTGAAGTTAGTCCTAAATGGGTGCTTGGGATAGCTTATTAAAACTGCTTCTCTACTATCGCTTCTTAATATAAGCTGATTGAATAAGTGGTGTCAACCTGCTTATTTAAAACAACTTATCTCATTCACAATTCAGATCGATAGCAATCCCTGAAAACTGTTTATCTATGGATCAAAATGAATATGCAATTTTAGTAAGCAATCTTAAAGGCCACTAAAATCGATCATCCAAAATTTAAGCCATATTTTACTTCCTATTAACATTCGATAGTGAATTACCTTGATAATATTAACCTTATATTAACCACATCTTTCGTACAAAACATAAAGCGTTTTCAAAGTTGGGGCACCACTCTTATGTCTTGTCATTATGTTTTAGTATATTCAGTAACTAAATAACAAACAAAAAAACCAAAAGTTAGACTAATTAACCCCCAAAAATTTCAACTCATATGCAAAGTCTCATAATTTACCATATAATATTACTAACAAGTGACAACGGATAAAACTATAGAAACCATACAACATTTAATGTTTATGGGGTGTTTGAATTACGGATGTTTGAATCAGCTCATTTTACCCGCTTACTCTCTTATTCGAATTTTGTATAAGCTTATAAGCTCACCTTTTTCAGTTATGAAAAGCTTATCAAATTTATCCTATGTACTTATTCAAGTACAAAAGCTCAACTTAATAACATTATAAACCAAAAAAAGTGAGGTCATAAGCTTTTCCAAATACAAATCAGCTAAGCTAATCCAAACACCCCCTTAATCATCTAGTATTTCGGTTAAACACTCCATCTAAAAATAACAGCAATACTACTCTAAATTCTCTAATAAATCGATGGGCCCTAAATCACAAGTTTGGAAAATGGGCCACAAGCCCAAACCCCATTAGCTGAAAAAATAGTAGTCAAGGTGAACATGGAATGATGGAATTGCCAAAAAGGGGGAATTGCATATATATCCTTCCTAAACTCGATAATTACATATATATCCAACCTAAAACAATAATTACAAATATATCCTTTTAAGACTAACAATACATCAAATATATCCAAATAATTAAATTAAACATTATTAGAACCCAATTGCATAATATTTATTGTTTAGTTATACTTGGACCATTATACCCTTATCTCCTACATCTCATATTCTCATTTACACATAACCAAATCACACATAAATCATAAGTCATAACCCAATTATCAAGTGTCATCAATTAATTCTTGATTGAAAGCCAAATCAAGTTGTGATAAACCCATTCCACATTCCACGTAAAAACCAAAAAACCCCACAAATTCTTACTACAGTAACAGTACCCACCCAAATCAAATTCACGAAACCCAATTTAATACTACATTTTAATCATTATTTATTTTGTGTCAACTTGCAATTAAAAAGCATATCTTCTATCATAATATTTACAACAAGACGTAAGAGTTCATCTGGATGGTTAATTAATTTGGTTTCTTAATTACCATATCTATAGGTTAGTAGTTGTTACGTACCTGGGTTTTGCATAATATCTTAGTGCATTTGATTATATTAATAATTTGTTAGAGTTTGCCATGAATCGAACAACAATACAGGAACATTTGAACAAGACAATAAAAGGACAATTTTGAATCATGCACTTGACAATGATAAATAAGTGCTAAATGAATAAGGGTATAATAGACAATTTAGTTTTTTATAATATTTTTTATGCATTTTAAAGTTTAAATAATGTATAAATTGATTATTTGGATATATTTGACATATTCATAGTTTAAAAAGGATATATATGTAATTGTTATTTTGGGCTGGATATATATGTAATTATCGAGTTTATGAGGGATATATATGCAATTCCCCCTTGCCAAAAAAGAGTACATATATAACAAGATAACTTTGCCAGAACAAAAAATCGGGACTGATTCACGAGATAGGAAAACAAGAACGATTGTTAGTTAGCAGCTGGACATAAGGTTTTGTTTTAAAACTTACTAGACACACATCTTAGAGGTGATCGAGAAGGGTAACAAAAAATAGTCAGATGAATACAACAGTTAGTTCACGCACATTTCACTCAGATACTTGTAGACGCTGGATAACCTGAATACAAAAAGAATATGTTTAGTAGAAATAGATATGCAAACCACCTTAATATATATAAGATGTGTGCAACAAGTCTATTATCAATAAGAGCAATGATACATCCACATAAAAGTATCCACAAAAACAATCCACTCGCTGAGGTGTCAGCGGGTGATTGGTTTTTGTGAGATGTGGATCCCACAAAAAACCAATCACCCGCTGACACCTCAGCGAGTGGATTGTTTTTGTGGATACTTTTATGTGGGTCTAGCAAATTTCTTAAAGAGCAATGATACATCCACATAAAAGTATCCACAAAAACAATCCACTCGCTGAGGTGTCAGCGGGTGATTGGTTTTTGTGAGATGTGGATCCCACAAAAAACCAATCAACCGCTGACACCTCAGCGAGTGGATTGTTTTTGTGGATACTTTTATGTGGGTCTAGCAAATTTCTTAAAGAGCAATGATACATCCACATAAAAGTATCCACAAAAACAATCCACTTTTATGTGGGTCTAGCAAATTTCTTAAAACTATTCCCTGTGACTCCCTTGATTGATTCTTTTTAGCAAATGCCAAATGGAGAGGCTTCAAAATTTATACTTTGTTGAATACCATCAATATTGGTCTCGTTGGGCAAAATATTTTCTTTACGATGTTTAAGATCACTTAAACACATATATGACTTGTGTAGTACACCGTAGTTGTTTGTGATTATATGAATTAAACATGCACATGGCCACATGGGTGAAGCTAGGATGTATGGTTAAGAGTGACCTTAACATCATAGCTATATAGCATCCTAAATTATTGTATGAGATTGGAGATACCCAATGAGCGCATCTTATCTACTGCCTTGTTCCTTGGTTCCATAGTGCTCCAGCCGCTCGCTATAATAGCTTGCTTCTCGAGCAGGGATTTGAGATACTTCAACGTATGCCTCAAGTTCAAACTCCACTGGCAGAAACGTCTTTGTGAATCTGGAAAAATGAGAATGTTTGCGAAATAGATTATGGATTTCATCCCAAGTACATCTAGTTTGTCAAAATAGTTAATGATTGATTGAAGTTCCTGAAAAAATATTTGCATTGTATTCAAAATGAACTTAAGTCTAAAGTTGATCGTCGAACCAAAGTTTTTTCACGATCATATGTCGTAACTCGTAAGCAACATTTGTGCATGTTACGTGCAAGACATTTATCCATGTATGAAACGTTCGCATAAGTTGTATTGTTATCATTTTCAACATTTGTGCATGTTACGTGCAAGACATTTATTTGAGTTAACATTTTATTAGCCCCCAGTATCGGATGCCTACGTGTCCGGGGCTTGACCACTTTTTAGCACAGCAAGTTTCGGATATGCACTCTTGTCCGCGGTTTGAACATTTTTTTTAGCTCGAACATTTGATAGCTATCAGTTTCATATGGCATTCGTGGTCGCAGCTTGAACAATCTTATTTTAGAAGTCTTACGTATACGCATATGAATGAGTAAAAAACTAAACAAATTGCTTAGTCCTCCAATGTCACATGTATAAGCTGCTTTAAGATTTGCTTACCAACCTATATATGGATTTGCATTGTCAAAATAGGAAAATTGTGATCTCATCTTATCTAGTTAGACGTCAAATAAAGTTATTTGAACACCTTTTTGGTTATATATATCACATCATATACTCTTTACAAAATGAATGATTAATATGAGGTATTTATTAGATGATAGATACTTTGCCCAAGCTCGATTTGTTCCATTGGCGCATAACTGAAGTTAGTGTCTCAGTTACAAAAGATTTATGTCATATTCATCTTATAAAGTGGTTTCTTTTTCTCTTCATTTGAATATAATATGAAAGTACATGTCAGCACTCACATCATCTTTTGAATGAATATCACACCATGATGTGCGCATTGAAATTCATTGGTCTACCAGCGTACTGAGTAAAGAGAGTAGGAAAGCATGTTAGGTGTCTCTTTTCCATATATGAATAGAAAAGCAAGTTTGCTAAAAACTGCAACTTTTATCATCAAAGTATGCCATCCAACCATCTCCACATGTGGATCTTATCACGAATCCATCAGATGCTTTATTGATAATGTCGGGACTCATCAAGCTATAAATTAACTTAGTGGTGGGCGGATCTACACACAAGGGTGGGTATGCATGTTCTTGGCGTAGTGTAAACGAAAAAATATTTCTTAATTTTCTAGTAATTTTCTTAGCTGTGCGTACCCTGTAAAACAAGTGAAAAAACAGAGTGCACACCTTGTTTTCTTTTGATGAAGATGAAGGAGAGTAAAAGAAGATGAAATGATTGGTGAGTGACAAGATATTACTTCGAAATATGTGAAATTAATGTTACTGTAATATGCACTCTTCTAAGTTAAAAAAAAAAAAAAAATGCACTCTACTGACAAGGTATGGGTATGTTATAACATGCCAAACATTTTTTTTAGACCAATGGCATGCTATTGCTATACCACCCCAACATGTCAAATACATTTGAGTCATTCCATCAACTCAAGCCAAATGAAACTTGTGTGTTTTTTTTTTGTCTTTTTGTTTTTTTTTTTTTTGTTTTTGTATTATGAGTGGGTGTGTATTTTTAGTGGGGTATTTTGTGGGACTCAATAACATGTTAGTAGTGTGTTATGAGGAAGGGTGTTTGAGTGATTGGTGTGTTATTTGGAGATGTATGATGTGACGCTGAGGTGACATACCAATAACGTTTTATTGGTTCTTGCATACCTTCTGCTCTAACCCAAGTTCTCGCCTCCCTATGCCACATTATGTCCCACCACCACTACCACATAAATTCAACTTATTTAATTGGGTCTATTTGCTTTTAAAATTCTATAAATACAATTTTAGGTACTTTGATGACATGTTATTTTCATTTTGCAATTTTATATCATGGTTTATAAGTTTTGGTTTTATACTCCCTCCGTCTTAAACTTGTTGTCCCTTATTGATTTTTTAAGTCTTTCTTTTTCAACTTTAACAATAATTATTTTTGTTTATGTTATATAATAATTGATGAAAAATATATGAATGTATTGGGTTTTAAATGTATTTTCATTGATATAATTTTATCAAGTATTATATAACACAAATAAATATATTAATAGTCAAAAGTTGAACAAAAAAACTGTTCAAAGTCAAAGTGGATAATAAAAATGAGACGGAGAGAGTATCATATTATATAAAATTTGTAGCATCATGCATGGTATACTTCCCAACTTTAATCTAATTTATATTAAAAAAAAAGTTTTGTTAGCATCGAATGTCGTGAAATTTAATATGATAGGTCATGTTGTGAACTATTGTGAGTAAACAAAATAATAAATCTTATATTTTTTTTACTTTGAAGTGGATCTATTTTCATTTATCAATTTTTTATTGGTCAACATGATGTTTCATGTTCATTTGAATATTAAAGCATCTTAATCATTCTTTTTAATAAATTTGTCGACAACAATCTATATTCTATAACGACCACGTTAATAAACGCTTACAAATATTTGGCCATTACCCTTGTAAAATCATCTAGTGCAGTAACTCTCACGTAAATCGTCTAGTGCACTAACCCTTTTCCCTTACATGCAAGAGCTAAGGCGACTCAAGAGAACCTAGAAAAGGATCTACATTACTCCGAGTTATTCACTAGGTTATTTACGCTTAAACAATAGTGGTTGCTCATCATCGGATATCTAAATTGGGCAATATTATATATATTGTTTAAAAAAAATACATATAGTTTATATTTGAAAATACTCACCTCAATAATATGTATGTTATGCTGAGTATTTGTGTTTTTCTTTTCTGCGTTTGTAGTTACTCTTTGTTCATCAGTTTTTGTATCATGATTAGTTTTTGGATGGTTAACAAAGTAGCCGTTTTTGTTTAACCGACGTCTTTTACGGGTCACATGAACACCCTACAGTTATTATACAATTATTAACGTTCCTTGTTAGTTGAATTATGTTTCTTTAAAAAAAAGGGGGAATTGCATATATATCCCTCCAAAGGTGAATAATTCCATATATATCATTCTTACAAGTTTTTGATGCACATAGTACAATGATTTTTATGCATGCAAAGGATATATATGCAATTTTGCATCTTTGGAGGGATATATATGCAAATGACCCTAAAAAAATGTTAATAATACCTCTTCATCTTCTGATATAATAATGTGTTGGTTGACTTCATCGAGAACCTTGGTCTGAGTAGCTTTTGGCTTTGATGCTGTTGTTCTTTTTGTTACCTGCATATTTGCTTTTAAATTGTTAATGGTGTGTATGCTATTAGAGTAGTAGTAATATAGGGATATTGAAATCTTTGAATTAATTTAAACTTACATACCTTTGTGCGTTTTGGCTTGACCATGGTTTGCGATTTTTGCTTTGCTTTATTAGAGTTAATTATGAATAGGTTTTATGAAAAAACCAATATTTACACAGTATACAGAGCATATTATTTTTGGATTAGATATGTTGCATATATCGATTATAAATTTGTGGATGAATTTCATGACTCTTACAATATACGTAATTATCTTAGACTTATTTGGAATATTGTTTAGATAGGTTTTTAAAATTTAAAGTATATATGTGGATATTGGTTAGTTTGGTATTAATTTTGAAGATTTGGTGATATAATTTTAATTTTGTAGATGATTTGTTTATCAATTTTATATTTTAATTTTAAGTTATTATCTCTTTCATAAAAATAGTGATAACAAAATATAAGTGTGATTTGGTAATATATTTTTAATTCTGTAGATGATTTTTTTATCTATTTTAAATTTGAATTTTAAGTTAATATCTATTGCATGAAAATAGTGATGATAAAATATTAGTGTTAGGCTTGCAATTATAGTTGTTATTTTGTTTACATTAATTGTTGGCGTTATCAATTTTAGTTGTAGATTTGTAAATCGTAATAATTCTAATCTAAATATGTGTGAATATCTTTATAGAAAATATACAATGACAAAAAAGTCATGCAAGCTTCCTATATGGTCTTTTGGTTTTCCTTGCATCTATTATATAAGCCACCTTTGCCTACTAGTTCAACCAAACATTCTCATTTGCTTAATAAAAATTAATTTCCTTCCATAATTTTTACAAACCAAAAAAATGGATGCATGCAAAAAAAGATCAATAATTGAGTCCGAATTAGATGAAAACATCTCTGAGAAGTCTATCAATTATGTTTATATTGTCTTGTTGTATTTGTAATTTTATTAGTTAGTTTCATCTGTACGCGTTAACTAAGTGTTAGATGTTAATGCTTTCAGAAAACAATGTCTGGAACAGAAATTGCCTATAGAGTCGTCTGAAGCACAAGCTATACTAATCTTGTTTTGTTTGAGTTATTTTTGTGCAACAATATATGTCGAGTGTTTGGGTAATTATGAATACAACTTCAGTTTAATGTTCTCAACAATAATTTTGATATTTCTTAGGTTCAAAAATGTAGATTGTACTAATAAAAGGATGATAATGCTGTTAAGGAGGATGTTTGGGCCCCTGATGATTGGTATTATCCTATTGAGGATGATATTAATAACTTTTTGACTGATCAAGAAGAAATTGAAGCTGAAAGGTCAATGAGGCAACGCCTATGTGAAGATCATGCTAAGCAACTTGCTTCGATGCCTCCGCTCAAACTATATGAAAGTAGTTGTTCTGATTTCGATGATGAATTTGAAAAAGAGGACCTTGAAACATTTGATTATGATAATGTACATTTAGTATTTTCTGATAATGAGTTTGATTTTTATTTGTAATTTTTCATTCTATTGTAATTGTTAATGATATAAATGCAATGCTTTTTGTTAAATGTGTTTTAAATTTTCGAATATTTAGTCCTGCATTAATATTTAGTGATCTACATTTTAAGTATAACCAGTAAGAAAATAGTTGAAACCTATTAGACTAACTTGTAAATGCAAATACTCAAGAAACAAATAATATCAATTGTAAAAAGATAATCCATGTGAAAAGAAGTGAAACAATATGTGAAACATTGTTTGTTTATTATAACAAAACGCTCTACTCCAAAGCGTCTTCTACAATTCTTTTTGGTGCGTAGTTTTCCTAATGCTATTCTTCGATTCCGCTCTCTGATTCATCCACTGATGTACGGTGTCTTTTCTTGACACTTGTAGTTCTTTCAGAATCCAAACAAATGGTTTCCTTCTTGGCCTTCCTGTTTGTAGTCATTGTGTTTAAAATTAGGTTATTTTGTCTTTAGATCATGCATTAGTGTACCGTATATGTAAAAGGTCAACGTTAAATACCTTAGAGATTTCAGTTTGAGAGCTTGCATTATGATTTTCTCCATCTTGTAATAATATTAGTCAACATATTCACAAATTTAGATTTAAACTCATGGTAATTGTTAATTATGTGTAAAAATAACTAATTATATTAAATTTTTGGGCAAATCACCTGAAAATGTATTTAACTTGTCATTTTTTCTCATTGCATGCAACTATCTTTTTTTTCCCACATTCTATCACTAAACCTGCATCGTTAGTCCTTTGTGTGTACGCGTTACCTGCAAAGCCTGCATCGTTAGTCCTTTATACTAACGGCCGTTAATAAATAACTTAAAATTTGGTTATGTTACGCTAAACTTGCATTGTTGGTCCTTTATACTAACGATTGTTAATAAATAACTTAAAATTTTGTTTTCTTACGTTTTCGTCTGTTTTTACACGTTTTCGTTCGTTTTTCCATGTTTTCGTCCGTTTTTTCTCGTTTTTGTCTGTTTTTCCATGTTTTCATCTGTCTTTACACGTTTTTGTCCATTTTTACACGTTATATTCCGTTTTTACACGTTTCGTCCGTTTTTACACGTTTATCGTTTGTTTTTGCACGTCTTCATTCGTTTTTACACGTTTTCGTTCGGTTTTGCACGTTTTCATCCGTTTTTCCACGTTTTTGTCTGTTTTTATGCGTTTTCATCCGTTTTCCACGTTTTTGTCTGCTTTTCTGCGTTTTTGCACGTTTTCATTCGTTTTTGCACGTTTTTGTCCGTTTTTCCTCGTTTTCATCTGTTTTTACACGTTTTCATCTGTCTTTACACGTTTTCGTCCGTTTTTACACGTTTGTTTCCGTTTTTTACACGTTTCCGTCCGTTTTTACACGTTTTCGTCCTTCTTTATATGTTTTCGTCCGTTTTTACACGTTTTCATATGTTTTTACATGTTTTCGATTTTTGCACGTTTTCGTTTATTTTTGCACATTTTTCATCCGTTTTTCCACGTTTTCGTTTATTTTTACACGTCTTTACACAAACAAAAATGTGCAAAAACAAACGAAAACATGCAAAACGAATGAAAGCATGCAAAAATAAACGAAAACGTGGAAAAACGGATGAAAATGTGCAAAAATCAACGAAAACGTACAAAAGTCGAAAACATGTAAAATAGATGAAAACGTGTAAAAACAGACGAAAACGTATAAAGACGGATGAAAACGTATAGAAACAGACAAAAACGTGAAAATCAGACGAAAACGTGCAAAAACAAACAAAAACGTGTAAAACAGATAAAAAATTGCGAAAACAAACGAAAACGTGTAAAGATGTACGAAAATGTGCAAAAACGAAAGAAAACGTGTAAAAACGGATGAAAACCTGTAAAAACGAATGAAAACGTGCAAAAACAAACGAAAAACGTGTAAAAACGGAATATAACGTGTAAAAACGGACGAAAACGTGTAAAGACAGATGAAAACGTGTAAAAACAGACAAAAATGAGTGAAAACGGATGAAAACGTGCAAAAACGAACGAAAACGTGTAAAAACGGACGAAAACGTAAGAAAACCAAAATGTAAGTTATTTATTAACAATTGTTAGTATAAAGGACCAATGATGCAAGTTTAACGTAACATAACCAAATTTTAATTATTTATTAACGGTCGTTAGTATAAAGGACTAACGATGCAGGCTTTGCAGGTAACGGGTACACACAAAGGACTAACGATGCAGGTTTAGTGATACAATGTGAAAAATAAAAGATAGTTGCATACAATGAGAAAAAATGACAAGTTAAATACATTTTCAGGTGATTTTCCCTAAATTTTTTGTGCCAAATTTGTTTTAAAACATAATGTATCTAGGGATGGCAACGGGGCGGGGAATATCGGGGATTGTATTTACCATCCCCATCCCCGTTTTCACTCTCCATCCCCATCCCCGTCCCCATCGGGGAATTGCTTTACATCCCCATCCCCGTCCCCAATGGGGATCGGGGATTTTCAATCCTTATGAACTAACATAAAGTTTTCACCAACTCATTAAAAATATAAAGAATTTTAACTCATAAAGTATTTCAAGAAACGTGCGTACATCGCACATAGTTAGATTCATTACAATTTCAATTTAATTGTAAAGCATCCTCAATATTGTAACATCACATATAATATAAAAACAATATGCATCATATGTGTCTATTTGGACAAACGAATAAGTAATATGTAGTTGGTGCTTATACTTCTAATTCTAAAGGTACTTGATTTTATAAATATCACATATGCATTTAAATATACATGTCGATACTCATAAACATATATACATATACATATACATATACAAGTTAATCGAGTATGGATATAACATACAAATTCTAAATACTTATACACTAGAAAGATCGGAGTCGGGGTCGGGTTCGGGGATTTATGTTATCCCCATCCCCGGTTTCATATTTTGGGGATTCCCCATCCCCGTCCCCATCCCCGGTCAACTCGGGGATTCCCTAGTCAAAATCGGGTTTGGGGATCGGGTCCCCATCGGGTACGGATTTTTTTGCCATCTCTAAATGTATCATACCTCATTTTCATTTGAAAATGTTGTTGTAAATTCATCTTCTGTTTCTTTTGTCACAAACTCGTGTGTCTCTACGTCATCTTCATCTACTACATCTTTTTCACATGGGGTCTCTTCTTCACTATTTATTGAGTCCCCTGTTGCATCTTCATTATCTGATTCAGAATCTTCTAATTCATTTTCAGCTCCTTGCAACTCATCGCCAGAATCTTGTTTTGTAACATATGAAACAATATTATTTTTTAAATAATATTTCAAAAGTGACAATTATTTTGAAATTATAACCATTTCCATGAGTTTATGTTTACAAAGAATATGTTAAACCTCGTCACTTAGGAAGCCATCTTTGAAGTGATTGATTTTTTCTGCATCTTCCGTGACTTTTTCACTTCGATATATATGCATGTTATTGTTGTGGTTAAATTCGGTGTATTTGATTTTAAACAAATACGATTTCCCTATTATTGCATTCAGCTCATTTGGAAAATATTCATCTGTATCCATGCCTTGTTGTTCCATAATCTCCCACGCTGAAAACCCAATCATCCTATGGACATTCTTGTAAAAAATAATCACTTGTGCATAGCCGCTTTCATCGAATATTCGAACAATGATTTTGAACCTGGAAATGAATTCATGATTAAGTTGTTTTGTTTTTAAAATAATATAAGTGAAAACATGTTACACCCTCAACAATATATTTCAACACAATGTATTTCGTATATGGATGCAACTGTGTATGTTTTTCCGTGGGTTTTGCAATGCCATAACTGATTCTTATTATTTGAATTGGAGCTTCCTTTTCCCATTATTGGTGTTACTTTTGTATTCCATACTTTGCAACCAATGTAAGTCCAACCGCTCACATACTGTATGCTGTGAACTGTCGCGTAAACAACGGCACGTTTCAGTTGGAAACAATGGCACGTTTCAGTTGGAAACACCTAAATCAATAATCAGAGTAAAATTTTCAAACTTACCGGTTCAATACTGCGAATCATGCCTACCAATCTTTTCACACATCCTTGCATAAATTCCGCTGGTGTAACTACATGGCTGACCTGGTCGTAGGATTCAATCTTGAATTCCCTAGGGTCATATCCCTCTTGCGCTTTGTAGCTGTATTATGTATGAATTTTATTAATTTTAAACAAATTACGTACTTATTTATATAAACTTGTATCATTCATGTTACCTTTTCCGGAATGAAACCAACGGCGGCAGATCCCTATTAATAAATATCTTCGTGCCAAATAAAGCGTTATGTATAGATGGTGTATTTGCGTTATGTGTAAGTTTAATGAAATCATATGAATGAAAAAACATACTTATTTTAATGGCGGCTATGGTGCGCTAAATTAAAAAAACAAATAAAAAAACTTACTATCCAAATATTTGACTTTCCCCAACACCAATAGAAAGTCTATATGTCCAAGTTGATCAGTTTCTCTTCGTAATCATTCCACAATAATGCCCATTTATCCCAAAAGGTACAATCAATCCTGAAAGACCTGTGTGGAGTGAAATAGATATGTGTTTATTTAAATTATAACAACACCATTAATATAATATTTTGCGTAAATACATACGAATAACACATACTGAGCATCTTCAATCACAACACTCCTGCTGATCTTCCGGCCACCATGGCTATTGACAGGTACAATTTTTCCAATAGCTACTACTGTTCCTATAACGTCTGCCAACAATAATGTAAATAAGGAAGATTAAAACATCAACTTTTGAATATAAAATTACAAATTTTTATAGCAACAAACACATACCAACACAATCATGTTCATGATACTCATTATCTGTGTTCAAGATATCTGAATGGCTCATTAATGAAACCAACATAATTATCGTCTATGTGATCAACTCTAGTCACTTCGGTCCCTTTGTAGAAACAAATTTTGTACCTGTGTGGTAACAACGGTAATCTACCACCATTTTCGGCCACTCCAAATTTTGAGATGATATAACATTGGACTTCTTGTAAAAGTGGTTCAAATTTAAACATCAGTTCTTTTTTGATGTAGACTTGGATTCGATTGGACTGTTTAGACGGTTACAAATGTTAGATTCTATGATCAATACTTTTCAATATGTATAAATTATGCGCGTATAAATTCAAATTACCTCCGCATCTTGCAAAATAAAATCCAAACTGTATGGATCATGTTCTTTATTCAACTTGTGAGAATGTCAAATAGATATGCATCTCCCTTTTATTACCATGTTAGTAATCATGGGATCAACATTTTCTAAATGAGTTATTTGTTGATCATGTAGTTTATTCCTGTAAACATTTAGACATACATTTGTTGGTAAATATATTTATAAACCTTGCTGTTATTGATAGTAATAAACAATATCTATACCTCGTGAACTGCTTTGGAAATTGGAACTCTTCGTTTGAATGTTTCTTTCACCAAATGAAGATCTCCCTAAAATAGAGTTATTCACTCTAGAACTTTTGTGGCAGTCTTGCTTAACTTCTACAAAATTAAAACATAAAATATTAGGAGTAAATTTAATAAAAATCTATGTATAAATAACAGTATATAACTTTAAATAAAAATAATTATTTAATTATGAGTTAAATAGTTTGGAAAAATTACCTTGATACTTGAAATTAGAATCATGAATGGTGCTTCTGGTCTTCCCAGAACTTGATTGGGGACGTAAAGAAGATGTTTGATTACCAAAACTCATTTTTGAGTTTCTATTTTTTCCTACACATTTTTAGGCAGTAGGAAATTATATAATGCTTGCTAAACCGTTGCCATAACAAACACAATTAAAATGACAATACCTTCCAACTCCTTTCCATATTTTAGAGACTGATTCCCAGGTGTGTCGCTTTCTACCATTGGCATAGCCATAAACATCGATCGAGTGTTTCCTGTTGAACATGTTGCAGAAGATGAAGAACGCTGTTGTAACGTCTTATTACTGATTGGAGCATCTAGAGTTTATAACCAAACAATACAGGATTCCAAATTAATACAAAAGTATAGCACGACAAGCTAATAAATCTAAATTAAACATACGACTTTGGTATCTAAAGTAATATTTAAATAACAATATAAATTACACAATAGTAAAAAGATATTACTCTCACATACTGTCGGCACATTCTGCGAACGGCTTTGAGAGTTCCTTACTAATGAATTACTTTGAGAGTTCCTTCCTAATGGATTACTTTCAAACACAGTTTTACACATTCCGCGAACGGCTTTGAAACCATTTTATGCGTAGATTCTTTCCAAAGCATGTTAATAAGGTATCTCAGATTCAAGCCTAATAAGTATAAAATACATCTACATAATAACTAATAAGCATATACATATATATTATGAGAATGGATCTTGTGAGAAGAGTTATTGAAATGAGAAGAATGAGAAAAAATTCTAGCCACAAAATTCAAATAAGAAAAGAGAAATAATTAGGAGATGCATATATTTTTGTGGATGCATATAAGATTTGTGGTTGTGGTTTCTTCTCATTCTTCTCATCTTGATTATATTTCTGATTTGATCCGAAGCCTATATATTATATGTAAAAGATACATCTTGAATATTATATGCATAAAGCAAAGGATACAGCTTAAAAGGATCTTGTAAAAAAGAGTGTGTACATACACTTACAAGTTAGGTATGCACATAAAGATATGGTAGAAAGATATGAAATCAGATTTGGCAATGTTTACTTGCATTTACATGACTACGCAAGAAATAAGATTTGGCAATGTTGTACATGCATTTACAAGTCTACGCATGCAGGGCTTGTTTATTATATATAGGGTGGTTCTATGACCCAAAGAGGACACGAAACACAGTACTACTTTCTCCACTACATATTGTATTATAGTGCATTGTGTAGTATCTTCACATCTGACTTCATCGTCGGAGGGGGTTCCCCGGGCTCAGCCTGGGGACCTCTCTAACGATCTTTCTTTGTCTTTTCAGCACTGCTGCCGAAGACCCAAAGGTCAAGGACAAAACGAGTTAGACGGTCAATCGGGCACCTTGACGAATGTGTATTTTGGTAGCATCACATATACTCTCAAGTGCTTTGCGGTCTCATTTACCGCAATGAAGTACTCCGATGTGGGGCTGTTTTTGCCTCTGCCCTTGTTCGGGCCATCAAGTTTCTTCAACTCCGATGGAAACAGTTGGCTATTGACATCGAGTCAGGAAGCTTGAACCTAAAAATCACTGACCCGGCTATTCGGGAATATATGTCGAAGATATAAAAATAAGTTTTATGATTGTTAAAGATGATTGAAATGAAATGTTCTCTTCACCTATCAGACACAATCAGATATTTAAAGAACTAAGTTGCATCAGTGTTGAAAATAAAGATGCATCCGTACATAGAAGAAAGTGCATCTGTTTGGGTAAGGTAGAATTCATATAGTAAAAAAAATTCAAATTAATTTTGAACTATTGGACTAAAAACAATAGTTTTCAAGAAAAAAACAATTGAATGGTTGTTAAGAAATGACTAGAATGAAATATCCGTATTAGTACTTATAAAAAATTGTTGTTTAAGAAAAAAGTGCATCAATGTTAATGATAAAGGTGCATCAACGTTAAAAATAATGTGCATCAACATAAAGTGCTTCTATTTAGGTAAGGTAGAATTCAACATGAAACTCAAAAAAGCATTTATAAAGATAGTAGTGCATTAGTAAAGAGAATGATGTTGCATCACAGTTGCATAAATTTCAATGATACATTAAATGAAAAATATCTTATATACAGAGTGTTACCATTGACCATTCATTTGTAGAAGTATCAAATAAAGAAAAAAAGTCTATACAAAATGCTCATGATACCAATGAGCAACTATTTGCAAAAGTTTCAATTGCAAAAAAGAAAGAAAATGCACCAAAGTATCAAGTAAGGAAATCAATTTAAAATTCATCAAATATGAAAAAGAAAAATAATTCTTGGATATGCCAAACGAGTTATGTCCTTGAATCTGTTTGCTGGTGTATTATTCTAAAGAAGTCCTTGACTTATGTCATCCCTACTTCCACAAGTGAGGGATACTCGTCTTTCTTTAGCAGCTTCAGCTTCAACAACCTAAATAGCTTAAACAAAACCTAGCAAAATGGAACGAAAAGGTGAATATAAGTGCATCACATTAACTAATTCAGGGCATCAGTTTGTTAGTAACTAGTGCATCATAGAGTTATCTAATAGGTGCAGGGCAATATCAGCAAATGATTATAAGGTAAAGTAACATATAATTCAACTAATATATGTGAATCACAATGAAAAACGTAGGGCATCCGTTTGTTAACAACTAGTGCATCATCATTTCAAAACAAATGCATCACACATACAACTACTTATACATGCCTTTTCTATTGATAAAATAACAAAAAATACCTAATAGATTCGTATTTTTCACAAACAAAAACCGATTGCATCAGCATTACTGAACAGGTGCATCATACATATAACTACATACACCTACTACATCATACAACAATGTTTCAGATCTATATTCGTCACACACAAACACCTACTGAATCTGCATTTTAAAATAGCTGCATCACAATACAACTACACATATAAGCCGTTTCTACTGATAAAATAATGAAAACACTATCTAATAAATCCACATCTATAAAAACAAACACCTATTCATCAAAATTTTAGAACAACTACATCATACATTTAGTTACCCAAACAAACATTTTCTACTCATAACATAAACATAATTAAGCTCTTAGATCTATATTTGACAAAAAAAAATTACAATAATAATTTAGAACAACTACATCACACATACGACCACATATACAAAGCTTGTTCCATTGAAAAATGACCAAAACAATTAGAGAAACAGTTAATGTGTCACAGTGTAAATTTAGCGCATCACATTTATAAATTTTCATTGAGACATTTAATCAAACATCTTGTGTGCAGTTTTTACAAACACATATAACAGGTATTTTTTTTCCTCAAATTTGCTTCAAAAAAATAATCTATACACTGCATCATGTCACAAAACTCTTTAAATTAGTACATCTATGAACAAACCTGACGATTAAATCAAAATTCATAAAACAAAACCCTAGCTCACAATGAACAATAATTCGTACAGATAAACACTAATAAACACATATATAACATTTCTATTTGAATTAAAATAGCAAAACTAATAAACCTGTAATTGAAATCAGTTAATTACTTACTTTGATCTTCTATTTGAGAAATTATGAAGAGAGGATTGATTGAATCTGATAATAAGCCATGTCTATTATGTTGATTGGATGGATATTGTCACTCGGTTGAAAGAAGAAGAAGAAATCGTGAGAAAAATGAGAGGAGCGTATATTCAAAGAAAGAAGAAGTGAAAAAAATGAAAATGATTACATTTAATATATGATAGAGCTGGAAATGTGTAGAAGTTACGAACAAACATCATAAAATACAAGAAGTTGCAATAAGGCCCCTTGAGTTGGGATAAAAAAGGAGGAGGAAGGGAGGGGAGTTATTTGTACACTTTTCTCACTTTTCTCTTGAGATCTACTTTTCTAATGAACCAATTTATATATATATATATATATATATATATATATATATATATATATATATATATATATATATATATATATATATATATATATATATACACATACACACTGTAGGGTTATTTTCAGAACTAAGAAAAGGTCAAAAATCTGAGCCATTTATTTTTAGATAAATGGATATTATTACTTGTGGCATATATGTAAATACATGAAAGATCAAGTAAAGTTATGTAAATAGTTAAGGGGCAAAAAAGGAATAACAATCATAACAATCATATTACTTGTGGCATATATTATTACTTATTTTATGTTATAAATTGTCAATTCTTTAATGAGATCTTTAATTAACCGTTGACCTAATCATCTTCTTTCACAAAAATTGCCGCACCATATTATTTTTTTCACATCCCTTTCTCTCTAAATTGAAATTTAATAAATATTGTGATGTTAATTGTTTTTCCAACCAAGTCAATAAATACAATGATCTAAGATGATTACGGTCCGAAATGGTGCACACTAAACGTTTCATTTGTTTATTGAAATCGAAAACTCAGAGATGGCGTAGATTATAAATTGATGATGTTGATCGACTGTAGGCATGGTTGGTAGGGTTCAAATTTTATCTAAGTTTTTTTTTTTTTTTTTTTTTTTTTTTTTTTTTTTTTTTTTTAATTTTTATATTTGTTGGTTTTGGTTTTAGATTCAATGTTTGAAATATTTTGTATTTGAGCAGATTAGTTTTTGTTATTAATTTGGTGTTGAAATTCATGTTTAGTATTTTAAATGTTATTTCCTATATAAAATCTTTTTTTGTTATTGAATATTGTTACTGCATTAAGTAGTGGTTTCAATTTACTTAACGTTTTAATTTCTTTGAGTAATATCTTGAATCTGAGTTTTATTTGATATATGCATTAAGTGCATATATGTTTTGCATTATGACATGTTCTATAGTCATAGTTCTTTTATATAATTATGCAAAGAAGTGATATATCTCCGTTTGTGATGATTAATGCAGTGAGGTTTAACAAGAATTCGGGGAACTCACCTTCGATTCTTAGTTTTTTGGTTGATTCAAAGAGAGGGAACGTGGGAGAGAAGAATATCATTGATGCACATGTGTTGAGACTGTTGCATAACAAACATTTGCAATGGCGGTTTGCGAATGCTAGCGTGGACGCTGCCATGAAGGTTCAAAGAGCACGATGCATATGTATACACTACAAACTGAAGATTTTGAATGACATGACACATGTGCATACATCATTTTAAAGATTATGAAGGTTGTGAATACACATGTTATGCCTAAAAATGAAGATTTTGAAGAGACGAACACATGTGCATGACTCGTTCAATCTTGTTTGTTTCACATTATTATTGTAAGAACTAAATCACATGATAAGTCTTTTTCGTTGCTTTTCTATATTTGGTGTAGTGCACCAAGTATATTTTAATTTAATGTTAGTATTTTATTGAAAAATTTATACTCACAAAGATATCCAGACAAAACTTTGAGAATGCATATATGTGCACTTATATTATTTAACGTGTTTATCCATCTTATTCTTATAAAACTATTCTTTACAGCATGTTTTATGCAATTTTATCGATCTAGAAAGAAATTGAACGAAGTATAAACAGAAAATACATGTGCAGTAGCTAAAAAAAATTGATACTAAATAACAATAATAAATAAAAAATGGAAAACACATGTGCAGATACTAAAAAGAAAAAAATTGTATCAGAATAGACTACTAAAAAATGGTAGTAAATAACAATAATAATTAAGAAAAAAAAAATCAGGTAGAACACTAAAACTTTTCCTAAAATTGTGGAGTTGCTAAAAAGAAAAAAGAATTCTTAATTAAAAACAATAATTAAGGATATACACTTTTACTTAAATACCCTTTACATTTAAACAAAAATCATATCAAATAGAAAATAAATGATTAGTTAAGAGCGGTTCTCGCAGTTCTCGTTCTTTTCTTGGTTCTGAAAAGAACTCTTACATATATATATATATATATATATATATATATATATATATATATATATATATATATATATATATATATATATATATATATATATATATATATATATATATATATATATATATATATATATATATAGGATCAAATAAGAAGATTACTTAAAATAAGAAGGAATAAGAAGAACTATAACCTCAAATCCGAGATGCACCGGCCTAAATTAGATACATCCTTATAATCTTAGATGCATTATAACGCACCATAGTGTGTTTTCTAGCTTTTAATCAGATGTATATACGTATATTAGATGCATTTCATGATTTCTCCTATTTTTTGTTCCTCTACACGTGCCAAAATCATGAAAATCAATTTGCACCATATATACATCAAATTAACTTTCAAAACTCAAGATGTTGCATCTATATGAATAGAAATGCATCTAATGCAAGTCGTTGCATCTCAAATTCATGGTTTTGGTCACTTCTTACCACTTCTTATTTTAATTTACTTATATATATATATATATATATATATATATATATATATATATATATATATATATATATATATATATATATATATATAGGGAAGGGATCGGGTGCGTTCCAGCTTTAAAGTACGGATGGTACGGATGAATGTCAGCCGCACGATCAAGCGTCCATCTGATCTAGATTAAAAAAAACACGGTGGCATTTTCGTAATTAATCTATATTATTATAATATCAGTGTAGATCAGAATAACAAAACATACAAAAACATAAACTAAAAAAAAATCAAAAAAAAAAAATCTAAAAAAAAATGATTTCATCAAGTTTAAGATTTGCAGAAATAAACGAAGGTAAGTTTCTTAATTTCGAATTTAAGAATTTTTTTATGATAGTTAGTCTGATATTAGGGATATCTGATGATAGATAATCTGATAATAAGAATATTGCTATTCTGATATAATTCAAACTGAAGATAGCTATTCTGATATTAACATAATTAATTTTTTTCTTAAGATACTTATTCTGATATTAATTTTAACTAAAGCTTTCTAATAAGATATTAAGATATTTCCATTCTGATATTAACGGTGTCTGAAAGTGAAGTTAATAAGGTTCTGTTATAAATATACTGATTAAAAATTTCTTAACATTTTTTATTCAGATATTAATTGTAAACTGAAGATTACTTATATCAGATATTAAAAATTTATGTTTTCGTTATCATTTTTATTCTGATATTAAAGGTGTCTGATGAGAGCTAATCTGATATTAACGAATTCCCTTTTTCATAACATTGTCATTCGGATAATAAGTTTATAAAAATTCTTTTTTTTTTTCTTTATGTTCTTATTCTGATATGTAAACTCAAGATTGCTTATATCATATTAAGATCTTTAATTTTTTTCGTTATAATGTTTATTCTGATATTAATTGTGTCTGATGATACCTATTCTGATATCAACTAAATTTCGATTTTCTTATCATTTTTATTCTGATATGATAATAATTGTAGTTAATCAATTATTAAGAAATTTCTTTCATGTTTATAAATTGTCTCTGAAAAATTATTATGATAGGTAATCTGATATCAAAAAATTTCTTTCATATTTATAAATTGTCTCTGAAAAATTATTATGATAGGTAATCTGATATCAAGAATTATTAAGAAATTTCTTTCATATTACTTACTTAATAAATTTGATAAAGTAGTTAATTCAGTTAATCTGATAATTAATTCAAATTAGTACTAGTAGCAAAAAATAGTAACTTAGTACTAGTAACTGATAGTTAATCTGATATTAAAAAATCTTAACTATCGGCTTGTTATATAAAACAGAAGGAGAAGAAAGATTAGTTGATGAAGAAGAAAGTTCAGCAGTGGCTGATTTTTTGTCTGATTATAAGCAAAAAATGCGAAAATGCTTGAGCCAAGTTAAACAAGAAATTAAGGCTGCAAATTCTTTATTAACTGAAACATTAAAATATTTGACATGCGGCAATAATCCTTATGACACAACAAATATATGTGTGTTGTACTACCATCTCAAAAAGCTGGAGAAAAGAATGGAAGTATTTGAAGATTTTTCTATTTGTGACAGTCACATTTACTTTGATTTGCTAGAATACGATAAGGATCAGGTATTATTGCTTTATATAATCATAATAAAGTTTTGCATATGCTATTACAATTTTATAAAAAAATTTGATATACTATCTATTTCTTGTATAGATTCATGAAACTTGTCTAGACAAAGTAAGAGTGATAGTTGATGCGGCAGCTTTGATGATTGTAAATGCTGTTAAAGAATTTAACTTGCCACCTTTGAAAGATGAAATACATCCAGCTATATGGAAAGCTCTTTGCAAGATAAGCAACGAAATTAAAGATATTAGAGATCCAAATTTTTTTACATTTGAAGATGTAGAAATATTTGATAAGTGTGCAGAAGAGGCAACAGGAAAAAAAAATGGTCAATTATGTTAGTCAGATTTTAATTGTCCTTATTCTTACGTGATATTAAGAAATTTTGATATTATTTCTGATGATTTAGAGAGATATTAAGAAATTTCTGATTTTTGTAATATAGATTTTATTATTCAGAAAGGAAGACTGTCTGATGATAGTAAAGTGTATGGTACTCGCAATTTTAATATCAGAACAAGTTTGGTGTAACTAAAATA
>BPTQ01000008.1:323530645-323603143 GCA_019973895.1 Chrysanthemum seticuspe | reverse complement strand
TTGAATCACCTAAAAAAAAAAAAACACATAGAAAACTCAACTTTACTTAAAATATCACAGTAACTATACTTGAAAGTGCTACTGCAACAACAAATTTTATTAATAGCATCTCAGAAAGTGCTACTACTGCTGCAACAGCTTACTACTGCTGCAGAAATTATTTCTACTGCTGCATCAACTACCTTGAACAAAAATTTAGATAAAATATCACAATAAACTATCATTCAATAATATTAACAGTTTTAATATCAAAATAACTATTATTCAAAAACTATTTTCTTACCTATCACAAGAAATATAATTGAATGATATACACACCTTTAATATCAAAATAACTATCATATTAAAATCATTAAACATCACAAAATAAAATAAACTTGAACAAAATGTTTTATTAAAATAATATTCCAATTTTAAATATCAGAATAACTATCTTATAAACAAGTGTTACTCCAAAAAAAAAAAAAAAAAAAACATTACTCCTACTGCAACAAATGTTACTACTGCTGTTAATACTAATTAAACAATATTAACAAAACAAAATACATAAATCATAAAATCAATGCGATAACCGGCATATTCGTCAATGCGAGCCAAATCTTCCTAGTCTAGCAGACGAACTTGAGCCAAATATTGTTATTGATGTTGTTCTGTATTTCTCATCTTTGCTGTCTTCATCCATCAAAAACTTTTAAATAACGGATTTTCGTTCAAGCGTAATATCATTGCAAATCGTGTAGTCTTCCCTCATACATTGCTTCTCTACCCTTGCATGCTCAAACAAATTGATAACGTCTATAATAGCATTTTTTTGAGCCACATCATCTTTTTCACATTGTTTTTTAACGTACATTTGCATATCTTCAAGGGAATGGGAGGGACAACAAGCCATAATAATTTTGTGCTTGAAATTGTATGTTTAGAAGTATATGAAAATAACAAAAAAGATTAATATCACAATAAGAACACTTTATATGATATTACCAGGTTTAATATCACAATAACTATATATAAGATATTACCAGATTTAATATCAGAGTAAGTATCATATAAAGGTTATTGATATCAGAATAACTATCCATATATAAAACGGTTTTAAAACGCATAATAAGAAAAAAAAAAAAAGCTTAATATCAGAATAAATATCAACATATTAACGTTATTAAATATGTTGATATCAGAATAATTATCATTATATGATATTACCAGATTTAATATCACAATAACTATCATTATATGATATTACCAGATTTAATATCAGAATAAGTATCATATAAAGGTTATTGATATCAGAATAACTATCATATTAATATTATTAATATCAGAATAACTATACACATATCAGAAATAAAGAAATTAATATCAGAATAACTATCCTCATATCAGCATAATAAACTTAATATCAGAATACCTATCGTAATATCAGAATAACTATAATACTAACGATAGAAACCTCAAAGTGCAAATGTACTAATACTCATAATAACAATAGCAATATCAGAATAACTATCCTCATATCAGCATAACAAACTTAATATCAGAATACCTATCCTAATATCAGAATAACAAACTTAATATCAGAATAACAATAATACTAACGATAGAAACATCAAAGTGTAAATGTACTAATACTCAGAATAACAATAGCAATATCAGAATAACTATCCTCAAATTCATTATAAAAACCTTAATATCAGAATAACTATCATAAAAATACCTTCAACAGCGTTTTTTAATGAAAAATGTACCGATAGATCAGGACCGATACGAGAATACTGATCAGGTAATTCCATTGTACAAAAAAATTTAAATAAAAAAAAAGATGAGAAAAATAAGGAAATAGAATATTCTAATAAAAATAAAAATATACGGAAAGAAAATAGGGATGAATTTGGTCAAAAAATCAACGGATGAGGTACATCCGCACATCCGCACTAAAAAAAATATCCGCACGTGATCCTCACTCTATATATATATATATATATATATATATATATATATATATATATATATATATATTTAGGGCCTTTATTTTGAGAACCCTGTTAAGTGCGAGAACCCCTTATGTACTCCTAGTAATACATATTGTGCAACATATCAATGCAACATAGCATTTTTTAATTATTAAACCTTTTTATTTAATCCAAAAGGGTATAATAGTAAAAGTCAATTTTATATTATTTTTGATTTTTTAAAATAAATAAATCCTATTTTTAAAAAATATTCAATTTTTGTTTATTTATTTATTTATTTATTTTTTTTTTGCCTTTTTTTTTACTTTTTTCTGAACATGCATGTTTTAAAACTGTTTTGGTGCATATGTGTTTTTATGAAATAATTTTATTATTTTGGTTTTTGGAATAGTTTTTTTTGACATACATGTTTTTCATAGTGAAGTGCATACATGTTTTCGAGATAAGTAAGTTTATATGAAACAAAGAACATACATGTTAAATACAAAATCCAATATCGATTGATATACAATCAAATACAATTTTCAAAAAAGCAGAAATACATGAATCTAATCGATCTACACATGCGTGTACATGTAATATTTAACGCAAACAGATATATGTGCACACTCCTTGTTATCAACATTTTTAGAAGTCGGACATATATGCACACTCGTAGTTGTCAAAGTTCAGAAGTTGGACATATGTGCACGCTCCTTTTCAATGTTTCAGAAGAAGGACAAATGTGCACACTCGTTGTCATTATTCTTTTAATTCAGCTACATCTGATACAAAGAAAAGTATAAAAATTAGGAAAAATAAACGCAAACTAATATACACACGTATAGACACATGTATGAGGGCCTAAATTTTTTTTTATTTATGTTTTTGGAATAATATTTTTACAATTTATGTTTTTAAAATAGCAAAGTGGTTATGTCTTTTCTAGATAATGTATATTTCAGAAACTAAGAACATACATGTTAAATGCAAAATAAAGAAGTTATAACCATTAAATTAAAATTATTTGTATAACCATGTTAAAAACATACATGTTAAACCAAGAACATATATGTTAAATATATGTTAAACCAACAACAAACATGTTAAAAAAATACATGTTTAAAAACATCATATGGTTTTCATTAGTTAAATCCCACTAATTAAAACATATATGTTTTGAACATGTATGACTCTATTTATCCTTAAATCTATATGAACCTTAAAACATATATGCACGTCACTTTTATTGATTTTTTACAAGCCGAAAAACACATATGCACCATTACAACCTATCTATATGCATCAGATTCAAATGTATTAGCAGATTAGTAACGATTCCAAACACCCCCATTTACATACAAAAAAAAAAAAAATGAACCATGTTTAAAATAACTACGTACAGATTTTCATGAAAGAAAAAATCAAAACCAAAACCCAACCAACCATTATACAAAATTCCATTATACAAGATTAAAGAATCTGATAATGAAGTTGGAAGATTGGTGGCGCCATGTTATTTTCTTGGTATTCTTTTCAATTGAAATCGATTATACACGATTAAAAATATGATCGAAAAATAAACTCATACTAGAACATATGAACCATGGATCCGACCAGCCAGTAATAATAGGAAAAGGTTTATTTGATGACTGAAAAATTGTCACCGCATTCGATGCATAACCGACACCGCATTCGAAGCATACACAATAAGTCGATAATAATTAAAAAAAATCATATTTCCTGTATTCATTTTTGTAACTTAGTAAGTTCAACTAGTCAAAATCAAGAAGAGCTCCAATAGGAATTTGTTGAAATAAACTAATTATTATGGTTGCAAATAATTATCTCAAGTAGCTTATGACCCACCGACTATATGCTCTATTTGTAGAGATCCTACAAAGTTTGTAGACAACAATGCATTAAAACAAAGATAATGATGGAACCTAACATAGCAAGATATATCAACTATTACAACACAAGCCAACCTCAAGGATTTGATATGATCATTAACGAAAATATATATAGTCAAAACATTTTTGAAATTGAAAATTAGAAATTAAAAATAGTAAAAGACCCAATAAAAATAATGATTTTCAACCTTAAAGGACAAACGAACCTTAAATCTGTGATAGAAATGCAAGGACTCCAGACAACGACGAATCGACACATGAATTAACGGGCTGCATATTAATGTTTTCTTTTTCCAGCATACATAAAAAACCGATCTATGTGGTGAGATGGGACCGATTATACGAGAAAGATTGTCGGCGGCGGAGGTTTAATCGATGGTGGTGGGAGGCGGATCTTGAAAGAAAGAGAGAGATAGGAAGACTGATATGTGGGAGGCGGTTTAGAAGGGGTTGTTTATTTTTTTTAAACTGATTCCCAAAATGATTATCCGACTAATAAGGAATGATTTAAATAAAATAATTTGTAATCCTTTTTTTATGGAATAATTAAATTCCCATATTGCCCCTAATTTAATTTTTTCTATCAAATTAAGTTACATGTATTTTCAAAAATGCCAATGCATTGACATGATGTACATTATGTATTATTAGGAGTAAAAAGAGGGTTCTCGTAGTTCTCGCACTTAACAGGGTTCTTAAAATAAAGTTACACTATATATATATATATATATATATATATATATATATATATATATATATATATATATATATATATATATATATATATATATATATATATATTTGATGGTGTATAAAGCTATAAATCATAGGGCCCTTTGTCGTTATTCAAACCATAGTTGTTAGGATCCAATTTTGATCCTAGAATCTTACGATCTTACGATTCTATAAAAGAAAAACGATCGGATCCTATGGATGATCTTAATAAGCTTAAGATCTTATATGATCCCGATGTTAACCATAAGATCTTAAGATCTACTCCGATCTGATTTTACTTTTCTCGAACTTTAAACTAAAAACTACAAATTTATAGTTTATGTTTATATAAAATTTAAAAAACAACATACGATTCTTCTTACACATTCTACATTCATAATTTATGAAAACTTTTTCATGAAACATTAATATAATTTCGTGTTTATAAATTTATAATAATTTGTAGATTTGAATAATATTACAAACATCATTTAAAAATGACATTATGATAGGATCTTAGAATCTCGATCCGATCTTACAATCACAATCATGCAAAGACAAAAATAATCCTAAATAAAATCCCGATCTTAAAAACATTGATCCAAACAATTCAGGGCCCGTTTGGTATACAGATTTTGACATTGATTTGAGAGATGGGAGTTAAAATTGTTGTTTGGTATTCGTTTGTAGGTCCCAAGATTAGGATTGAATCCTAAATATATGCTATCTATAAATCCTAAATAAAATGGCTACTTTACAAATATGGTTTCTTGTTTAACGTGCTTTTTTAATTTGAGTGGGTGATCCACCTGACCACCTCTCATTTTCTACTATTAGTTTGTTTGTTATTTTTTATAATATTTTTTTTTTCTAACTTTAAATCTTAAGTTTATTTAAAATTTATTAAATTTTTCTCTCTCCTACCTGAAATCTAACTCTAAATCCTAATCCAAATTTAAATACAAATTCAAATTTAAATTTTAAACCCATCTACAAACCAGACGAGCCTCAATATACATAATATATACTTCTTTTTTACGTGCCCCTTTCATTCATTCTCACAATGTAATATAAATACATCACCATCCCACATACCCAATTCAAACAATTTTAGACTTAGCGGGCCCCACAGTGCACCAATCAACAACTCCCTAACAAAAAATCCAATAACCAACCGCACTCTCTCATTTATGGCGAGCCCCATGTGACAAAAGGGGTGAGTTATCCACACCCTTCCATAGAGAGGGTATCCAATCATTGGATGTATCATCGGTTTATACGGTGTGCATCGCGGGTTGTACGGTTTGACCAAAACCTCTTGATGTGACAGTGTAAGGAGGGTTTGTATAACATAGCCCGTGACAAAAATCCCTGCAACGTCAGTATGTGTAACCAAATGGTCAGAGTCGCTATGGGTGCAATCAAGACCCTATCATTTTTCCTCATTTAGTGGTCTACATTTTTTTTTATTTTTAGTACTAGGTATCAAATTTACGTTTTCCTAAACCGCGTGCGATCACTATCTCATACTTTAAAAGATAAAGGTCACAAACCCCTTGCCACACGCATTTCCTTTTCTCCCAAAACACAATTTAAAGTGAGGTGCATACATCACATCATCACATGTCACATTACGTTATCTAATCATATTAACTAGGCACGTACCCTGCTTTCGCTTTGCATAGCAAAGCCCAATATCTAAACCTGAAATATCTACCGGCTACATTATTCTATTACAAGAAGTAAGACTATTGTACAATTGGACGAGTGTCTTGTGAGGAGATGTTTGTCTTGAAGTTAAGCTTGTAGCAACATGAGCTTGTGAATCTTCATTTACTTGAGCAGCTTCAGTTGCATGAGTGGAACCGTGTAGATGCATATGGTTCATTATTTTTCATGCAAACATCCGTCAAAACCCTTCCAAAACAACATTATTCCTTCGGCCCACGTAATCCTACGTGGCATATCTCAAACATATTCCTATAAAACACACTTCCTCCATCCTACAAAACACATTCAAAAACACAAATCCTTTGTTCTCTCTCTAGAAAAAAAAAATGGCTGATTCAATAACCTCGTATCCTCTAGTGCATCCAGCGTGTGATGAAAAAAAAAACGCTAATTAAGGCCAGTTTATTGAGGAAACGACTCAAAAATGTGACCACGTACAAGGAAATGTATTGTGCGAAATTTTGTCACAGAACGCTGATACTGAGTATCTTGAGCAATGGGGTTGAATGGAGCTACTGCTCGCGGAACTTTTAAGTCTAAAGTTCCTGTTGTTGTTACGAAGATCTTCAGCCGTATATTAAACGTATTGCTAATGGTGACCGATCAAAGATTCTGTCGTCACGCCCTATTTCTGAGTTTCTCACAAGGTTAATTTCTAATTTTTAAATATTGTAATTTATAGTAACTGTGACTGATATTATTTTGGTTGCTAAGTTGACTTGGTGTTTCTTTGACAGCTCTGGGATTTCTGCTGGTGAAAGAAAACTCATACCAACTATTGCTGAAGAAATGAATCATAGACAGAAGCTTTACAACCTTCTCATGCATGTCATGAATTTGTACGTACAAATTTTATTCGCATTTCGTAACATAAATACTAGTTTCCTCGTTATATTACATGTTCATAAAAGTTGTTTATCTTTGGCTACATCTTTTTTTTTATAGTAAAACATAGCTGTATTTAGGTTTTTTTTTTAATATCTAAATAAACTAAATCTGTTGCATAAGTTTTGTGTCACAATATTTTATTAAAAGTCTAGAAATAAAGAAACAGTTTAATAAGCGATTTCAAACATCCAACTAGAAAATTAGTACAATTTCATAAATGAAATAACAACTGTATTAAATTTTGTATGTTTTTTTAGCCAAACGTACGTGCTGAAAGATGTTTTTATTTGTGGCAGGTATGTACCTGATCTAGACAAGGGAAATGGTTTGTACTTTTATTTCATCAAAGAGGAAACTAAAACACCAAGTGGGTTAGTTGCCCGACCCGTTTTAACAAGCTACTACAAAAGCGAACAATTCAAAACCCGACCCTTTTTGACCCATACAACGTCCTCACCAGCCCAAAAATGAAACCATTTTATGTGTAGATTCTTTCCAAAACATGTACTCTCAAATGCTTTGCGGTCTCATTTACCGCAAAGAAGTACTCCGATGTGGGGCTGTTTTGCCTCTGCCCTTGTTCGGGCCATCAAGTTTCTTCAAATCCGCTGGCAACAGTTGGCTATTGACATCGAGTCAGGAAGCTTGAACCTAAAAATCACTGACCCGGCTATTCGGGAATATATGTCGAAGATAAACAACTCCCAGTAGATAACATAATGTCCCGGAATTGTTTTAGTGTCGTCATAGCTAGTGTACTCGACCACGGTTGCATTGAATTCCTTTAAAAGCTCGGAAGCATTTTCGACAGCTGTCTGCAGCTCGGTTTCATCAGTTTTATCGGCATCGATGCTTAGTAAAACATTCTTCCTGCTAACAAATTTGAACCCACTCTGTAAACCTAGTGAAGTTGCTTACACACTCATTCCCACTATGGCTTATTTTGAGTTCCTCCCGGTTCTTCCTTCTAATAAATTTGAACATTGGGGCGCAGTTATGGAGCCCCTTGACTTGAACAACTCGATGATCGGCTCATATTTTACACACCTTGGTGTTTTGTACTGATTAATCGAGCTCGTTGATCTTGCGGATGTTAAACTTGGTCAAGAATACAAGCTCGTTGTCACAACATATGCGGGTTCGTTTCTACTTCACAGCCCTTAACATAGTGTTTATTAGTATGTAAACTAATTATAGTTATGATAATGCATATGCTAATAAAAATTCTTGGACATATGTTTTCAGGTCTTTATAGGTATAGAGTTGGTGATCTTCTTAGAGTTGTTGGATTCAAGAACAAGGCTCCCTCAGTTTCATATGTCGAAAAAGTGTGGCATTGAGTATCGATACTGACAAGACTGATGAAGTTGAGCTACACAAAGCAGTGGAAAACGGGGTTAACCATTTAGTTCCATTCAGTGCAACTTTGAACGAGTACACAAGCTATGCGGACACAACATCTTTTGGGAAGTTAGCGAAAATGGATCAACCCAGATTCCAGCATCTGTATTTGAGGATTGTTGTCTTACAATTGAAGAGTCATTGAATAGTGTTTATAGGCAAGGTCGAGCTTCAGATAACTCTATAGGGCCATTGAGGATCAAGGTTGTCGAAAATGGGACGTTCGATAAGTTGATGGTCTATGCGATAAGTTTAGGCGCCTCGATTAATCAGTACAAAACTCCAAGGTGTGTGAAATATGAGCCGATCATCGAGTTGTTCAAGTCAAGGGGTTTTCCATAACTGCGCCCCAATGTTCAAATTTGTTAGAAGGAAGAACCGGGAGGAACTCAAAATAAGCCATAGTGGGAATGAGTGTGTAAGCAACTTCACTAGGTTTACAGAGTGGGTTCAAATTTGTTAGAAGGAAGAATGTTTTACTAAGCATCAATGCCGATAAAACCGATGAAACCGAGCTGCAGACAGCTGTCGAAAATGCTTCCGAGCTTTTAAAGGAATTCAACGCAACCGTGGTCGAGTACACTAGCTATGACAACACTAAAACAATTCCGGGACATTATGTTATCTACTGGGAGTTGTTTGTTTAGTATCTATATTCCCGAATAGCCGGGTCAGTGATTTTTAGGTTCAAGCTTTCTGACTCGATGTCAATAGCCAACTGTTGCCAGCGGAGTTGAAGAAACTTGATGGCCCGAACAAGGGCAGAAGCAAAAACAGCCCCACATCGGAGTACTTCTTCGCGGTAAATGAGACCGCAAAGCATTTGAGAGTACATGCTTTGGAAAGAATATATCTACACATAAAATGGTTTAATTTGGGCTGGTGAGGACGTTGTATGGGTCAAAAGGTCGGGTTTTGAATTGTTGGCTTTTGTAGTACTAGTAGCTTGTTAAAACGGGTCAAAGGGTCGGGTACTGAATCAACATCCTTTATTTTTTTCCTATAGAGAGAAAAAAGATTTTGTGTTTTTTGCATGTGAGACTTGCATGTGTTTTTGTGATTTTGTCTGTGTGCTTTTTTGCATGGGGTATGGAGTAGGTTTTATGCGATGTTTGAGATATGCCACGTAGGATTATGGGCAGAAGGAATAATGTTGTTTGGAAGGGTTATGACGTACGGAAGTTTGCATGAAAATTAATGAACCATACGCAACAACAAGTTCCACTCATGCCACTGAAGCTGCTCAAGTAATTAAATAAGTGAACACGTATCGTAAAATCGCATATTCGCACATAACCATTAAAAAAAATATGATTTTTTTTTTTTTTTTTTTTTTTTTTCAATACTGTATAATTTTTTGTATTCTTTAGAGAATTTGCTCAAAGATAATTATAGATATTATGTTTTGATAATTACTATTTACCGTTTAACAAATAATAATATCAAAACTCTAACTCTTTATATTACACCACTCACTCAAAAAAATAAAATCCGGATAACGCACGTGATAAGTACGCTTATGTGCCCTATAACATGGCTATGGCACCAAGAGGGTGCAGTTTAACAACATAATATGGCAAAAAAGCTCTATAACATATTATCAAATATTGTACCGTGCTCTCTTATAAGTAAACAAATATTCACTACAATTTTTCTATGAACACCTTTTGTTTAATATCATGATTTTAACTATACCATTGGTTCCAACGAAAAAATAGAAGGGTTGAATCAGTTAGAAAACCCTTCCCCTTTCAACACAAAGGTCAAGAGTTCGATCCTCATCTTCTACAAAAAAGCCGAAGGTCCTCTAGTAACAACCTCTCTTCCTTCAAGTAGGGGCACGATTGTCTAAATCTCATCTTCTTTATTACCCCGTGGAAGACAGGATTAGATAGCGCTAATTGGTTCCAATATAAAGATAACAAATTTATAAAATATACATATTGGAAAAACGTTTAGATAAACTGAAAATTGCATAAGTAGATCTTTTTATTTTTGAGTTCTAAACTCTATTAATAGATATAAGTATATTCACAAAAATGAAATTTAAGTTTAATATATACGAGGAATACATTTTGAGGATGAAAAAGTAAATGCTATTTCAAAATTGGAAAAGCAAAAGAAACGTGTAGAGCTATTGTAAAGCCATTATATATATATACTAAAACACATTTGGTGAATGTGAGTAAAAAACACTGTTCAAGCGCATGAACAGTAACCGAATGAATAGTAACCGCATGAACAGTAAAAAAAAAAAAAAAAAAAAAAAAAAAAAAAAAAAAAAAAACTTTAGCAAATTCATTCCCGTGAATAAAATGATCGAGGCCAACGCACTTCCGTCGCAACGCACGGGTTAACCCGCTCGTTGTACCTATTTAAAAATAAAATCAAAATATTAAAATAAAAATGTAAAGCCATTAAACATTTGGGTGAGAATTGAAAATTATACAAATGCATCATCTTCCTCACCTGCTCGGCTGCTCCTATGCAGCTCCTCTAGTCCTCTGTTATTATTTTCTTTCTTTCTAATCTCCTAAAGTTGACCACTTCACTTTTATTATGTTAAAATCAAGTAATAAAGTTTTAGAGTACATTCACATCAACATTTACGTTAAAAACACGAAGTAAATCTGCCTTCTGCTCAAATTTGGCCATGCACAAAACCAATATTTTGATGCCCCTTGTTTGTATGATGCCCTGGGCCGTCGCCAGGCCTGCCCATAGCCAGGGACGGCCCTGTTTATATCTTACCCAGTCTTCTCAGTTAAACACAAATTAGTACAGTAACTCTTTTTGACCTAATTCAAGACTCAAAGAAACTCAAGCTTTGGTAGACAACAAGATTGCATTATTTGACGCATGCATGCACCAAACAGCGTACCTAACTTCAAGCCATATTATTCAAACAGGTATAACCGACACGTATACGTACGTTTGATAATTGATCTCTGTTTCTTTCAAATAAAGTTCTCTTTTGAGTCCCCACCGTTCACGTTCCATTGTTTTACCCTAAACATGATAAAAGTGTTAAAGTGAAACCTTGCCTTAAAACAATTAATAATGACCACATATTCAGATGTTTCACAATTTTTGGCACTTTTGGAACATGAGTTTCTTGAGCATAACTTTAGATCGATGTTCTCACAAGATGTTAAAGGTGATTAGGAAAAAAGTTTAGAAGCATGGATACTTGGTTAGACCGCTTAAGATACTTGGTTAGACCGTTTATATGAGTTAAAAACTTGTCTTACCTACTTAGGGAAAAACTTACTAGTCGAATAAGCCAATGAACTTTTATAATCAGCTTGTACATTTGGCTTTTTTTTTCTTTTCTTGTGAACTATTTATGTTTTCATAAAACTATAAGTTTAATTAAAAAAAAAGAAAAAAGAAAAAAGAAAAAAAAAGTGTTGACATCTTCACAAAAGGGGCATTATTTGATGAGTTTAGTTCCGGTTTAAATGTTCGTCTCACTCGTGCTCTAATTGCGGGGCTGTTAGTGAGCTTTATTATTAGACTTGTATTATTCTACGCTCGTTATTTATTATTAGGCCTAGCTAGCTCGTCTATGTGTGTTATTTATATTGTATGGATACTTGATGTTAAATAATCAAATTCAGTTTTCATGAAGATTTACCAACTCAGGTTGCAAACTTAACTTCAAGACAAACATCTCCTCACTAGACACGTGTCCTATTGTACAATAGTCTTACTTCATGTAATAGAACGAGTGTGGAATCCCGCGCGATGCAGCGGGATTGGCTTCAAAGGACTTACTTTGCAGCGACACTTAAACATTAGGGACTATTTTTGCCAAGTTGTGAAACTTTGCATTTAATGTTTGGACTTACTTTGCAACGACGCTTAAACCTCATGGACTGTTTTTGGCAAGTTGTGAAACTTTGCATTTAATGTTTGGACTTACTTTGCAGCGCCACTTGAACCTCAGAGGCTGTTTCTGCCAAGTTTGGAAAGTTTGCATTTAATGCATGGTTTGTTGCAAAAGCTTGTACGCTTTTTAGTATTATAGATATAATAATGTAGCCGGTATACGTACCCTACTTCTTGTACATCTGTAAAAGGGTATAAAAATACAAAGATTTTTTTTGTCCATTCAATTTACAATACAAAATAATTTTTTATCAGTTTCTATCTCATATTTTTTACCGGTTTAAATATTTTTTACTGGTTATCTTTTTAATTCCATACTTTCAGGTATATAGTTTTACAATATAAACAAATTTAAAAAAAAACATAATAAAAAAATAGAGAGGGTACCGTTTGTACTTTTAGAAGGTCCTTATGACCACTCTCATTTCAGTTGGGTGGTGATAATTCTCGCGACTAAAATTTATAAATTCAAGGCAGTTGAACACAAGTTTACTATTATGCCCCTCACTATCTCTTTACCAATTTTTTACCATATAGCACTAGGTATTCTTGTGTCGTCTTGCTGGTGTCGTGTGAAAAAATACTGATACATCAACACATTTTTTCATAACATCAGAATTCACCATAACACCAAAAACCCCCTATCTTCTATATAACCAACTTTTGATGCCATCGTGCACCCTTGAACCCCACATATTTTTTATTTTTGAATAAACCAACACAGTTAATTAAAATTAAATTTTCTATCAATAAAAAAATGCATTAAAAAGTAAAAAAATACAAATAAACATAAAGGATACATTAAAAATATAGAAAATTACCAAAAGAGGCCAATTTTTCAAGGGTGGTCCATTTTTTATACTATTTTCTCATCTCTTTCCTAAAAGAGTCATGCTCAACTGCTCAACAGCTCGACTCCATTATTTTTTTGACATGTGTCAATTGCAAGTACAAAGGTATGTAGGATATTTTTTTGCTTTTAAGTTAAATGACAAATTTACCCTTTATTATCTTTCTTTATTTAATATCTCACCTACCCTCACCTAACCCCATCCACCTACTTCACCACCTTACCAGTCCATAACCACCACCACCACCGCTGCTCAAGTGCTCGACTACCACTGCTCAACTGCTCGACCACCACTGCTCAACCACAAAAATTATCAACTACTCGACCAGTCCACCACCACCGCTCAACTGCTCGACCACCACTTCTTGACTACTCAACTGATCAACCACTATTGCTCATCTGCTCAACCACCACTTCTCAACTGTTCAACCACCACCGCGACCAAGAAACAACAAAATCGTTTGTATATCTTTTGAGATCTATAAAAAGGGATTTTTTTACTTGAGGTATATCTAGAGTTAATAATCGTTTGACCAAGAAACATAAAATATATCTTTTGAGATCTACAAAATTGTCTGACCAAGAAACAGAAAATATATCTTTTGAGATCGATAATCGTTTGCCAATAATAACTTGGATAGGGGATCACCAAAAAGTAACAAGTTACTAGGGAAATATTTCTTTTATGATCCACCACTTTCCGAGGAAACTGGAGTATGGATACCAGTTTCAGTTCCTCCTATGTCGGAAACTGATAACGCTACACGCGTCGTTCGGGGTCAAGAAAACTTCCATTTCTTCGAGCAAGTTTTATAACACCCTAGGCAGTGAACCTAATCGTTGTAGTGTAGTAATTAGGGTAAGCCACGGGTATTGATATCGTTCTCTAGGGGAATAGGAATGCTAGTAAGGAGTTACTACGCTAGGGTTAAGGTTGAGGAAGATTATTTTTTGTATTTTTATATTTTATGAAATGGAAAGGTACGAATCTCGGGTATTGGATTGGGGGGGGGGGTTGGTATTTCTACCGATTACTCTACTATTATCTAATTATCTAAACTAAGGTTGTGGGAGTCTATGTCTAATTAATGTGTGCTCGTATGATAGTTTAAAGATGTGTTTACTTAGGTTGTACTACTCCTTAATTATCTCCTATTGATGGTTGAGTTGTCACGTCCTTATTCTTAGTTGCGTTGTGTGTCTAAAGTGGTAGGGTATGCGTTTCTCCCTAACTCTTTGAACTTACCAAAGGGTCTCGTCTACAAAACCCACTAGGGATGATAAACTCTTACTCTAAGGCACTCTTTGGATAATTTAGCCTACAACTACTCAGGTAATCATATTCTAAGGTTCACAAAGATGAATCAAGCATTAAGTACACAACGAATGACCTATCGCATTACTAGATCATTGATCAACTAAGATAAGAAACAACCAATCAATATTCAATAATTAAGTTTCATACTTCCTAAGCAAACACACAAATAAATTAGCCGGACATGGAGAACATGCAAGCATACACACAAATAATCAAAGACATAATTGAATTAATGAAGTAAATACTTATCTTGGTGTAAGATAGGGTTTAAAACCCTAAAATACTGTACAAGACACCTTAGGTTCGGTTTTAGGTTTTCACTCCAAAAGACTCTCTCTAAAACTGAAAAATTCGGATTCTATATATAAGATTACATATGCGACGGCGTCACCTTATGTTTCGTGACGCCGCCGTGTCGCCGTCATTAGGGTTTCGTCTTGGCCACGTTAACCTTGCGACGGCGTCACCTTATGTCCGTGACGCCGTCCTCTTCAGCTTCTGACGTCGTCTGGATTGCATCTAGGCCGTATGAGTAGCGACGGCCTACTCTTTTACAACTGGACGTCGTCACTTGAAAATACGAGTTTTGGGTTCTGAACCGTCACAAAAATCCTCGGACGGCGTCACAATTAGCACCTGACGCCGTCGCCTTCTATTTTCAGCAGCTGTGAGTGTCTCGATTTTGACTTTGGCCATTTTCTTCATATATTCGCGCCTTTTCGTCCAAATAAGTGCCATTCCAGCATTTTGCCTTCAAGAGACCTAAAAAGTGAAAAGGAACGATATTAAGCAATAACGGATACAAAAGTGATCAAATAAGGGCTAAAACGACCCCTCAAAATGGTACCTTTTAAAACCTTATCAAATATCCCTACACTTGTTATTTGCTTGTCCTCAAGCAAATGTGCTTTTAACCAATTAATTTATAAGTTAGGGGTCAGGAAGCATTAATTCAAAACGGTCCACAACACATATAAGCCCCGCAAAAGTCATAACAAGCACGGAAATTACATACTAGCACCTCACATGGGGTGTTTGGATACTCACATCTCTCTCGGGTGTATATATGAAATATAACAAATAGGAAATGGAAGATAAACACTCATTAACCGGTCCTAGTACATAGATTACCATAGGCTTGAGAATAGATCAAACCTCCATCGCTTTGGCGTAAGCACCTAGGAAAGACTATCAAAGAGGTCTTTAAAGGGTTGTAATGTTAGGCTTACGGTAGGGAAACAAAGGGTTTGGTGGGATAGGCTATTTAGTGGTGGCAAGTCAAAAATCTCTATGTTAAATGCATACGAAGAATGGCGTTGCTAAGCCAAGACTCGACACTCTAAACTCTAGATAACTGAAATAAACAAACATAAATTCAAAGATAGATGTAGGATGGTAGCCCGTATGTTTTTTTTTTTTTTTTTTTTTTTTTTTACACTCTCTCTCTCTCTATATATATATATATATATATATATATATATATATATATATATATATATATATATATATATATATATATATATATTTTTCTCTTTTTCTATTTTTTTTCGATTTTTTTTTTCTTTTTTCTTACACTTTTACTCTACCATCCTCTATGATAACATCAAAATACTAGGGATTTATAGACATATCCCTACACTTGAGTGTTTATTACTCTAACACTAATTTGACCCGAATTTGAAAAGATCAAAACACTTGGGGTACATTATTACGCAAACAAAGGGAATTTGAATTTTAACGTTCCCTTCCCGTCATTTCATAAACTTTAACTTTTCCCATGAATCCCAATCGTCCCAAAACTGTATACAAAGGATATGACTCGACTTAGCAACTTATGCAAGCAACTAGATAATTGAGCTAAGGGTTTAGGGTGATAACAAACATTTGCACTAAAAGTGAGTGCATAAGGGGTAGGCTAAGGCGATTTGGGTGTATATTTGGGGGTGGGGTGTAAACAATGCTCTTCATTGATATTCTGGAAAAACCGAAACATCACGAGAACCGCGAAAAGGATAGGCTCTGAGGGGTTAACTAGGGGTATCGTGTACTAAAGATGAGTACAACGCAAAAGGTGTGGGGGAATTACTCAACCGATATGGAAGAAGTAATTATATTACGGGTATCAAACAAGGGTTATCCTAATGCCTCTTATCATTTAGTTATTCCTAACTACACAAGTGTAGCCTCACTTGCGATCTCGGAATGCATCACAAAACAAGTTCTAGAATCTAATATACTACCGGTTCACACTCTAAGCATTGAAGATGAATGCTTTAATTCCTACTAATCTAAGGGCGATCCTCACATTTTGGTGGAATTTGGGTGGTAAAGGGTTTTTTGTGCTAGTCATGCAACTTCCTATCCATGAGACGCTTTTGTTAAGACTAATGGCCCACTCCTATATGTCATAAAAAATTTTAAATTTGGTGCCAAAATTACCCTAACCGACATTTCCTCATGGTTTATTACACAATCACAATTGGACAAAGCAAATAGTCAAGGATAAGCATAGTTTCAAAGTTCCCGTTTTATTTTCCCTCCCTACACTTAAACTTAACATTGTCCCCAATGTTCCCCGAAAGTATCAAAGTTATGATAAAAGAAGGTAATTAAAAACGAAAGAAACTAATACTCCCCTGATTAGCTTGGTAGGATCCGTGTAAAGTGGTGGTTAAATTCTTTTCAAGAAGAATTATTGCGTGAAAAGCTCCTTCCAATCTTATGTAACTTCTTCTTGACAAACTAAACCTGCACACTTGAAGAAAACAAACGAAACCTTCGCATAAAATCGGCGGTAATAATATATATAAGACTCGATTTAAACTAGGATATAATGCTTGTGGAATGGATGTTTTCAGAATTTCTAAGAGAATTAAGACCTGGAAAATTCCAAAAATTTATAAGTAGCTCAGAAAACGAGAAAAAGGTGATCTGATGTTTTTACTCCTTCCTGACGCCGTCAGGTTGCAATCCTGACGCCGTCAGGTTATCCTGACAAAAAATGGTCTGCGATTTTCTGGAAAAAATTCTGGAAAATTTACATCTTTAGAATCTGGAAAAATTTCTGCAAAACATCCATTATGACTCAATACAAGCATTTGACTCGAACAAACAAACATAAATATTTTTTAGTTAATTGTTATTCTCATGTTTACGTTTCTTTTGAAAACGTGTGTAATCCTCCCTACACTTATCCCTTATGTAAAATACCTTTATATGCAATTAAGATGAGGTTAAAAACAAAATAAAGTATTTTTACAAATTTAAACATGAGGATAAACAATTAATAAAAGATATATGACACTAACAAGCAAACAATTAAGCATGGGTTGCCTCCCACGAAGCGCTTTTCTTTATTTAAGAGTCTTGTAGCTAGACTCATAGTCGTGCTCCTACGTTTCCTCACCACCGCCCTCTTGACGGTCTCTAATGAGGGATTCCATGTTGTAGAAGTGCCCTAAAATGCACTTCTCTAAGAGTTCATCCTCTCCCCAATCGGTCCTATATTCCGGTCCTAGGCTCAAGCAATCCTTATAGAATCCGAAAATCTTAGCCATAACATAATCAACACCTTTTTCCCTATCCTCATCATTCCTATAATAGACCGACAGTTTAAGTTCCTTTTCATCATTAGAGAGTGATGAAAACTTCTCAATCTTAAACGGCATTTGGTAAGCTATGTCATCGGTCTCATTCTTGAATCGCACTACTCCTAACGAGGGGTCATAGGTCATCCCGGTGCTTTCTATGAAAGGTTTTCCTAGAATAACATGGGACAAGCTAGGGTCTATGGCCGTGCTAATATCATCCACAATTATGAAGTCCGTAGGAAACGTGAAACTACCTACATAAACGGGCAATCCCTTAATTCTTCCGAGAAAATTACTACTAACATTAGGATCATTGGGGTCTTGCCTAGTTGGAATAGGCTTCTTCAATATCCAATTGTAATAGGTGCTAATCATTATGTTGATTGGGGATTTGCGATCAATGTAGGCTTTTGCCACAAAAAGGTGTCCTATGAAACATGGTATGTTAAGATTCCAAGGGTTCCCAAACTTGATTCGAGGACTTTTCCTAACATACATGTGACGAAGGTCACGCACTAAGTGAGGGTGGCGAGATAGTTCTTCTTCCGTAGGAAATTTGTTGAAATAGTCAATGTCTACTTCATCTACTTCCTCGGGTGTTTCATCATCCACAAGTGTATAGTCCTCTTCGTCATTTGTTTCATTAGGTTCAACTAAGGCGATGGTATTGACGAATTGGACATGCTTAGTTAGCTTGCTTGGATCCTTAATCTCTATACCTGAAGGCTCGGGAGTTGAGATAGCACTAACCTTCTTATCACTATTAGTTATGGCTTTCAAAAGGTTGTCTATTTTCCTATCCATCTCGGCTTGTTGATGGTTAAAGCGGTCCGAGAGCTTAGCCATTTGGGTTTCTTGGGATGCAACTAGGTTTTGCAACATCCCTTCGACGTTTTGTTGGTTAGGACCGTTAGGTGGGGGCCATGAGAAATCATTGGAGGTGAATTCTTTGGTTTGTCCCCAGTAGAAGTCGGGTTGCCTTTCCATGCCTCTAGGGTTTCATTGAAATTCCTAGGTCCGGGTATTGTAGGGAATCTTCCTCCCGTTCCATTAATACGTGAGGATGCGTAGTTAAGGGAAGCATGTTCTAGGGATCGAGTGCTAGTGCGCGTGTTATGAGGATCACAAAACGGCTCACATGAGGAAGAAACTTTGTTCACATGGTGTGAGGATTTAGGATTTTCGTAGGAGCTCATGAGGAATCTAACTTGATCTTCAAGTTCTATCATCCTACGGTCGGAAGGAGGCAAGGAGATTGCCTTAACGGTTTTGGGCAGCTCACGGGGGTCATCCCAACTTTCGTTGTCATAGAGGGCGAGGTCCTCTATTATACCCCATGATTCTTCTGCGGTGAGATCACTAAGTTTTCCACCGGCCGCTTGGTCAATGGATCGCTTAGTGGGGAAGTTGACATGATCATAAAAGATTTGGACTTGGAGCCAAAGATCAATGCCGTGATGAGGGACTTTATGAAGTAAGTCCTTGAATCGAGTCCATGCTTCGTAGAGAGATTCACCTTGACGTTGTTGGAACATCAAGATGTCATTCCTAAGCTTAGTGGTTCTCCCCGGTGGAAAAAATTGAGCAAGGAAGCGAGAGGTAAGATCATCCCAACTTGAGATGGAGCCGGCGGGAAGTCGCTCAAGCCAATTACTAGCTTGGTCCCGTAGAGAGAATTGGAAGAGACGCAGGCGCGTGGTCTCCCGAGTAGTAGCATCAAGGTCGATGGAATCGAAAATTTTGAGGAAATCCCTCAGATGCTGATTTGGATCTTCGGAACGAAGTCCATGGAATGCACATCCGTTTTGCACCAACCGGATGGTGTCGGATCGCAGGGCCGTAGTTTGGGCTTGGTCGGGAAGCTCAATGGTGTTCCTATAGCCTAGGTGGCTTGGTCTTGAGTATTCACCAAGAGTACGGGCTCTTGGCGGGTCATTTGGCGGTGGGTTGATGAATGGTAGTGGGTTATCACCTTCCATGATGAAAAGGGATGGGATTACGAACAAAGGTTACGAAGAAGGGGGATAGACTAAAAGAAAGCTAAAAATGAGAAAAAATTTACTTGATAGGAATCAAGCAAAGAACCTAAACGAGGTGGACTACTAACTAGCTATTCTATTCCCCGGCAACGGCGCCAAAAACTTGATAACGCTACACGCGTCGTTCGGGGTCAAGGAAACTTCCTTTTCTTCGAGCAAGTTTTATAACACCCTAGGCAGTGAACCTAATCATTGTAGTGTAGTAATTAGGGTAAGCCACGGGTATTGATATCGTTCTCTAGGGGAATAGGAATGCTAGTAAGGAGTTACTACGCTAGGGTTAAGGTTGAGGAAGATTATTTTTTGTATTTTTATATTTTATGAAATGGAAAGGTACGAATCTCGGGTATTGGATTGGGGGGGGGGGTTGGTATTTCTACCGATTACTCTACTATTATCTAATTATCTAAACTAAGGTTGTGGGAGTCTATGTCTAATTAATGTGTGCTCGTATGATAGTTTAAAGATGTGTCTACTTAGGTTGTACTACTCCTTAATTATCTCCTATTGATGGTTGAGTTGTCACATCCTTATTCTTAGTTGCGTTGTGTGTCTAAAGTTGTAGGGTATGCGTTTCTCCCTAACTCTTTGAACTTACCAAAGGGTCTCGTCTACAAAACCCACTAGGGATGATAAACTCTTACTCTAAGGCACTCTTTGGATAATTTAGCCTACAACTACTCATGTAATCATATTCTAAGGTTCACAAAGATGAATCAAGCATTAAGTACACAACGAATGACCTATCGCATTACTAGATCATTGATCAACTAAGATAAGAAACAACCAATCAATATTCAATAATTAAGTTTCATACTTCCTAAGCAAACACACAAATAAATTAGCCGGACATGGAGAACATGCAAGCATACACACAAATAATCAAAGACATAATTGAATTAATGAAGTAAATACTTATCTTGGTGTAAGATAGGGTTTAAATCCCTAAAATACTGTACAAGACACCTTAGGTTCGGTTTTAGGTTTTCACTCCAAAAGACTCTCTCTAAAACTGAAAAATTCGGATTCTATATATAAGATTACATATGCGACGGCGTCACCTTATGTTTCGTGACGCCGTCGTGTCGCCGTCATTAGGGTTTCGTCTTGGCCACGTTAACCTTGCGACGGCGTCACCTTATGTCCGTGACGCCGTCCTCTTCAGCTTCTGACGTCGTCTGGATTGCATCTAGGCCGTCTGAGTAGCGACGGCCTACTCTTTTACAACTGGACGTCGTCACTTGAAAATACGAGTTTTGGGTTCTGAACCGTCACAAAAATCCTCGGACGGCGTCACAATTAGCACCTGACGCCGTCGCCTTCTATTTTCAGCAGTTGTGAGTGTCTCGATTTTGACTTTGGCCATTTTCTTCATATATTCGCGCCTTTTCGTCCAAATAAGTGCCATTCCAGCATTTTGCCTTCAAGAGACCTAAAAAGTGAAAAGGAACGATATTAAGCAATAACGGATACAAAAGTGATCAAATAAGGGCTAAAACGACTCCTCAAAATGGTACCTTTTAAAACCTTATCAGAAACTCAACATCAAGAATGGTCCCGAGGTTTTTCCTCCTTTGGCGGAATCTTTCTTGATGAAGACACGTGATGGAACCACTTTTTATAATATCTTATTGAATATAGCTTTTGAGATCTACAAAAGATTTTGACTTTTGTTCCAAAACGTTCCAAAACAATTATAGATCTGAAAAAATTCCCATTTTGACTTTTGTTTACTATAGCAATAAGAAAGTGGGATCATCATAAAACCCTTTAATTTCCATAAAATCACCACCCTAGAATCATGGGAATCATCATCATCAAGTTCCCATCTTTTTGCCCAAAATCATGTCACGATTCATTTTCTTGAAATACCCATTTCAGGTTTATAACATCTTATTATAGTAAAGGTACCTTTATCTTTGATCTTTTTAAGGGTTTCGATGATGATGATCCCATGATCCTATGATGTTTACTATAGCAAAAGGAAAGTGGTGACACAATGAGGGTATCATCGTGTTTTGGTGGAGGAGCGGTGGTACAAGGTGGTGGTGGTGGCGGCTTACTCTTGTCGGTGGCTGCAAAGTAAGGCAGAGTGTGTAAATATATGATAGTGGTGAAGATAAGGTATGTGTGGTAGTGGTGAAGATAAGGGTTTTTTGATAATTTGATTTTGTGTATTAAAAATATCCTACCTACCTTTGTACTTGCAATTGACACATGTCAAAAAAATAATAGAGTCGAGCAGTTGAGCATGGCTCTTTTGGGAAAGAGATGAGAAAAGAGTCTAAAAAATGGATCACCCTTGAAAAATTGGCCCCTTTTGGTAAATTTCTCTTAAAAATAACTCTACTTTAAAAAATATATATATATATTGTACGTAAGTGATGCGCGGGTTGTACAGAGGGTTGGATAGTAATGGATGCTAATCTTCATTGGCACCCTTATGTGTAAATGTAAGGATGTAAGATAAAGCTTGACTTTATGAAGTCGAAGTATTAAAATTTCCTATGAGACTTGTAGTCCTTGACTGGAAATTATAGAAAGAAGTAAAGGAAACAAGGCTCTATAATAAAAATGTTAATGAAATAATGGAATGACCATAGTAGAATGTGAAGGTATTAGTCAATGTTGACTTGTGAAAGTCAAATGCGACCTAAGATTTCCTAAGTGACGTATAATACTTAGCGGAAATCCTTAAAATGAAGTAAAGAAAGTAAGGTGTTAAAAACAATGGTAAAAGGGTATTGAGATGATTACGGTAAAGATGAGAATGTTAAGTTTTATTAGTTTCTATTTGACTTATATAAAGTCAAATTGGCACAAATTTGATCAAGTGACATATAATCCTTGATTAAAAGTTAGAGTAAAGCAAGTAAGAATGTTGTGTAATAGTGATAAAGTGGTCAAATGATATTTTGGTTATAATAAATGTGTCTCGTTTGACATAATAACCTTAGTAAGAGCCCGTATGCTCTTAGATAAATCAACAAGAAGTAGAGCGAATTTAGGATTTTTGGAATGTGTTACTTTGTGTTGCAAGATCACTTAGATCATTGCAATGTAATGTTTGAATGAAAGTGTGCTTAGTCTTAAGAATGGGCAACATATGATCAAGTCAAGGTTAATTTAGAAGAGAGATTTCGGGGACGAAATCTAAATAAGGGGGTAGAATTGTAACACCCTGAAACTGGGCCTAATCAATTTATTACAAGAATGCCATTTGAATGGTTGACCATGACTTTTATAAGTTAAAAGGACTTACGGGATTGGTTAGTCAACCTCGATAGTCAAACTAGAAGTATTAAATGTTATGTAAATGGTTATGGAAAATATGATGTGCCACATTTATAAGGAAAATGTACTTAAGGGGCCTAAGTTGCCAAGAGCTAAAAAGTGGTATAAAGTATATTGTGGCTAAAACGGAAGAAAGGGGACTTGAGGGACCTAAAGTGCTAATTAACCAAACTTATCCTCTACATATTCTGGATAACTCTATCAACTTCATTCATTTTCTAGAAATAAAATGTGTAAGTGTGTGTGTCGTGAAGTGAAAAAGGATGGAAAAGACAACATGGTCTTGACGATCAAATTGATGAGGTTTAAGAGTTCCAATCAAATAAATGAAGCCCTAGCAATGATCCTTGCAAGTAAGTAACCTCTAATTAGTGTTTAATTGATGATTGGAAGGTTAGGGTTTATGAACCCTAATTAACGGAAATTGGGTAAATGATGTTAATAAGTAAATTAAGAAGTTATGATGAATATGGGTTAAGTATTATTGAAGTTAAGTTAATAAGTTAGTGGGATTAGTTATCATATAATTATCATATGATTATGTGATAATTAGTAATGGTTAAAAAGGGTTATGGTTATTATGGCCATGACATAGTTGATTAATTATGTGTTTATGCCTATAGTGGTGTTGGCTTAAATGTCAAGTGTGGAGAATGATGATGTTGATAATGATGTGCTTGGTTTCATTAGCTTGGAATCAAGGTAAGTAAACCGGTTATAAGATGATGTTATATTGATTTCATCATACTATGTGTTATGTATTATGATAAGATCGTTTATAAGCTCAGTTAGGGATCAATAACAAAGACAATAACCATAATACGCAGCGGAATAATCAAAACAATACTTTGTTATTGAACAAGGTTTTCAATCACTAACACTAACTAATATTAGACGTTTATAGGAACACGTCTACTAACTGAACTAATAACCTAGGCGTTTACAAGACTATACGCCTAGGACACACTAATCTAAAACCAATACCCTAGACGTTCTCCCCTAACGTCTAGGCTAAACACACACCTTTTAGTCGACTACATTATTGGAAGACTTTTTTAAAAACCTACACCTATGTCCTCTTTATATACTAGAGGATAGGGACTAAATAATAAAACTTTCATTGCAAGCAAGCCCTTCCATCTTTTAGTAGGTTTCCTTCTTGTCATATTAAGTCCCTCTTGTTTCATTCTTTTTGTCTTTATCAACTCAAATGTATAATTCCCAACAATCTTCCCCTAGTTGATAATGACAAAACCATTCTTGAACGAACTTCCCTAGACGAAGTAGAGAAATTGAGATCAGGTATCTCACCATGAATGAAACAAGTATGTCTTCCTTTGTCTTCCCCTTAATCCATGCCACGTCACTCAAACATCTCTTCCCCTTTTTGTTATTATCCAAATAGGGAACGTATGCAAATAATGATCTTGACCACCACGAACCAATATCATACTTCCAATCTAAGACTTCCAATGCTTCAAATCACCCACCATTACGTACCATAGGAAAAATGGATCCAAAACAGTAGAAAACTTCAACTAGCAGTAGTAATAATGATCAACAGTAGTAAAAATCAAATACTTCCCCTTGAGTGATGCATGTAGATGATTAAACATTTAACAATAAGCTTCCCCTGAAAACCATATGTTAACCATCTTCTTGATTCTTCAAAATCTGTAAGCTCCTTGTAATGATCACTTTGTGAAGAACACCAAATATAACAAACTTGATGAAGAAGTAAAATTTCCCGAACTTGTGTCTTAAATCTTTGAATATCCACAGAACTCCATACTTATACGGACAAAATATAAGTAGACCGCAATCCCTTGAAAAGAATCCTCAACTAGTATGAGACACTGAGCACTACAATGTAACTCCTTCAAGTGATAGCCAATGTGTGCATAGAGCATCATAAGAAAAATCACACATTGCTAGATTCAACAAGCTAGATGATAAGAACACAAACCAAGTAATTCCACTTCACCTTCAAATAAGTGATAAATAATCCTCTTCGTAATCAATTCTTCAATAAATCTCCATAACGAGCCTTTTTAAATCCTTTTAAGAATAAATAACCAAACTCCTTGTGTGTGTGAACAATAACATGTGTGTGTCGTCTAAAAACCATAACAATAATTATGCTCGACTTCCCCTAAAATCAAAAATCTTCTCGTAATAAAGCATGAGCAGTATGTTGGGAAGGAGCAGTACTTTCATATCAGCAGTACTTTAAAAAATCTCGAGCAGCACCTTTGATATAAACTGTAGTTCTTTCGTATAAACTGCAGTACTTTCGTATAAACTGCAGTACTTTCACAATCAGCAGTACGTTGAATTTACCAGAGCAGTACCTTCGATAATTCCATCTCGTCTGATCACCAGTACTTTTAAAAATCAATGAGCAGTACTTAAAAATCATGCAGCAGCAGCAGTACTTTAACAAATTACCAGTACTTTCAAAAACACCAATTTAATTCGAGGTGCATCTTTGAATATCTTTATCTTTTAAAACAAGAACTGACCCAACAGTACTTTCAAATTCACAGTACTTTGTCACATGTACTGTTTGAGTATTAATTCACACGAAGCACAACCAACATTAATTAATTCTTGGCAATCCAAAAATTTCGTTTTAGTATAAATGCTCACCGACCACTCCACTACGTGTACCAATGACAGAATATAAAAATAGTCTCATATAACAAATCAGTATTAACTGAATGTGATACAGTATTAGAATTTCCGAATATTCTGCTGGGACCCATACAAACAAAACAAGAATTAATTCCGAACCTTATTGAATCAATTTCATGTGTTGCCGTCCCACGTGTAAGATGAGTAGCGATCACGAGCAGCGGAATTATTCACCCAATGAGTTCAACTGTCCAATGACTTAATAAATGCGCCGCTTATCCCTTTATTCGAATAACACTTTTGACCAAGAACGAAACAGTTACCTCTTTCAACATAAACATGACTGATCTTCAAAACCAAATCTGAATATTGCGTTTAACCAGTACATGAATTCGATCAGCCTTTAACCTGCATCTAGCCAATAAAACCTTGTAGATCCCTACTTCCAATCCATGCTCTAGCATTCTTACACTGATGAACAAAGGAGAGCTTATGAAGAGGCAAAGAAGAAGAACAAGACTGCAGAGTACTCTCACAGTACTTTGGACAGTACTTTCGACCAAAATACTGCTGCACCTGTTGACAGTACTTTAGATGATTTAGATGATTCTATCATGCCTGGGTTAGAAGAAACTGATGATGAGCTTGAAGATGAAGGTATTTTCACAGATTCCAATGAAGGTGCTGATTATACTAATTTGGATGATGCATATGAAGTTCCACAGTCTCCTATTTTACGGATTCATAAGAATCATCCAACTGATCAAATCATTGGTCCTTCTACTTCTGGAGTTTTGACAAGACACAAAGCTAAGGGTTTCACAAAACCTCACAATGCTTTACTTAGCTTTGTGTATAAACAAAACAGGCTGAATCATAAGGACCATCAAACCTGCTTATTTACTTGTTTCATCTCTCAAGAGGAACCCAAGAATATTGCTCAAGCTTTGACTAAAGAAAGCTGGGTTGAAGCTATGCAGGAAGAACTTCTTCAATTTAAACTTCAAGAAGTTTGGGATTTATGTGATCTTCCAGATGGGAAGAGAGTTATTGGAACCAGGTGGGTTTTTAGAGTCAAAAGAGATGAAAGAGGCAATGTTATCAAAAACAAGGCAAGGTTAGTTGCTCAGGGTTATAGACAAGAAGAAGGGGTAGATTATGATGAGGTATTTGCTCCTGTAGCAAGGATTGAGGCTATTCGAATATTTCTTGCTTTTGCTTCATACATGGGTTTTCAGGTCTACCAGATGGATGTCAAGAGTGCCTTTCTATATGGTACTATTACAGAAGAGGTGTATGTGAAACAACCTCCAGGTTTTGAAGATCCTAAACATCCAAACAAAGTCTATAAGGTGGTTAAGGCTCTTTATGGCCTTCATCAGGCACCTAGAGCTTGGTATGAGAGGCTCTCTACATTCTTATTACAACATGGATACAGGAGGGGAGCTATAGACAAGACTTTGTTTATCAAGAGAGACAAGAAGGATATCATGTTAGTTCAAGTGTATGTTGATGATATCATCTTTGGGGCTACCAAACAGTCCATGGTTAAGGAGTTTGAGCAGCTGATGCAGAAGGAATTTCAAATGAGTTCAATGGGAGAGTTAACATTCTTTTTAGGACTTCAGGTTAAGTAGTCAAAGGAAGGAATTTTCATTAGCCAAGACAAGTATGTTACAGACATACTTAAGAAGTTTAATTTTGATGATATGAAGGCTGTTACTACACCTATTAAATCTATCAATTCATTGGGCAAAGATGAAGATGGACAACCAGTTGAAGTCAAGTTATACAGATCAATGATTGGCTCTCTTATGTATCTTACTGCATCAAGGCCTGATATCATGTTTGCAGTTTGTCTATGTGCAAGATATCAAGTCTCACCAAAGATCTCTCACATGAATGCCGTAAAAAGAATTTTCTGTTATTTGAAACAACAACCTAAGTTGGGGCTGTGGTATCCTAAAGAGTCACCTTTTCACTTGGAAGCTTTTTCAGATAGTGACTATGCAGGTGATAATTATGATAGAAGATCCACAACTGGTGGATGCCAATATCTTGGAAGAAGGTTAGTCTCCTGGCAATGCAAAAAGCAGAAAATTGCAGCAACATCATCTACTGAAGCTGAATATGTAGCTGCTGCAAGTTGTTGTGGACAAGTTTTGTGGATGCATAATCAACTCTTGGACTATGGGTTCAATTTCAAAAATACTCCTATCAATATTGATAATGAGAGTACCATTTGTATTGTGAAGAATCCTGTGTATCATTCCAAGACAAAGCATATTCAGATTAGGCATCACTTTATCAGAGATTGTTATGAGCATAGGCTCATCAATGTTGTTAAGGTTCACACGGATGACAATGTTGCTGATTTACTCACAAAAGGTTTTGATGTGTCACGATTCAATCACTTGGTCGTGAGCATTGGAATGATTAACTACTAAGCTATGTTTGAGGGGAGGACTATAAGGTGTTAGTATAGTCCTGTGTATTTCTTGAGGGGAGGATTCTTGTATATACTTAGTTTCTATGAAGGAATTTGGCAAAGTACTGTTTTTCCTGAAAGTACTGCTTGGAAAGTACTGCTTGGAAAAGTACTGCTTATGTGGAAAGTACTGTTTGTCGTATTAAAGTACTGTTCCAACGGTAATATTGATGGGTAATTAAAGCTAACGGTTATTTTATTTTGGGCAGTGATTTTTCAAATCCCACCTATAAATAACTACTTCCTGATTTTCCCTCACATATTATTACTTTACATCTTTTCCATACTTATCTCCCAATCACCATCTCTTTATTATTCGATAACATCTTTATTGTGCTCACTTCTTCAACAATGGCGAATCGTTTAACTGTTTCAAAGCACAATATGGTGGCTAATTTGGACAAGACTGAGGCGAATATGGCTTTTTATGATATCATTGATTATCTTACTGGGTCGCCTATTAGTTATGCTCTTTTAGTTGAACCGGATATTATTGAACCATGGATTCAAGAATTTTGGGCTAATGCTAGAGACAATATGGAGGAGGATGAATATTATATTAGATCAACAATTGCTGGACGGACTATCAAGATTACAGAAGCCTCTATTCGAGAAGATTTATTATTTAGTGATGAAGATGGGGCTATTCGAATTAACAAGCAACTGATTTGGGATACTTTTAGGAATCTTGGTTATGAAGGATCTTTGACAAAACAAACATTCAAGAAAGCATTATTCTGTCCTCAATGGAAGTTCTTGATTCATGTATTGCTCCATTGCATAAGTTCTAAAAGTACTTCTTGGGAGCAGTTTGGGTCAAATATAGCATCTGCAGTGGTTGGTTTAGCTACAGACAGAGTGTTTAATTTTTCAAGGCTTATTTTGGATGGGATGCTATCACATATATTATCTGGGTCAAAATGGTTGATGCACCCAAGGTTTGTACAGGTTCTCTTAAACAAGCAATTGGCTGATGTTCCAAAACCTGCTGCTTTGTTACCTGTCATTGTGCAACAAGCCAAAATATTTACATTTATGGCTAGGCGAAGTGAGTTGTTCAGAGGTGGAGATATTCCATTAACTACTACAATGATGGAAGTTGTTCAAGCTGTCCGTGATGAAGCTGGAAAGGATGAAGAAAGTGAAGGTACTGATTCTGTACATGGTACTGCTTCACAAAGTACTGCCTCTCAAAGTTCTGCTTCTCCAAGATCTGCTTCACAAAGTGCTGCCCTACAAGGTACTGCATCTGCAAGTACTGCTTCTATTGAAGGTACTGCATCTTTACAGGGTACTGTTTCTCCAAGCCCTGAGGTTCAAGCAGAGATTGAAAGAACACCTACTACATCTCCACAACGTTCTGTACCTGTTTCAGAGGAACATTCACCTCTTCAAGGTGATGATCATACTATACCTCGTGAAGGTTTGACTTTGGATAATTATGCTTTGACAAGGGAGCTCGTTAGGATGAACAAGACTATTGAGTTTCAAGCTAAAGCACTTAGGAAGTTGAAGCGTAAGTATATATGGTTAAGAAATTTTATTAAACCATATATTCAAGGTTACAACTTATGGGTTAAAGAGGAAAACAAACGCCGTAAACAACTTCGAAAAGGAATTAAAATGTAAGAAGGTTCCTAAACCATCTTCTGTCAACTTGGGGAGGAATTTAGAAAAGGAAAATTTGAAAGAAGATGTTACGAAGAAGAAAGAATCTGTAAGTACTGCAGAAAAGATTATTTCAGATTCTGAGGAACAAGAAGAAGAAGTGCAAGTTCAAGGTACTGATGATCAAGGTACTGAACATCAAAGTGCTGTTTTTCAAGATACATCTAGGCAACAAGTAATAACACCACGAGTATTGAATTTTGAAGAAGAAGCTGGTCCTTCTACAACTGTTATAGAAGAAGAGGAGGAAGCTACATTAAAACCTATTCATTCTGCAAGTGATGATGAATTAATTGCTACAATGTTATATTTGTCACAACCAAGAGGAGGAGTTATTATTAGAGATGTACAAGAAGAAGAACAACCAAGAACTTCTCAACCTGCAATTGATCCTAAAGACAAAGGGAAAGGTGTTCTGGTGGAAACCAAGAAAAAGAAACTCACTTTAGTAGAACTTAGAGCAATTGAAGTTGCTAGGAATGAAGTTGCAGCTAGAAAAGTTCAAGAAGAGTTAGATGCTAAAGATAGAGAAGAACAGGAAGCTCAAGAAGCTCAAAATAGAGAAGCAGCTCAAAAGGTGCAAGATGAATTAGATGCTGAAACTGCTGAACCATTACAGTCCCCTACACCTGTTAGATATATGCCAAGAAGACCTAATTTAGCTAAGGACAGGAACGCTATGATGGCTTATTTAAAAGGTCGAGGATATAAAGGTTTGCAGAAGCTAAACTATGTTGATATGAAAAGACTTTATGATGCTGAAACATAAGCTTATAAGAAGAGTGTTGCTGACATTAAAGACTTTAGAGAAGAAGCTCATTGGACTGAAGCTGAAAGGAAGAAGAGCTTAAAGAGAAAAAGAAAAACTAAAGTTACAGATGTTCAGTTTTCAAAGAAAGAAAAGGTTGAATTAAGATCTGAGACTAGTGATGAATTAAAGAATTATCTCAGAGTGGTAGATTTTGATTATACAAAGGAAGATGATGACATGAAGATGAACAGATCAAAGATCAGTGTTTTTAAAGTTGTGAAATCTAAGAATGGAGATTACATGGTTTTTCATAAAGAAGATGAAAGCTTCAAAGTTTTCAAAAGGCTATGGGATTTACTGCATATTATAGATAGAGTAGACCTATTCTACTTATATCATGTTGTAAAGGCTTATTTTGAAGATAATCCATTAGAAGGGATTGGTTTGGTTTTACATGGTGATCTCATAACTATATGGGAAACTGAAGAAGAGAGCACTGATGATATCTGGAAGAATCAAGAAAGCTGGGAAATAGTTTGCTGGAGATTCTTTGAAGAATCTGGAGTTCATGTTTTGGAGCTGGAAAATGGAACAATGATACACATGTTTGTAGAAAGAAGATACCCTCTCACAGTTGAGCTCATGAGAAGAATGCTAGAGCATGGATTGGAAGTAGAAGAGGATAATGAAACTGCCTGCATGGTTATCAACTTGTTTATAAACTGGACTACCATTGCTGAGAATGATCAATAACTGGTATGAACTTTATTTGAATAAATACTTTTTGATATATCAATACTTTTATTCAAAGTACTGCTGATCAGACAGTACTTTCATCAAAGTACTGTTTGCAGAACTAAACCAGTTAAATGAATTTTAGAAGAAACCTTTTTGCTAAGTAATAAATATTTTGAACTAAAGGTTGAATAAATGGTTTTTGTGATGATAACATCAATAGGTTATCAATTCACCATGGTTAAAAAGGATTGACTAATCCATGAGCAAACGGCTCTGGTAAAGATATATCAAATCCGTTTTTAGTTGACAACTTGCTAATAAGTTGGATGGTAATCAACTCACCATATCAGTAATGTGAAGAGTTGGCTAGCCCACAAGAAAATGGCTTGTGGTAAAGGCTGTGGAAAAACCATTATTGGTAATTAGTTCACCATTAGATAGAAGAACTAACTAGTCCAGAAGGGTACAACTTTTGGTAAAGACACATCAAATCTGTTGATAGCTGGTGGTTTGCTAAAAATCATATGGTTATCAATGTACCATGGTCTTATACACCAAAACATCTGGCTACTCCAGAGATAATGGCTTTGGTAAAGAGATCTAAATCCATTAATTTTTCAATGATTCACTTGGAAGTGATGAGAATAGTATGCAACTTAAACTGAATTAATGTACAATTTGTCATATGTTGCTATGTTGCTGAAAAGATGGAGATTGCTGGATGCTGCTGTGGAAAGAAAAATTCTAAGAGATACTTTGACAAAGCACAGATATTACAGAGATATAATCTAAAGACTAAGAAACAATCCGTTTTTAAAGATGAAGCTGTTAAAGATATATTCACAAAGGAACTTGAAGTCAAGCAAGTAGAATTCAAGTTAGGGGAGGATTGTTGGGATATCAAAGTACTGAAGATATGAAAGTACTGTAAGCTGCAAAGTACTGGAAGAAGTCAAAAAGTCAAAGTACTGCTAAAGACAAAGTCAAAGTACTGCTATATGAAGTCAAAGTACTGCAAGAACAAAAGAACTGTTATATTCGTTTATGGAAAGAATTGTATTCTATGTTTAGATTACTTGTCGTACAAGGTTACAAATTGTAAACCGACTAGGATATCCTTGAGCCTATAAAAGGACTCCTAGATTGGCATTAGAGGTACGATTTCAGAAAAAGAGTTTTAGAGTTTACGAATTAGTGTTTTAGAGAAAAGTTCGATTATCTTAGAGTTGTATTAGAGTATCTGCATAATAAGCAGATTTAGAGTTTATTATAAAAGTTATTCTTCTTAGCTTTGTTAAGTAAATTCTGCGTACTTGATAAAGATTGCTCAGTGTTTTCTTTGTTAATAACTTAGGATTTATCCAATGTTATTAAACCTTAACAAGCTAGTTAAGTTAGTTTGATTAAAGTATATCGATCCAACAAGTGGTATCAGAGCTTGTGTGGAAACTCTGAATAGGAAGAAACCCTACTTCAACTATATTCAAGATGTCGACTGAAGCTGTTCCACCACCCTCAATCACCTCACTCATAATTCCAATAATCAAGAAGGGAGAATATGATCTCTGGTGCATGAAGATGAGGCAGTATATTGCCATCACAGACCATGCTCTATGGAATGTAATTGTGAATGGGAATGAAGTAGTTCCAGAACCCATTCATGTTCCTGGACAACCTACAGCACCAAAGGCAGTCTTACCAGCAGCAACCCTAAGGAATCAAGAGAAGGCTCTAAACATTCTCTTGTCTGCCATTCCAGATGGTCATCTTCTCAAGTTTCATGATGCTAAAGATGCTAAGCAGCTCTGGGCTGCTCTCAAGACCAGATTTGGAGGGAATGAAGCCTCTAAGAAGATGCACAGAAATTTGCTGAAGCAACAGTTTGAAACTTTCACAGTAGGAGAAAGAGAGAGTCTTGATGCTGCATATGATAGGTTTCAAAATCTCCTCAACATGTTGGAGTTATACAAGGCAGAAGTATCAGTTGAGGATGCTAATTTGAAGTTTCTAAGGAGTTTGCCATCTACATGGCATGTGATTGCTACTATGATCAGAGGACAACAAGGATTGGATGTTATAGACTTTGATGATCTCTATCATCAACTGAAGGTGTATGAACATGAGATGAGTGGTCAACCAAATTCCAAATCTCACAGTATTGCTTTTCTATCATCTGAAAAGAAGAGAAGTACTTCCAAAAGTACTGCTTCTCCTCAAAGTACTGTTCCTCAAAGTACTGCTGTTTACAATCCCCCTTCATATGCTCAGCAGGCCCCACCATCTACCACTTTGCACTCAGATAAAGTTGTGTGCTCTTTCTTTGCACAACAAGCAAGCTTACATGTCACTTATGAAGAGGATCTAGCACAGATTGAAGAAGATGCACTTGAAGAAATTGATATCAGGTGGCAAGTTGCTATGATCACTGCAAGGATCAAAAAGTACATGAAGAAGACAGGCAAAAGTATTGATTTCAAACCAAAACAAGGGATAACTTTTGACAAATCTCAAATTGAATGCTTCAATTGTCAAAAGACTGGTCACTTTGCAAGGGAGTGCAGGTTTGCTAAGTATCAAGCAAACAGAACATCTGAGAAGCCTAAACTTGAGCTCAAAGAAATTCCAATAACTGAAACAAAGGCTTTGGTTGCTCAAGAGAAGTTATCAGAAGTTGACTGGAGTGAAGAATTTGATGATGAACCGGTGACTTACTGTATGGTAGCAGTGGAAGATGCAGTTGAAGACACAGTGGAAGCATTGGACTGGAGCACTGTTTTTGATGAAGAATCTGAACATGCTGCTTTGGAATTTGATGATGGCTTTGGAGGATTTGATTGGAGCAAAGAAAGTGAAGATGATCCTGTTCTTCTTGCTATGGTGGCTACTTCACCAACTCAGTCTCCTATCTCTGAGGTATGCTCAAACTGTTATGAGTTCTATCTAAAACTGCTTAACAATTATGTGATTGAAAGAGATAATTGTATTAGGGCTAGGTCTGAGGTAGCAGGTTATCAAATCACTTTAGAGTCTATGGAAGCTAAAATCATAACACATGAAAATAATGAAATGGCTTGGGCTAAAAAGTATGAACAACAGGATTACCAGTTAAAACTTAGTGAACGGAAACTAAACTGTAAAATTGCTGAAATTGAGAAATTAACTAAGGAAAGAGATGGTTTATTAGCTAAGTTTGCTGCTTGGGGAGAGTCTGGCTTGTCCCATGTTGCTTATGTTGAAAAACAGAGAAGGGCTTACATTAGAACAGGCTTAGGATTTGGAATGGACTTTAGTAACATAGATGAAAACCAACCTAGTGATCAGGATGATGGTGTTTTTGAGGACATAACCACTAGTGATGATGAACTCATTAACTATGTAGATACATCTAGTAATGAGGGATCAATAAGTGAACCACCTCCTGAATATAAGAAAGACAATGGTTATCATGCTGTTCCTCATCCCATTAGTCATCAACCCTCTAGGCCTGATGTTTCTCATTTTGGAGTAGACAGTCTAGAGTTTAGGAAGAAGCTTGTTGCTCAATCTAGGACTGAGAAACCCAAAGAAACTGTTGAAAATAATGTTCAAAATCAAGCAGTACCTTTAAACCAAAGTACTGCTCAACAAGCAGTACCTTCTGCAAAACCTTTTCAAAACAGTACTGCTAAACCTTTTTGGGATAATTTTGGTCAAAACAGATTTTATCAGTCATCAAGAAGGCAAAATAATTTTGGGCATAGACATAGAAGAAATCACTTTGGTCATATGGGTCAAAAACTGTGTTTTGTGTGTTATAGTCCTAATCACTTAATCAAAGATTGTGATAAACACTCAGAATATCTAAGCAAGTTTCCAAGGAATAAGTCTACAAATCAGAAACCTAGAGAGCACAAACCAGTTTGGACTAATTCAAATAGGATTAATCACAGAAACTTCACACCAGATCAATGACACCCACATCAGAGAAGACCTTCAGTATCTCACAGTACTTTCCAAAGTACTGCTCAGAAACAAGGTACTGATAACACTACTTGGAATAGGAATTCTAGGAGATCTCTCTATCAACCTAGAAGGTATCAAAATTCATATAGGGGATCTAGATCACAGGAACCACCTGTTAAAACTAAATGGGTTAAAAGGGAAAGTACTACTGAGGGACAAACAGTACGTTCCACAAAAAGTGAATCAGATGTTTTTGTGATACAAGAAAATGCTAATAATCTGGTAAAAGAGATTTATGTTGACAAACTAGAAAGTTTTGAAAATCTACATGCTAAAAATCAAAAGATAATGTTGGATCATCATTTGAAAGATAGTGGGAATTACATACTCAAAGAATTTGAGTTTGTAACTCCACAAGGGGAACACAAGTCAGTAATGGCTTGGGTTCCTAAAAGTTTCTAACTCTTTTCTTTGTGTGCAGGGCAACCCAGAAGAGGAGCTTAAAGATCATCTTATTGTGGATAGTGGTTGCTCTGGAAGTATGACAGGCGATAAAGAGATCCTGTCTGATTTTAGAAACATTAGTGGAGGAAAAGTTGCATTTGGGAATGATCCCAATGGAGGGAGGATCACTGGGAAAGGAACAATTAAAGCTGGAAGAATCGATTTTGAGAATGTCAGATATGTGAAGGAGCTAAAGTTCAACTTGTTGTCAGTCTCTCAAATTTGTGATAAAAAGCATCCTGTGTTATTCACTGACACAGAATGTCTCATCCTTTCCTCTGACTTTAAACCTGTTGATGATGACTTGGTAGTACTTAGAGTACCAAGGACAAATGATGTGTATAGTTTAGACATAAAGAATCTACATTCCTATGGAAGAGCCACATGTTTGGTGGCTAAAGCAATATCTGAAGAGGCACATCAATGGCATAGGAGATTGGGCCATGTTAATTTCAAGAACATCAACAAACTGGTCAAAGGCAATGTAGTTAGAGGTTTACCTTCAAAGACTTACAAGAATGATCAATCATGTTTGGCATACAAGAAGGGTAAACAACACAAAGCTTCATGTAAGAAGCTTGAGGAAAGAACTATTAGAGAACCATTGGAGCTGTTACATATGGATTTATTTGGACCTGTCTCTGTGGCAAGTTTAAATAAGAAAAAGTACTGTTTGGTTGTTACTGATGATTGTAGTAGATTCAGTTAGGTTTTCTTTTTGGGCTTTAAAGATGATACCTTTGATGCTATTCAGACACTGATTATAGCACTTGAAAACCAATTACGACTCAAGGTTAGAGGTATTAGATGTGACAATGGAACTGAATTCAAGAACAGGCCTATGGATGACTTTTGTGCAAATAAAGGCATAAAGAGGGAGTTTAGTATTGCTAGAACACCACAGCAAAATGGTGTTGCAGAGAGGAAGAATAGGACCTTGATTGAAGCAGCAAGGACAATGTTAGCAGATTCCCATCTCCCTATTCAATTTTGGGCAGAAGCTGTAAGTACTGCATGCTATGTACTCAACAGGGTCTCTGTCACCAAACCACAGATGAAGACACCCTATGAATTGCTGATGGGCAATAAACCCAACATTCGTTTTATGAAGCCTTTTGGATGCCCTCTTACTATTTTGAACACCATTGATAATCTGGGTAAGTTTGATGGCAAGTCTGAAGAAGGTTACCTATTGGGGTATTGCACTAACAGTAAAGGCTTTCGAGTATACAACAGAGTTACTAAGAAGATTCAAGATTGTCTTCATGTTGAGTTTTTAGAAGATCAAGACAATGAGAAAGGAAAAGGTCCTGATTGGATGTTTGATCTTGAGATTTTATCTCCTTCAATGAATTATGTTCCTGTTAGAGAAGAAAATCAACCTATGCACAATGAAGAAGATATCCAATATGTTGTTCATGGAGTTCATATTAGACCTGATGCTGTTCCTGATAAAGATCCTGTAAGTCCAAAACAAAGTACTGCTGTTCCTAAGCAAAGTACTGATTCTCCAAAACAAAGTACTGTTGCACCATAATCCTCATTATCTGCAGAGGATCAATCTATTCAAGAGGAACTTAATCAGATGCTTCTTCAAGATGTTTTAGCACATTCTTGCTCTGATACCAATTGATAAGATCGTTTATAAGCTCAGTTAGGGAACAATAACAAAGACAATAACCATAATACGCAGCGGAATAATCAAAACAATACTTTGTTATTGAACAAGGTTTTCAATCACTAACACTAACTAATATTAGACGTTTATAGGAACACGTCTACTAACTAAACTAATAACCTAGGCGTTTACAAGACTATACGCCTAGGACACACTAATCTAAAACCAATACCCTAGACGTTCTCCCCTAACGTCTAGGCTAAACACACACCTTTTAGTCGACTACATTATTGGAAGACTTTTTTAAAAACCTACACATATGTCCTCTTTATATACTAGAGGATAAGGACTAAATAATAAAACTTTCATTGCAAGCAAGCCCTTCCATCTTTTAGTAGGTTTCCTTCTTGTCATATTAAGTCCCTCTTGTTTCATTCTTTTTGTCTTTATCAACTCAAACGTATAATTCCCAACATATTATGTGTTAAGGTTATGAATGTATGTGCTTATGTGAAAGTGTGTTAAAGACTAGTTTGGCATAACTAGTCATGAAGAGTTTAGATAATGATGAAATAGGTTTAAGGTATATTGATACTTTGACCTATAAGACATGTTGGTGCTTAAGTGATTTAAGGTATGTGTTAATGTTTAATGATTAAAATGGACTAATGGTTGATGATATGTAATGTTGAATGATTTATGATATTATGTTATATCCGCTTTACTTACTAAGCCTTGTGCTTACGGTTTAAGATGTTAATGTTTTGTAGGTTTAAATGTGAAGGAAAGGAAATGCTTGGAACTAAGGGTTAAGGTTGGATTATGCGAAAGTTTAGAAGTTTGATAAGAAAGTAAGAGCTAGGTAGTATACCGAGCTCAATGTCGATGTTGTACCCCTGTGAGTCTGGGTCATTTAATGGTTTAAATGGTCAAACGGTATGTTATAACATGGTCTTAGTGTTTATGGTCATGTTTAAAGAGGTGTTTGGAATAATGTGTATTTATACCCATTTTGGGTTGTAAATGGGTTAATGATTATGAACATGATTTAATATGTTAAGTTAATGCTTTTTGAAAGGTTTGAAGTAATTCAGAAGTGGTAAAGGTTGTATGTATTGAAAATGGGTCAAAAGTGCATAAATGGGTCTTTTTTAGAGTGCAGAGAAAATGAGACTACTTTAGACTATAAATGGGTCTGGTTTAGACTAATACTAACCTTTAAAGGATTCTAAAGAATATGGGTCCATTTTAGAAGTAAATGAGTCAATTTTAGAGTACTCAGAAAATGGGTCCATAATAGATGTAAATGGGTCTATTTCAAGGGTCTGCAGGGAATGAGTCTTTTTCAGAGTATAAAAGGGTCTATTTTAGACTAATACCATCAAGTGTAAAAAAAAAGGAAAAAAAATCGAGTCGGGAAAGGAGCGTAACAACTTGGTATCAGAGCTTCGGTTTAAGTGAATTAGGTTTCCGTTTAGGGTTGCCTAGACTTAAACCACTATTAGAATGCGTTGAATGTAAGAGTATTAATGCAGGAAAGTGAAAATTTAAGTTTTGAAGCGAATTATGAGATAGGTTACTTGAACCTAAGTAGAGAATGACGAATGTGTTTTATAATGTCAACGTGTATATGATATAAGTCTGTGGAGGACTTGAGGTATCTAAAAGATTAGATTGCCGTACACCTTGGTTAGTACCGGTGATCGTATTATGATTTTATGAACGTGTGTTAGAATGATGATAATGGAATGTGACTAGAATGGTAAGTGGTATTAGAGATGGGCTAATAGCGAGTCAAAGTATTTGACGTTTAAAGTGTGGAACGTAGTAATGATAGGTGTGGTAAAGTATAATGTGTGAAGGTAAAATGAGAATTGACACACTAACGGTTAAGTGTCTAATAATACAAAAAGTAAAGAATGGGATTAAAGAAACGATGACAAGTAATGATGAGATCAAAGTGGTATAGCTGATGTGCTAAAAACTAAAAGAGATGAGTTAAGAATGTAAGGGTATGTTGCCTAACTAAACACGAAGAGATCGTGTTAATGAATAAAGTGAATATAAAGGATGAATGTAAGTTAATGAAGGTGTTAACGAACTAACCTATGTAAGGTTAGATGTGGAAAAGAATTGAATAACCTAAAAGAGGTAAGAGTAAAGATGTGGAAATGGTTAGCGCACGTTAAAGAATGTAAGTTGTGATGAGAAATGTAAACACATAGTACATGTGTAAGTATGATAAGCAGGTTTCATATATTTTATGATGCTTGCTTTAGCTAAATAGCATGAATGGAATAATGTATGCGTTAAAATATTAATGGCTTGGATCCAATGTTAAATGTGAAAGGTTAAAGATGGCTATCATGTAACCAATGAGCTAATGATATTAATGATGGTATCCTTTGGGATGGCCGAGCTAATGATGTTAATGATGGTATCCTTTGGGATGGCCAAGCAAATGATATTAATGATGGTATCCTTCGGGATGGCCGAGCTAATGATATTAATGATGGTATCCTTTGGGATGGCCGAGCTAATGATGTTAATGATGGTATACTTTAGGATGGCCGAGCTAATGATGTTAATGATGGTATCCTTCGGGATGGCCGAGCTATTGATGTTAATGATGGTATCCTTCGGGATGGCCAAGCTAATGATATTAATGATGGTATCCTTCGGGATGACCGAGCTAATGATGTTAATGATGGTATCCTTTGGGATGGCCGAGCTAATGATGTTAATGATGGTATCCTTCGGGATGGCCGAGCTAATGATATTAATGATGGTATCCTTTAGGATGGCCGAGCTAATGATGTTAATGATGGTATCCTTTGGCATGGCCGAGCTAATGATGTTAATGATGGTATCCTTCAGGATGGCCAAGCTAATGATATTAATGATGGTATCCTTCGGAATGGCCGAGCTAATGATATTAATGATGGTATCCTTTGGGATGGCCGAGCTGATGATGTTAATGATGGTATCCTTGGGGATGGCCGAGCTAATGATGTTTTTGATGGTATCCTTCGGGATGACCAAGCTAATGATATTAATTATGGTATCCTTCGGGATGGCCGAGCTAATGATGTTAATGATGGTATCATTTGGGATGGCCAAGCTAATGATGTTAATGATGGTATCCTTCAGGATGGCTAAGCTAAAGATATTAATGATGGTATTCTTCGGGATGGCTGAGCTAATGATATTAATGATGGTATCCTTCGGGATGACCAAGCTAATAATGTTAATGATGGTATCCTCCGGGATGACCAAGCTTGAAATGATAAGGTAAGATGGATCCAAGCTAGAAAAGAGAAAAGCTAAAAGTAAAACCAATCATTTAAGTGTCTTAAGTATGACTTGGAAAGATTAAGAATTTATAATGATGTTATAATGTGCCTTGAAGAGTGGTACAAAAGGTGAGTAATGATAGTAATGGATGCTAATCTTCATTGGTACCCTTATGTGTAAATGTAAGGATGTAAGATAAAGCTTGACTTTATGAAGTCAAAGTATTAAAATTTCCTATGAGACTTATAGTCCTTGACGGGAAATTATAAAAATAAGTAAAGGAAACAAGGCTCTATAATAAAAATGTTAATGAAATAATGGAATGACCATAGTAGAATGTGAAGGTATTAGTCAATGTTGACTTGTGAAAGTCAAATGCGACCTAAGATTTCCTAAGTGACTTATAATACTTAGCGGAAATCCTTAAAATGAAGTAAAGAAAGTAAGGTGTTAAAAAAAATAGTAAAAGGGTATTGAGATGATTACGGTAAAAATGAGAATGTTAAGTTTTATTAGTTTCTATTTGACTTATATAAAGTCAAATTGGCGCAAATTTGATCAAGTGACATATAATCCTTTATTAAAAGTTAGAGTAAAGCAAGTAAGAATGTTGTGTAATAGTGATAAAGTGGTCAAATGATATTTTGGTTATAATAAATGTGTCACGTTTTACATAATAACCTTAGTAAGAGCCCGTATGCTCTTAGATAAATCAACAAGAAGTAGAGCGAATTTAGGATTTTTGGAATGTGTTACTTTGTGTTGCAAGATCACTTAGATCATTGCAATGTAATGTTTGAATGAAAGTGTGCTTAGTCTTAAGAATGGGCAACATATGATCAAGTCAAGGTTAATTTAGAAGAGAGATTTCGGGGACGAAATCTAAATAAGGGGGGTAGAATTGTAACACCCTGAAACTGGGCCTAATCAATTTATTACAAGAATGCCATTTGAATGGTTGACCATGACTTTTATAAGTTAAAAGGACTTACGGGATTGGTTAGTCAACCCCGATAGTCAAACTAGAAGTATTAAATGTTATGTAAATGGTTATGGAAAATATGATGTGCCACATTTATAAGGAAAATGTACTTAAGGGGGCCTAAGTTGCCAAGTGCTAAAAAGTGGTATAAAGTTTATTGTGGCTAAAATGGAAGAAAGGGGACTTGAGGGACCTAAAGTGCTAATTAACCAAACTTATCCTCTACATATTCTGGATAACTCTATCAACTTCATTCATTTTCCAGAAATATAATGTGTGAGTGTGTGTGTAGTGAAGTGAAAAAGGAGGGAAAAGACAACATGGTCTTGATGATCAAATTGATGAGGTTTAAGAGTTCCAATCAAATAGATGAAGCCCTAGCAATGATCCTTGCAAGTAAGTAACCTCTAATTAGTGTTTAATTAATGATTGGAAGGTTAGGGTTTATGAACCCTAATTAAAGGAAAATTGGGTAAATGATGTTAATAAGTAAATTAAGAAGTTATGATGAATATGGGTTAAGTATTATTGAAGTTAAGTTAATAAGTTAGTGGGATTAGTTATCATATAATCATCATATGATTATGTGATAATTAGTAATGGTTAAAAAGGGTTATGGTTATTATGGCCATGACATAGTTGATTAATTATGTGTTTATGCCTATAGTGGTGTTGGCTTAAATGTCAAGAGTGGAGAATGATGATGTTGATAATGATGTGCTTGGTTTCATTAGATTGGAATCAAGGTAAGTAAACCGGTTATAAGATGATGTTATATTGATTTCATCATACTATGTGTTATGTATTATGTGTTAAGGTTATGAATGTATGTGCTTATGTGAAAGTGTGTTAAAGACTAGTTTGGCATAACTAGTCATGAAGAGTTTAGATAATGATGAAATAGGTTTAAGGTATATTGATACTTTGACCTATAAGACATGTTGGTGCTTAAGTGATTTAAGGTATGTGTTAATGTTTAATGATTAAAATGGACTAATGGTTGATGATATGTAATGTTGAATAATTTATGATATTATGTTATATCCGCTTTACTTACTAAGCCTTGTGCTTATGGTTTAAGATGTTAATGTTTTGTAGGAGTAAATGTGAAGGAAAGGAAATGCTTGGAACTAAGGGTTAAGGTTGGATTATGCGAAAGTTTAGAAGTTTGATAAGAAAGTAAGAGCTAGGTAGTATACCGAGCTCAATGTCGATGTTGTACCCCCATGAGTATGGGTCGTTTAATGGTTTAAATGGTCAAACGGTATGTTATAACATGGTCTTAGTGTTTATGGTCATGTTTAAAGAAGTGTTTGGAATAATGTGTATTTATACCCATTTTGGGTTGTAAATGGGTTAATGATTATGAACATGATTTAATATGTTAAGTTAATGCTTTTTGAAAGGTTTGAAGTAATTCGGAAGTGGTAAAGGTTGTATGTATTGAAAATAGGTCAAAAGTGCAAAAATGGGTCTTTTTTAGAGTGCAGGGAAAATGGGACTACTTTAGACTATAAATGGGTCTGGTTTAGACTAATACTAACCTTTAAAGGATTCTAAAGAATATGGGTCCATTTTAGAAGTAAATGAGTCAATTTTAGAGTACTCAGAAAATGGGTCCATAATAGATGTAAATGGGTCTATTTCAAGGGTCTGCAGGGAATGAGTCTTTTTCAGAGTATAAAAGGGTCTATTTTAGACTAATACTATCAAGTGTAAAAAAAAAAGGAAAAAAAATCGAGTCGGGAAAGGAGCGTAACAACTTGGTATCAGAGCTTCGGTTTAAGTGAATTAGGTTTCCGTTTAGGGTTGCCTAGACTTAAACCACTATTAGAATGCGTTGAATGTAAGAGTATTAATGCAGGAAAGTGAACATTTAAGTTTTGAAGCGAATTATGAGATAGGTTACTTGAACCTAAGTAGAGAATGACGAATGTGTTTTATAATGTCAACGTGTATATGATATAAGTCTGTGGAGGACTTGAGGTATCTAAAAGATTAGATTGCCGTACACCTTGGTTAGTACCGGTGATCGTATTATGATTTTATGAACGTGTGTTAGAATGATGATAATGGAATGTTACTAGAATGGTAAGTGGTATTAGAGATGGGCTAATAGCGAGTCAAAGTATTTGACGTTTAAAGTGTGAAACGTAGTAATGATAGGTGTGGTAAAGTATAATGTGTGAAGGTAAAATGAGAATTGACACACTAACGGTTAAGTGTCTAATAATACGAAAAGTAAAGAATGGGATTAAAGAAACGATGACAAGTAATGATGAGATCAAAGTGGTATAGCTGATGTGCTAAAAACTAAAAGAGATGAGTTAAGAATGTAAGGGTATGTTGCCTAACTAAACACGAAGAGATCGTGTTAATGAATAAAGTGAATATAAAGGATGAATGTAAGTTAATGAAGGTGTTAACGAACTAACCTATGTAAGGTTAGATGTGGAAAAGAATTGAATAACCTAAAAGAGGTAAGAGTAAAGATGTGGAAATGGTTAGCGCACGTTAAAGAATGTAAGTTGTGATGAGAAATGTAAACACATAGTACATGTGTAAGTATGATAAGCAGGTTTCATATATTTTATGATGCTTGCTTTAGCTAAATAGCATGAATGGAATAATGTATGCGTTAAAATATTAATGGCTTGGATCCAATGTTAAATGTGAAAGGTTAAAGATGGCTATCATGTAACCAATGAGCTAATGATATTAATGATGGTATCCTTTGGGATGGCCGAGCTAATGATGTTAATGATGGTATCCTTTGGGATGGCCAAGAAAATGATATTAATGATGGTATCCTTCGGGATGGCCGAACTAATGATATTAATGATGGTATCCTTTGGGATGGCTGAGCTAATGATGTTAATGATGGTATCCTTTGGGATGGCCGAGCTAATGATGTTAATGATGGTATCCTTCGGGATGGCCGAGCTATTGATGTTAATGATGGTATCCTTCGGGATGGCCAAGCTAATGATATTAATGATGGTATCCTTCGGGATGGCCGAGCTAATGATGTTAATGATGGTATCCTTTGGGATGGCCGAGCTAATGATGTTAATGATGGTATCCTTCGGGATGGCCGAGCTAATGATATTAATGATGGTATCCTTTAGGATGGCCGAGCTAATGATGTTAATGATGGTATCCTTTGGCATGGCCGAGCTAATGATGTTCATGATGGTATCCTTCAGGATGGCCAAGCTAATGATATTAATGATGGTATCCTTCGGGATGGCGGAGCTAATGATATTAATGATGGTATCCTTTGGGATGGCCGAGCTAATGATGTTAATGATGTTATCCTTTGGGATGGCCGAGCTAATGATGTTTTTGATGGTATCCTTCGGGATGGCCAAGCTAATGATATTAATGATGGTATCCTTCGGGATGGCCGAGCAAATGATGTTAATGATGGTATCATTTGGGATGGCCAAGCTAATGATGTTAATGATGGTATCCTTCAGGATGGCCAAGCTAATTATATTAATGATTGTATCCTTCGGGGTGGCCGAGCTAATGATATTAATGATGGTATCCTTCGGGATGACCAAGGTAATGATGTTAATGATGGTATCCTCCGGGATGACCAAGCTTGAAATGATAAGGTAAGATGGATCCAAGCTAGAAAAGAGAAAAGCTAAAAGTGAAACCAATCATTTAAGTGTCTTAAGTATGACTTGGAAAGATTAAGAATTTATAATGATGTTATAATGTGCCTTGAAGAGTGGTAAAAAGGTGAGTAATGATAGTAATGGATGCTAATCTTCATTGGCACCCTTATGTGTAAATGTAAGGATGTAAGATAAAGCTTGACTTTATGAAGTCAAAGTATTAAAATTTCCTATGAGACTTGTAGTCCTTGACGGGAAATTATAGAAAGAAGTAAAGGAAACAAGGCTCTATAATAAAAATGTTAATGAAATAATGGAATGACCATAGTAGAATGTGAAGGTATTAGTCAGTGTTGACTTGTGAAAGTCAAATGCGACCTAAGATATCCTAAGTGACTTATAATACTTAGCAGAAATCCTTAAAATGAAGTAAAGAAAGTAAGGTGTTAAAAAAAATGGTAAAAGGGTATTTAGATGATTACGGTAAAGATGAGAATGTTAAGTTTTATTAGTTTCTATTTGACTTATATAAAGTCAAATTGGCGCAAATTTGATCAAGTGACATATAATCCTTGATTAAAAGTTAGAGTAAAGCAAGTAAGAATGTTGTGTAATAGTGATAAAGTGGTCAAATGATATTTTGGTTATAATAAATGTGTCTCGTTTGACATAATAACCTTAGTAAGAGCCCGTATGCTCTTAGATAAATCAACAAGAAGTAGAGCGAATTTAGGATTTTTAGAATGTGTTACTTTGTGTTGCAAGATCACTTAGATCATTGCAATGTAATGTTTGAATGAAAGTGTGCTTAGTCTTAAGAATGGGCAACATATGATCAAGTCAAGGTTAATTTAGAAGAGAGATTTCGGGGACGAAATCTAAATAAGGGGGGTAGAATTGTAACACCCTGAAACTGGGCCTAATCAATTTATTACAAGAATGCCATTTGAATGGTTGATCATGACTTTTATAAGTTAAAAGGACTTACGGGATTGGTTAGTCAACCCCGATAGTCAAACTAGAAGTATTAAATGTTATGTAAATGGTTATGGAAAATATGATGTGCCATATTTATAAGGAAAATGTACTTAAGGGGGCCTAAGTTGCCAAGTGCTAAAAAGTGGTATAAAGTATATTGTGGCTAAAATGGAAGAAAGGAGACTTGAGGGACCTAAAGTGCTAATTAACCAAACTTATCCTCTACATATTCTGGATAACTCTATCAACTTCATTCATTTTCCAGAAATATAATGTGTAAGTGTGTGTGTCCTGAAGTGAAAAAAGAGGGAAAAGACAACATGGTCTTGATGATCAAATTGATGAGGTTTAAGAGTTCCAATCAAATAGATGAAGCCCTAGTAATGATCCTTGCAAGTAAGTAACCTCTAATTAGTGTTTAATAGATGATTGGAAGGTTAGGGTTTATGAACCCTAATTAGAGGAATTGGGTAAATGATGTTAATAAGTAAATTAAGAAGTTATGATGAACACTAGAACAAAAAGTGGATTTGGCCACACCGAATATGTGTGACGATATACATATAGTCACACATGTTTTTTCGGCCGTGTGTGACTAAAGGTCGCGCGACCATAGGTACCCTATGGTCACGTGTTTGACTTTTTTTTAGTCTCTATTGCAAAAGAGTAACCAAAACCGTAACATGTGTGACTAATTAGGTACAAATTTTGTTGGATTAATCCGTATTAGTGACCATAAACATTGTATAGTCACACAAAGCATATTTGTTTTGGGTATTTTGTCACATACAATTAAGCATAAAGTGGCAAAAGTGTTAATAAGTGTGACCATATGTTGTTTAAGGTGAAGAAATATGTCTTTTGTGTGACTATTGATCATCTAATGGCCACTTGAATTTTATGTTTGTGTGGCCTTTTCTAACATTTAGTCACACAAAGCATGTTTGTTTTGGGTATTTAGTCACATACAATTAATCATAAAGTGGCTAAAAGTGTTAATAAGTGTGACCATATGGTGTTTCAAGTGAAGAAAGGTGTCTTTTGTGTGACTATTGATCATCCAATGGCCACATGAATTTTATGTTTGTGTGGCCTTTTCTAACATTTAGTCACACAAATCATGTTTGTTTTGGGTATTTAGTCACATACAATTAACCATAAAGTGGCTAAAAGTGTTAATAAGTGTGACCATATGGTGTTTTAAGTGAAGAAATGTGTGTTTTGTGTGACTATTGATCATCCAATGGCCACTTGAATTTTATGTTTGTGTGGCCTTTTCTAACATTTAGTCACACAAAGCACGTTTCTTTTAGGTATTTAGTCACATCCAATTAATCATAAAGTGGCCAAAAGTGTTAATAAGTGTGACCATATGGTGTTTTAAGTGAAGAAATGTGTGTTTTGTGTGACTATTGCTCATCCAATGGCCACATGAATTTTATGTTTGTGTGGCCTTTTCTAACATTTAGTCACACAAACCATGTTTCTTTTGGGTATTTAGTCACATGCAATTAACCATAAAGTGGTTAAAAGTGTTAATAAGTGTGACCATATGGTGTTTTAAGTGAAGAAATGTGTGTTTTGTGTGACTATTGATCATCCAATGGCCACTAGAATTTTATGTTTGTGTGGCCTTTTCTAACATTTAGTCACACAAAGCATGTTTCTTTTGGGTATTTAGTCACATTCAATAAATCATAAAGTGGCCAAAAGTGTTAATAAGTGTGACCATATGGTGTTTCAAGTGAAGAAATGTGTGTTTTGTGTGACTATTGATCATCCAATGGCCACATGAATTTTATGTTTGTGTGGCCTTTTCTAACATTTAGTCACACAAAGCACGTTTCTTTTGGGTATTTAGTCACATCCAATTAATCATAAAGTGGCCAAAAGTGTTAATAAGTGTGACCATATGGTGTTTTAAGTGAAGAAATGTGTGTTTTGTGTGACTATTGCTCATCCAATGGCCACATGAATTTTATGTTTGTGTGGCCTTTTCTAACATTTAGTCACGCAAAGCATGTTTCTTTTGGGTATTTAGTCACATGCAATTAACCATAAAGTGGCTAAAAGTGTTAATAAGTGTGACCATATGGTGTTTTAAGTGAAGAAATGTGTGTTTTGTGTGACTATTGATCATCCAATGGCCACATGAATTTTATGTTTGTGTGGCCTTTTCTAACATTTAGTCACACAAAGCATGTTTCTTTTGGGTATTTAGTCACATACAAATTAAGCATAAAGTGGCCAAAAGTGTTAATAAGTGTGACCATATGGTGTTTTAAGTGAAGAAATGTGTGTTTTGTGTGACTATTGCTCATCCAATGGCCACATTAATTTTATGTTTGTGTGGCGCTTTCTAACATTTAGTCACGCATCGAATTAAGCAAACTGTGACCAAAAAGTGTTAATAATTGTGACTATATGAATCTTTTAGTCACATATAAGAAATCAATATATATCAAAACAAATTCTAATATATAAAAATATATTCAAAATATATTCAAATACAATAAAATTGGAATGTATATAAAATTGTAATGTCGTACATAATAAAATTCTCAATAATTTAACGACTTCTAACTCTTGATCTTCTTAGCTTCCTTTTGCATGGTATGACTAGAGACGTAGCGCTTCGTATGTAATTTAGATGCAGTTCTGTTCTCACCAATCAGTTTTATGGTACTTGGTGGTGTTACCTGTAGGAAACAAAAGCCGGGGTATCAAACACTGAATTAAATATGAAGAATGATATATGTAGGTTTATAAAACACATGCATCTATGTACCTTTTCATCGAAAACCACTTGATCCTTTTGCCATGCATAAAAACCACCTACTGCATCCTTAACTGTTTTGAGACCGTTACTTCCTACATCCGGTATGCACGCTGCATCCACTAAAGATTTTTCAATAGACACTCTGTAGCAATCCTTTGGGAGTGGTTTGTTATGAAGCATTTGTTTTCCATCAGTTTTGTACACGGTACCCTCCGCAATAATAGTTGATTTCTTTAAGTGCCACAGTCTGCACTTAATTACCTAAAAAGATAATTTGTTGCATGTATATATGTATCAGTAATTAATTAAACTAAAGAACATATGAAAATGTTTAAATACATACTTGTGGTAGTACTGTTAATGGAGACTCCTGTTCTTGTGATCCAGAAAGTTGACGTGAAGAATCCTTTCGTTTTGATCTAGTCGATTTCTTAGATGCGACAGATTTAACAGTTTCCTATATGTATAATACACGGTAAATAAATAATGTATGTAGAATTCAAAAATCCCAGGGGGGGGGGGTGATTTATTACTTACACTTATTTGAATTTCCTTTTCCAAAGTTGCAAGTCCATTAGACTTCTCAATGCTCGCAACTTTCTCACGTCCAGCAACACGTGTTCCGGCATCCTCATCAGCACTGCTATTTAAAAGATTAATGTTCACCGGAGACACCTGAAATATAAATTGTTTAAGAAGACTGCAGCAGTATTTAAAAGGGTAAAAAAAATGGAATGTTACTTTCTTATGTCTTACTTCCGTTTCTGTCAATGGAGTTGAAGTTGACTGCAACTGCCCCCTTTGTGCAGCCAATTGTTTCATCAAATCCTGTATTACCGCCTCTTTTTCTTGACGTTGGCGCCTCTCATCATCAAGTTCACTTTGAAGTAACACCACTCTTTCATCAGATGCTTGTCTGATTCGAGGCAGATCAAAATACCTCTTGTAGGTTACTCCACCTCCCACTCCTCTCGCATATCCTCCCTTTTCCTTACCTAATACAAATGTCATGGCATCAGTGCCATGATCAAGCTTCAAGGTTCCTTGTTTGATCTTCTCCTCCGTCTCTTTCTGCACACACAATATGGGAAATAGGTTATTTAATTCTACCAGTATCAAATTATAAATAACAGTATTAACTTATAACTAACAGAATTAATTAATAACTAACTGTTTTAACTAATACACTATCAGTTTTAACTAATACACTATCAGTATTAACTTATAACTAACAATAAACATAATCATAAAATGAGTCAAACTTACAATTTTTTGTCCAACTGTTCTGATATCATCATCGTGAAATTCTCCGTCTTTATTAACCCTTCCTTTCAACCACAGCGTACCACGCGGTGGTTCTTCATCTGGTTCAATTTCTTTATTCTCGATCTTATAAACATCAAATACATACACTTGTAAGATAAACCAATATAAACGAAAGTATGATGCTATTAAATGCAAATGTTTAATGTTTAATGTTACCATTTTATCCATCACACGGGCGTATCCACCTCGTCCCATTCTATGCCGATAAACAGACTTGGAACGCGCCACTTTAGATGCAGCTGATTTCACCTTGCAACACAAAATAAAAAAGGTGTTTAGATGTAGTAATGCTGATAGTATACAACTAATATATATGGAAACAACAAATGTGACAGATATTTGAACTTGAATAAAAATGAATAATTAACACCTTGTATTCCTCGGTGGCCATGTAGTTTACAAAATTTACCCAATCTTCAGCTTTTATAATTGCACTATACTTCGCCGGGACTTCATTAAGTTTTGAAAGGGTATTTTGGTTGGGCAATATGTAGTTTTCGGTCAATTTCCTTATGAAATTCCTTAGAAGTTGACCAAGACGATTCATTATCAGCTTTCGGACAGTCAAGCCAACATCAAAATATCGCTGCAAAGATTAACACAATGTTGTTAATTAGTTGCAGATAATGTAAATGCAGAGATAAACTTATTAACACCTTGTACCTACGACAGCCAAGCCACTACTAGTTAAAAAAAAGTATATGTGTACAGTGATTTCGTCCCACATTTTATCTCTGGCTTCTGAATCAACCTTCCTCCAGGATAGAATCCTGACACCTATATGCTCACGAACCAAATCACCCAAAAAACTCGAAAACAATGCCCTGTTTTTTCCTGATATCCTATTCAGTGCATCGAAGGTTACACTGACCTTTATTCCGTCGGTTTTTCCATAATCCCTGCGAAACTTAGCTAACCTAGTTATGCCACTCTTAACAACATTTGCATTTGAATGGTTGTTTTCAGCATCCTCACCCTCATCTGAATACGCCTCTGATTCATATCCAAATGGGTTATCATTTTCACGATCAGAATAAACCAAATCATCCTGACAATTGGTTTGAGTTGCCATGATTCGTCAGAAGTAATGTGTTAAAGAAAATTAGTAAACTTAATTGGTAAATAATGGTGTAAAAATTGAAGTTCTGGTTGTTTTGCTTGAATCCTGATTTATTGGAGTAAAATTAGGGCTCATTAAGGAAACCATAAATTCCTAAGTACTTTTAAAAATTTTGGCTGAAATTTGGCTTCAAATTTCATAATTTTAAAATGTGGCTCCAAATTGATAATATAGAATTTAAATATTTCATTTTTGGCTGCATTTTGAAACCAACACACCCATGACAGAAATGGTTCTTACCCACAGTCCCAAACACCCATATAACTTCAAACCAGCTGTATCAAAGCACATATAACTGCAGCTACATTAAAATCTCACCACATGGCGCATACAAATGAAGAAACAAAATAAAAAAATGGAATTAAAGCAACTAATTAAGCAACTATAACTAATAAGCATTCCCATATAAACAAGTAAGCACAAAAATAATCAAATCCAACCAAGGACTGCTGACACAACAAACAGCCCTGATACCTTACTTTAAGCCTATAAATAACCTATTTATAAGCACTTAAATAAGCTCTAACATCCTCCAACAGTAAAAAAAATCAAGAAATCATGTAAATGCAATTAACTTAAAGCAAAAACAACAACAAAAACACCCTAAAAATTGACAACAACCTAAAAAATGAACAACCTAAGCAAAGCACTTATGAACCGCATATCCATGGCTCAACATTGAACAGAGTTTGGATCAACCTCAAACCTACAATAATACATTCTACCAGATATGAACTTAAACACCACAACCAATTCCTAAATGCAAAACAACATTAAAAAAAGATGAAACAAACTAGCGAGCGCAACCCATTCCATTCCATTGGATAAACCATCAAAAGATCCATACATGTTTCATTGTTAATATATCTACAAATCATAATATTAAACCAAGACATTAGACATTATAAACAGATGACACTATAGCAAAAGAAACCATCCCTTTACATAGCGAGCAACCCTTCAACCATTCATCGACTTAATTTGTTCTTCCTTGATCTCGATATCCTCCTCAGCTTGAGTAATGAGATCATTCAACCCCTGCAGCTTAGTCCTCGTAGCCTCCATGTCATGCCTAAGATCCATCAATGTGTCAAAATATTCATCCCCATCTCCAATAGCTACCATCTCAGCAATTAAAGCATTAAAATGCGCAATCTCATTCTTTACTGTGGTGGCCTCTTCGCGCATCCGGTTTATAAAGCCACGGAGACTGGAAATTTGCTGAGCCTTGAAGAAACTCATGTAACCATCAACAGATCTCTCCTCGCTAAACTCAATTAGGTCATCAATAACACGCTTAGCCAAATGGTTTTGTGGTGATGGTGCTGCCATTGATAATGAAATTGGGTAAAATATGATATTATTGAAAGATTGCAAAGAAAGGTTGAAGAAGAGTTGTGGGGATAGTGTGATAGAGAAGATACTTGTAACTCCTTATGAATTCAAACTATAAAGACCTAAACTTTAAAACCGCAAAACAAGTCCTCCTTTTAAACTATCACTATAAATTAATTAGGGGTGTTTATCCGTTTGGTTATCGGGTTGTTTGGTTTTGTTAAATCGGTAATCTTTTTATTCGGTTCAACACGAAAACCGAACCGAACTAGAATTAAATCGAAGCGAGCCGAAAATCGAATATGAATTCACTTCGCTTCTTGGGTTGACCCGAAAAGTCTTAAAAACGGAAAGAAACGGACTAACGCAGACGGAAACGTGTAAGAACGTAAGAAAACATATGGAACTTAAGAAAATGTACATTAATATGTAAAACATATGAAAGCTTATGATAACGGACGAAGATGTCTAAAATAGATGAAAACGGGTAGAAACGGACGAAAACGGTCAAAAAACTTATACAAACGGACTAAAACATGAAAAACCCAGCGAGAAAGTGTAAACACGGACGAAAACGTGTAAACAAAAACGTAACATATAAAAACTGATTAAAAAGGACAAAGTCGTACGAAAACGGTTGAAAAAGTATGAAAACAGACGCAAACGTGTAAAACCGTATGAAAATGTGTAACAGTGCAAGAAAGCGTATGAAAACGGCGAAAAAGTCTTCAAAACATATGAAAATGGCTATAACGGACAAAAAACGAACTAAAGCGGACGAAAACGTATAAGAACGTAATAAAATGTATGTTAATATGTAAAACATATGAAAACAGACGCAAAACGTCTAAAATAGATGAAAACGGCTAGAAACGGACGAAAACGGTCAAAAACTTATATAAACGGACTAAAACATGAAAAACCAGCGACAAAGTGTAAACACGGATGAAAACGTGTAAACAAAAACAAAAACGTATAAAAACTTATTAAAAAGGACAAAGTCGTATGAAAACGGTGGAAAAAGTATGAAAACGGACGAAAACGTGTAAACAAAAACAAAAACGTATAAAAACTTATTAAAAAGGACAAAGTCGTACGAAAACGGTGGAAAAAGTATGAAAACAGACGCAAACGTGTAAAAATGTATGAAAATGTGTAAAAGTGTAAAAATGTACAAAAACGGACGAAAACAAGTGAAAAGAGACGAAAACGTGTAAAAACGTACAAATCGGAAGAAAACATGTACAAAACTAAGAAAACGTATGAACACGGACGAAAACGTATAGGACAGACTAAAACGCACGAAAACGCACAAGGGTTGTGTTACCGTGCCCAACGTATATAACGCAACCCTAAACACAGTTTCACACAATGTTTTGAGTAAGACACATGAGTTAATGATTTTATGTCATCCTGAAATGTCAAAATTAACGTGCCCACCTTTAATAACTTTAATACAATTCATATAAACTTCACACTATAATATGGGTCAAAAGCATTGGGTTATAGTTGCTTAGAGTTTCATTTTACGACATGATTCAATCAATAGTATATATAAAATTATATCTGAAACCATGTTACGGTTTTGGAAATTCAAACATGTTACGGTTTTGGAAATTCGCGTTCGGTTTTGGAAACATGTTACGGTTTTGGAAATTCGCGTTCGGTTTAGGAAATTCAAACATTCAATTAATAGTATATATAAAATTATAGTCACACATGTTACGGTTTTGGAAATTCGTGTTCAGTTTGTGATCGGGTGATAAAGAATAATGAAATACATTTGGATTTTGTGAATAAATTGATGAAACATAAACTAAAAACAAAAAAAGAGCAAGGTTAGATCAAGTGGTTAACACTCTTGCCTCTGGAGAAAGAGGTCAAGGGTTCGATCCTTTCCCCTTGCAAGGCCGGAGGTTCTTTTCTACCTTTGGTAGAAAAGAAAGCAGCCTCTCAAGGGTTCGATCCTCACCCCTTGCAAGGCCGGAGGTCCTTTTCAACCTTTGGTAGAACCGGAAACAGCCTCTCTACCTTAGGTAGGGGTAAGGCTGTCTACGTCTCAACCTCCCACATACACCGTGGAAGACGATATTGGGACCCATAACCCGTGAAAGACGGTACTGGGAGTTAGTTTATTTTTTTATTTTTTTATTTTTTTATTTTTTATTTTTTTAAACTAAAAACAACTAAATAATCAAATAAATCAACTAACAAAAGTCGAAATAACGTAAAATGCACTTAATCCTAAAAATACCAAATATTGTAAATTTAAGCATAAAATTTAAAATTATTTTTTAAAAGTCCTAAATACTTAAACATATATATATATATATATTTTAAATTATACTTTTCTGAATTTTATTTTATTTATTATGAATAAAAAACATTTTTAAACTAATTAAATGAAAAAAATCATTAAATCATAAGAGAAAAAACATTTTTAAACTAATATGAAAAAATTTCAAAAATTTAAGAAAATTTAAAATTCCCCCCACAAATTAAATTTATTCCCCCCAAAGTTTGCATCAAGGCATTTCAAACTAATTGCAAAAATTAACTCCTCCTCTTCCTCATGTACCGCCACACCTCCCTCTCATCTCACTACAAATCCCGTCACCACCACAACTCTCCCGTCATAGACCCACCAGTCCCGTCACCACTGGTAAGTATTGTTATATTCCTTTTGTACACATCGTTATAACACATAAAATAACCCTGTTAAGCCTATTATAATTGAACATTTGTTTCGAGATATCCTCTTGTAAATTATGTCAGTTTCTTGTTAAATTTAGATAGTTAATTGGATAAAAAATTTAAGAAACCATGTTAAGCCTGTTACCACATGAACATGGAACCATAATTTAGCTAGTTAATTTCTTATATTTCCTTGACCCAAACATCCCTTTAGGAACTGTTTCATTAGACTTTATTCAATTCTTAGCATAATTCAATACGACATTCAATCTTTGAGCTATCCTCATTACTTGGAATGTCTTTTTTAACTTTTAAGATCATCAATTGAAGTTTGATGTTGTCTTGTATAATCTTCAATAACTTGGACTGTCTTTTTAACATGCCTGCAGGGACTACATTTATAAACATTGCTGCTCGGATAAGTGGGACACATATATAAACATGGACAAGTCTTGGATAGGAACTAATAGGACCAACAAATCTTATGTTGATGGAGTAGCAGCGTTTATTGATTATGCAGTACACAACTTGCGGAAGATGGGGAACATCGACCCACGAGTTAAGAAAAATGATCTTTCAATGCCATGTCCGTGTACAGATTGTTTAAACCACATAGAGCATCAAGTGGAGAAAGTGCAGTTCCATTTATTCAGCAATGGGTTTGATCTAAGCTACCTAAACTGGACTAAACATGGAGAGAAGGATGAGTCATCAATAAGTACCGAAACACCTGTTAACGCTACAACAGAGTTTGTTGACGACACGGATTTTGCTTCAGATATTCCAATAGATGCCCCAGCAACAGTAGAAATGGTTAATGCTACAAAAGATAATTTTGATGAGGATGAACTTGTCAAGTTTCAACAATTATTATTAGACGCAGAGAAGCCTCTTTACGCAGGATGTCCTGACTTCACAAAGATGTCCGCAATAGTTAAACTACTCAACTTGAAGGGTAAGTAAGGATGTTCTGATAAGTTCTTTACTGAATTACTAGGATTGTTAAAGAAGATGCTGCCTGCTGGTAACGAAATGGTGGAAAAAACTTATCAAGCCAAAAAATATTTGAAATTGATGGGATCAGGATACAAAAAGATACATGTATGTATCAACAACTGCCTTCTTTACTGGAAGGGTGACAAGGATTTGACTGCGTGTCGAACTTGTGGGATATCAAGATGGAAGGTGGATAATAAGACTAAGAAAGTGTACGAAAACATTCCAGCAAAGGTAATGTGGTACTTTCCAATTATACCAAGACTGCAATGACTATTTAAGCTAGAAAGTATTTCAGAGGATTTAAGATGGCACGAGACACGGAGGATAACCGATGGTGTGTTACGTCACCCCGCAGATTCAAAGGCATGGCGTACCATAGATGAAAAATTCCCCGAAATTGCTGAAGATCCAAGAAATCTACGGCTAGGAATATCGGCTGATGGGGTTGACGTCAACTCAGGAAATAGGCATCACAGTGTATGGCCAGTTTTAACGGTCATATACAACCTTCCCCCATGGTTGTGTATGAAAAGAAAGTTTATCATGCTTTCGGTATTAATATCGGGATACCCGGGAAATGATATCGATGTTTTTTTAGAACCGTTTGTTGATGATCTGCAAACCTTATTCGATACAGGGGTTGATACATATGATGCATCCACAAAAGATAACTTTAATCTACGTGCCGTTGTGTTATGGACAATAAATGATTACCCTGCACTTGGTACATTATGTGGCTGCCCGTACAGTGGATTCAAAGGTTGTGTAGTATGTGGGAAAGATACAAACTGTGTTAGACTTTCTGCCTCATCCAAGCAAAGTTATGTTGGTCACAGATGATATCTACCATATGACCATCCGTTCAGAAGGCAAAGGAAGGCATTTAATGGACAACAAGAATTTCTCCCGGCTCCAAACCCAATGACCGGGGAACAAATATACAACGAGGTACAACATATTGAAAATAAGTGGGGAAAAGGAAAACGAACAAACAATAATGCATCATAAAACCAAGAAGATACGAGAGGTAGAGGTGGGAAGATTCAAAAGCAGAAAAGAAACATAACAGAAGTAGAGGGTAGTTCAAGCCAAGTAAACGGACAAAACGGTGCGTATTGGAAGAAATTCAACATTTGGTATCGAAAACTTAGGTATTGGAGGCATAATTCTGTTCCACATTGTATTGATTTTATGCATGTAGAAAAGAATGTTGCTGAGAGTCTCGTCGAAACTTTGCTACATGTTCCAGGAAAGACGAAAGATGGACTGAATGCTCGATTGGGTCTGGCTGAGTTGGGGGTAAAACAAGAGTTGTTTTCTATGCAAGAACAAGACAAAACAACACTACCTCCAGCAGGTTACACATTAACGAATGCTGAAAAAGATATTTTTTGTGAAACTTTACACAACATCAGGGTACCACAAGGCTATTGTTCAAATTTCTCTTCTTTGGTCAGCCTAAAGTATAGGAAGCTCATTGGCCTAAAATCGCATGACTATCACATGCTAATGCAAGAGTTTCTGCCAATTGCAATACGTTCAATCATGCACCCACCCACACGATATGCTATTATCAGGTTTTGCTTTTTCTTTAAATCAATATGTTGCAAAGAAATAATATTGCAAGAACTAGATAATATGCAAGCAGAACTGGTAGTGACACTGTGCCTACTCGAGAAGTTCTTTCCTCCATCATTCTTTGATATTATGATACATTTGACTGTGCACCTAACTAGGGAGGTAAAATTATGCGGTCCCATATGCTTTCGGTGGATGTATCCATTCGAAAGATGTATGAAGGTTATTAAAGGACATGTGCGAAACAGAAATAGACCAGAAGGATGCATTGCTGAGGAGACTATTGCGGAAGAAACAATAGAGTTTTTTAGCGAATATCATAAATCCATGAAAACTGTTGGTATCCCACCTGATAAACATGAAACAGATGAAAATGAGGAAGGAAAGCCATTGTCGGCAGGCAAATCAACTGAAGTTTCTGCGGAACTCTTTCAGAAAGCACATTTGTATGTAATAAATAATACAGATGAAATTGTACCGTATATCGAGTAAGTCTTACTAACACATGTCTATTTCGTTACTAACACATGTCTATTTCGTTACTGAAAATTAAATGATCTATCAAATATAATAATCAAACACGTTGTTTCAGGCGACACAAGCAAGTTTTGAAAGCAGAAAACCCGGGTAAACGAATAGCATTTCTGGAGAATGAGCACAGCAAATCTTTTGCCAAGTGGTTATGCAAAGAAGTAATTAATCTTATGTTACTCAACATACCCTTTCTAAACCTTATTTCTCAGCTCATTTTGATCTGAAAATTGGTGTACTTATTGTTTTGAGCTAATATATACTTCTAATGAAATTCAGGTTGAGAGAGAGTTACAAATCGACAAAGAAAGTGTATCAGAAACTGTAAGGTGGATATCCTATGGACCACGCGCCACCGTAGTGAAATACGATGCATATCACATCAATGGGTATACTTTTTGTACGAAAGATCATGAAGGCAAAGTTTACCAGAACAGTGGGGTTAGTGTTGAGGCATTAGATATCCACATATCTAAAGAAGTTGCAACCACAAGAAAAGCATATTATTATGGGGTTTTACAGGAGATATGGGAACTAGATTACCGTTACATGAAAATTCCTCTTTTCAAATGTGACTGGGTTAATCACAAAGCTGGTGGTGTGAAACGCGATACTACTCTTGGGTATACATTGGTTGACCTGAATAGTTTAGGCCACAAGGTTGATCCGTTCATATTAGCCGCACAAGCACGACAAGTGTTTTATGTGAAAGACCAGGTAGATAAAAAATTGTCTATTGTGTTTAAGACACCTACCAAGAATTACAAAGATAAGTATGACGAAGCCGATGAGGAATTTAGTACCGTCATTCACCAGCACAATGATAACATATTGCCACGTGTGGATCGACGTGACTTGGGTAACGAATCACGAACTGACTACTATCGAACCGACTGTGGAGGTGTTGTTATACGAAAGTCCAAGTGAACCATGTTATGGTCAAGTTGTCACACTCTACATTTATCATATTTCACTCTTTTAAAGCATATAGACATGCGATTTTTTGTACTTTTTTAAGAATTTATGTTTATAATACAAGACTTAATATTAGTTAAATATGTTAGGTATATTTTTTTGTTTAAGGATATGTTGAAAAGAAAGAATTCTCACAGATTGGAGATGTATGGAAGTTGTGCTAGTTGATGTGCTATAGTACAGAGTTAATTCTGGTGATGTCATTTTTAAGTCTGTTTGACCATTCTTTAGTCTGGTAGTGCAAAAAGTAAAAAACGATTTTTACTGTTTAAATAGTACCGTTACCTAATTTTAGATGGTCAGAAGTATTTATATGGATAATTTTTATTTTTAGAAATCATATTTATCCTTTAATTACTTTATCCTAATCTTTAAAAGTTTAATTATTTTATTTCGATTAAGTCTCCTCACCAACACTAAAACCTAATTGCCCTGCACTACCAGTAATTCAATTAACATAAAAGATGGCACAATTAAAGTTTGTAGACAAGCACAATCAAGTGGGATTTCTCAAAAAGCCTGCTGAAAGCACAGGCTTCGAGCAGATAGTGGACTTTCTAAAGGGTAGTCATATCAGGTATGCCCTTACTCATAATCCAACTATCTATGATTCCCTAGTCAAATAGTTCTGGCAGACTGCTACTGCTAGAACTATTGCTGATGGGACACTAGAGTTAAATGCAACTATTGATACGTTAGAGTATTCAATCACTGAGGAATCAGTCAGAAGCAAGCTTCAATTGGCTGATGCCTCAGAGATTTCAATGTTGGCAAATCATGACCTCTTTCAGGGATTGGAAAAGATTGGATATCCAACTGATGGAACATTCACTTTTTGGAAGAGTCATTTTACGCCACAATGGCGTTTCCTTGTGCATCATATTTTACATTGTATGAGCTCTAAAAGTGGTGGATGGGATCAATTTGGAAGCAATATTGCTTCTGCATTGGTCTGTCTCTCCACTGGCAGACTCTTCAATTTTTCAAAAATGATTTTTGATGCCATGGTTGCTAATTCCAAGAATAAGAAAAAGTTTTTGATGTACCCAAGATTTTTGCAAATGATCTTAAATGTTGAAACAGCAAGCAAACATCCTTACATTGCTCTCCCTTTCACTAAAAAGATATTTGGTAATATGAAAAGGGGTTTTGAAGGGGCACACAAGCCACTTTTGTCTGCTATGTTGCCTTCTGTTGCTACTGACCCTGAATGTACATCTACATCTGTTCCATCTCCTACTGCTACATCAGAAGCTCAGGCTCAACCTACATCTGAACCTGAAAAAACAGAGTTTCAACAGAGGACACCAACACCCCCACCACCTTCACCTTCAGTCCATAAGGAAGAACCACCAGTGATTCCTCAACCACAACCTCCAACACCCACTACTACAGCAGAACCCAGTTCCTTATCTATAGAAGATCTACTTCAACTGGTTCCACAACTGATTTCAAGGGTTGATGAGTTGGAGAAAAAATTGAAGAAGACCAAGAAGTCACTAGGGACTACTCGCAAAAGAGTTAAGAAATTGGAGGGGAAATTCAAACAGACGGGGATAGACATTACAGACTCAGAAGGTGAGGAATCCTCTGAGGAAACTCAAATTAGTCCTCAAGGATTGGAAGCAGCTAAAATCTTGGTTAAGAATTTCAGTCACAAGAAATCCTTTAAGAAGAGACTGGATAAAGAAGCTGCAAGTTCTAGTGGAGTGGATAAGTCTGGTGAATTTACTAACGATAAGTCTGGTGGTGCTGAAATTAAATCTGCTTTTGATGAAGATTTTAATACTGGCTTTGATGCTGAAGTTAATACAAGTACTGAACATATTAATCCTGGTAGTGATCCAGGTAGTGCTGGTGAGGAGTTTGTGCATAGGGAAGGCAAAGGAATAGTGCAAGAATCTTCTGAGCCAGTGAAGACCAAAAAGCAACTCGCAGAAGAGGAAGCTAGCTTTGTTGAGATTGCTAGGATTCAAGCAAAGGATGCGGTTGAAGAAGCTGAACGTGCAGAACAAACAAGGGATGATGAGTTGATTGCCAAAACTCTGCAGGAGGAACCACAATTAACTGAAGAACAAATGAAAAGGAAAGCTGAAGTTCTGGAATCTGCCAAATTCTACACTGATGAAGAATGGGATACTATAAATGCAAGATTATTAGTAAACAAAGATATCCTTCCTGATATTGGTGGAGAAGACTATGCAAGTAAATTGGTTGAGATTATTAATGAGAGGAAGAGGCTTCTCAGAGAGCAGAGACAAAGAGAAAGGATGAACAGATCCTTGACCAAAGCTGAGCAAAGGGATTATATGATCCACTATGTCAAAAGTCAAGGGAATCCTACCTGGAAGTTGAGCCAGTTAAGGAAATTGAAGAATGATGAACTAAAAGCAGAATTTGAAAAAGTAATGTACCAAAATAAAAATTATATTCCAATGGATTCAGAGTTGGAAGCTTCAACGCTTAAAAGGAAGGGTTACAATCTTCAACCAAAGGATGCTAAGAAGCACAAGATTGCAGAGACTGAAAAGGTTGCTGAAGCTGAAAAAGTTGGTGATAAGCCAAAAACTGTAAAGAAAGAGGAGGAAGCTGAGGTTAAGCAACCAGTTTTGAATATGACAAGGAAGAAATCCACTGGAAAGAAAGGAGTGAAAAAGGATAAGACAAATGTTAAGAAGGAAGTGGAAGAGTACATGAAGGATAAGGTTGATGAACCGTCATCAGAAGATTTTACCATGGGCTCCATTCCTACAGGTTCAGCACTTCCTGCTAAGATTGCAAAGGTTCAGATCATCAAAAATGGGAAAAAGGTAGTTTACCTGATAGTAAGGGAAAATCACACAGACACTATATATGTGAACTTTCCTGGTTTATTGAGTGATTTGTCCAGGGATGATTTGAAGACCATGTACCAGCTTATGATGGAGAAGCATGGTGACAAGAGACCTGAAGAGGAATATGAAAGAGTCCTCTGGGGTGACTTGAAGACTATGTTTGAGACACCAGATGCTGATGATGAAATGTGGAAGCTGGCCTGTCAAGAACAATTGATCAGATGGAGATATTTCCACACTTGTCAGGTGCACTGTTTGGAATTAGAAACTACAATTCTTTATATGCTTACAGAAGTGGAGTATCCACTTCCAAACAGTATTTGCAGGGCTATGCTTGAGAAGAAGCTTTTTGGTGAAAGAAAGGATGATGCATGCTATCAGCTTTTGAGGTTAATTGAATCAAAAGCTCAACAGCAATAATACTGGCAGTATAAAAGTTAAGTCTGGTAGTATTCGTAGTTAGTTCTGTTTATGAAAAACATAATAGTTTATTAGAGTTTAGGGAAGGCATATGTACGCGTAGAGATATCTTAGGAAGAGATATTTATATCCTTCTACACGTTTTGTATACTAGGTTTTCCTAAGTGTATAAAGGAACCCTAAAGTATAGTGAAATGAACTTGTACTTAGACGAATAGAAATATTAATAAAATAAGTTTATTAGTGAATAGTATTTGTGTTCTTCTTGCTTGTTGTTAAGATTCCGCATTAACAATCAAGTACTCGTTGTTAAAGAGTTCTTCATATATATAATTAGTTTGGATTTATCCAAGTTTAGTATATTGTGGTGTTGCACAAGTGTTAATGTGTGTGCATATCAATGTGACTATAAAAGCCATCACCTACAAACCCACATTTTCATTAACAGCACAATAAATGCAACAAACTTGACCATATGGTGTTTAAAGTGAAGAAATGTGTGTTTTGTGTGACTATTGATCATCCAATGGCCACTTGAATTTTATGTTTGTGTGGCCTTTTCTAACATTTAGTCACACAAAGCATGTTTGTTTTGGGTATTTAGTCACATACAATTACTCATAAAGTGGCTAAAAGTGTTAATAAGTGTGACCATATGGTGTTTCAAGTGAAGAAAGGTGTCTTTTGTGTGACTATTGATCATCCAATGGCCACATGAATTTTATGTTTGTGTGGCCTTTTCTAACATTTAGTCACACAAAGCATGTTTGTTTTGGGTATTTAGTCACATACAATTAACCATAAAGTGGCTAAAAGTGTTAATAAGTGTGACCATATGGTGTTTAAAGTGAGGAAACGTGTATTTTGAGTGACTATTCATCCTCCAATGGCCACATATTAAGTTACGTGACCATATGTACTGGATTTTGGCTACACTTGAATAATATGTGTGACAAAACGTTTAGTGTGACCATATATGGCATTTGGTCACGGTGTTAGTAGCAAATGTGACTTTATAGATTAGCTTTCGGCAAGCTAACACAAACTAAAATTTAAACACACATATTAACTTACGTGAACATATGTACTGGATTTTGGCTACACTTAACGAATGTGTGACAAAACATTTAGTGTGACCATATATGGCTTTTGGTCACAGTGTTCAAGTGTGTGACATATATTTGTCACTGTGTATATGTATATCGTGACTAATGCTTCAACGTTACTTTTCATTTGTCACTTGTTCCAATTTCAGATGTGGCTAAAGAGTTGGCAAAACATATCAGTCACCCTTAAATAATGTGTGACAAAACTTGACTCTATGATTTAGACACACAAAAAATTACTTCATGTGACTAACGCATCAAGGTTACTTGTATTTGTCACGCGTTCCAAATTCATATGTGGCTAAATGATCTGAAACAAAATCACCAGATACCTTTAGCCACACAACGTTCAATTGTGTGGCGATACAATTCTAATGGTCACACAATTAAAATTTTCATGTGTGACTAATTAGTACATGTTGTCAATTTTCGTACCTTCAGCCACACAAATATGCGAATGTGTGGCTGTTCCATTTCGACCATGCGTGACCAAATCCCGTTTTTGTACTAGTGGAATATGGGTTAAGTATTATTGAAGTTAAGTTAATAAGTTAGTGGGATTAGTTATCATATAATCATCATATGATTATGTGATAATTAGTAATGGTTAAAAAGGGTTATGGTTATTATGGCCATGACATAGTTGATTAATTATGTGTTTATGCCTATAGTGGTGTTGGCTTAAATGTCAAGAGTGGAGAATGATGATGTTGATAATGATGTGCTTGGTTTCATTAGCTTGGAATCAAGGTAAGTAAACCGGTTATAAGATGATGTAATATTGATTTCATCATACTATGTGTTATGTATTATGTGTTAAGGTTATGAATGTATGTGCTTATGTGAAAGTGTGTTAAAGACTAGTTTGGCATAACTAGTCATGAAGAGTTTAGATAATGATGAAATAGGTTTAAGGTATATTGATACTTTGACCTATAAGACATGTTGGTGCTTAAGTGATTTAAGGTATGTGTTAGTGTTTAATGATTAAAATGGACTAATGGTTGATGATATGTAATGTTGAATGATTTATGATATTATGTTATATCCGCTTTACTTACTAAGCCTTGTGCTTACGGTTTAAGATGTTAATGTTTTGTAGGTTTAAATGTGAAGGAAAGGAAATGCTTGGAACTAAGGGTTAAGGTTGGATTATGCGAAAGTTTAGAAGTTTGATAAGAAAGTAAGAGCTAGGTAGTATACCGAGCTCAATGTCGATGTTGTACCCCCATGAGTCTGGGTCGTTTAATGGTTTAAATGGTTAAACGGTATGTTATAACATGGTCTTAGTGTTTATGGTCATGTTTAAAGAGGTGTTTGGAATAATGTGTATTTATAACCATTTTGGGTTGTAAATGGGTTAATGATTATGAACATGATTTAATATGTTAAGTTAATGCTTTTTGAAAGATTTGAAGTAATTCGGAAGTGGTAAAGGTTGTATGTATTGAAAATGGGTCAAAAGTGCATAAATGGGTCTTTTTTAGAGTGCAGGGAAAATGGGACTACTTTAGACTATAAATGGGTCTGGTTTAGACTAATACTAACCTTTAAAGGATTATGCAGAATATGGGTCCATTTTAGAAGTAAATGAGTCAATTTTAGAGTACTCAGAAAATGGGTCCATAATAGATGTAAATGGGTCTATTTCAAGGGTCTGCAGGGAATGAGTCTTTTTCAGAGTATAAAAGGGTCTATTTTAGACTAATACCATCAAGTGTAAAAAAAAAAGGAAAAAAAATCGAGTCGGGAAAGGGGCGTAACACCTAGACTCGAATAAAAGACTAAGGATATTGAAAATCGACACAAAGTGAAGGAGTCTAGTAGATTGTACCACTCTTTCACTAAATTAATTGATATCCTTTGATGCGGTCGTTCAAACAAAGACACGGTTCTTGTAGAAACTCAAAACCGACATTTCATTTAAGATGCCTTTAAAGGACCTTATCTTCACTAACATCAATCTTTCCTTGTGTAATTGGATTCAGTAGGCTTATATAATCTCATTTAAATTGGAACATTAAGCCCATTAACTAACCGTTGTATTGTTACTTCTATGTAATGCTTTTAGATTTATTGGATCATTTACCCATGTGTTGTTATTTTAAGTAGGCTTAATATTCCCACTAAGATTTATTGGTTCACTAGCATGCATATGGTTACATATTGATAAAAGACTTGTGACTAGCATCACTAAAATATGAATGGTTAATCAAATATAAGAAACAATTGTGTACATTGTGATTTGGATGAGAGATTACACAAACTCACTAAGATCAATAGTATGATCTTTGCACGACTAGTCCACACTAACACTCAAAAGGATGCTAGTGTTTGATCTATGATATCATAGGAACAATCTTGATTGCTTGAATCAAACACAATAATGTGTACTTGCTTAGATGGTATTCAACCGAAAGTATACATACAAGATTGCTCTTACAAATTTGTTGAGAGTCAACTTATTATTGGAAGAAAATAACTTTGCCTTAAAAGATATGATTAATTCCATGTTGTTATGTAACACCCCAACCTTTCAAGTAATGATTTAATTATATTTTAATGCTTCTCAGTCAACTTATGTTATAATAATCCTTCGTTACTCATGACTCATACAAAATTAGTTATAAATAGATAAGGACCTTCCATGTAATAGTTTTCCTAGCAGGGACTAGTTTTGCCAATCGGTGATGTTAATACAAATAAGCCGTAAAAACGTTTATTTATATTTTACGATCTTCTAATGTTTTGTCAATAACAAACGTAAAATCATTTTAACGAAACAAATAAAATACATAAATGGTTTGAGCCAATAGTTTACTAACACACTTACATTATCTTATAAAACACTAAACAAGTAATAATGTTTACATCTCATATAAATACATATGTATAACAACCAGGGTTTACATAATATGGAAATGTGTATATAATGTAATGGGTAAAAATCTAGTACTTAACCCATTGACTAGATACATTGAATATAGGATGGGTAATATCCAAGACCCATGACCCATACCTATAGAGCTTGATCCAGAACCCATGACCCATTGTATGACATCATGCATGAAGTCATGTTGGGTATTATCCATGGACCATGACCCAAGACCCATGACCCAATGTCTAGATACATTGCACCTTTTTGGGCACTCAATGCTCATACCCATGACCCATGAATCGGTTTGCAACCCAAAACTCGGACTGGTACAACCTAGTTGCTGGATCCCTTGGATTGAACTAGCCGGATCTCTCTGGGGAGGGATCCCTGGGAACCGGGGAACAGTAGAGAAGATTTCCTATAAATAGTGAGCCATTTCTCTCTTGAAACTCATCCCTATTACATGTATTCTCTCTTAGTATTGTAAACTCTCTAAACTCGGATCCAAAGGATCTTTCTATGTAGTTTTGTGTTTGTGTGATTCTCTAGGTTCTTTTTAAAGGCGAGATCACCACCTCTTGAAGTCGAGCAAGCTCAAGTCCATGGGTTGCCAAGCTTCGTCATCATCAAGACTACTAAAGTTATCTTGATGATAGTTCTTTCCCCCCTCATTAGAAGTGTTGTGTTGAAGACATTAGTGAAAGGTACCAAAGATCCGTGTTGAAGGCATTAGTGAAAGGTGCCAAAGGTCTGTGTCTAAGGCATTGGTGAAAGGTGCCGAAGGGTCAAGACAAAGGCATTAGCGAAAGGTGCCAAGGGGTCGTGTCAAAGGCATTAGTGAAAGGTTCCTAGGGTGTACATTGGATATGGTACATCGATGTACAAGATAGATTTGTTTGGGTCAAAGGATAGTGAGATCCTTTTGATGTTGTTATAAGAAGTATGTCTCCTTTAGGATAGGTGTTGTGTAGTGTTGGGTAGTAGTTCCACCTTTGTAATGGAACTCGGTATCTAGCCTTGTACCGGATAAAGTGTAGGGGACGTTGTAATAGGTTTGGTTCTACCTCGTGGAAGAACCGGGTGTCTAGCCTTGTACCGGATAAAGAGTAGGCGACGTTGTGAAGGCTTCTCCGCCACAAGGAGCTTGTGTTGTGTAGTGCTTACGAACTCTCGAGTAGGTGACTCCGGGAGTGGAGTAGGGCAAGGAAGGTGTCCTTGTAGCTGAACCACTATAAACAATAGTGTCGTGGTTTTGTGTTTCATCGTCTTTATCTTTTCATTACTTACTTATATGCTTATCTATCATCATCCAACACACACATTCAATAGATTGACATAAGTCGATCTATAAAGTTTAAAACGAAGTTTTAATCGGTAAAACTATTCAACCCCCCCCCCTTTAGTTTTCCACAGGTGAAAATTAAAATAAAATACATATATGAATTATGTAAAGTCTGGAACATAGCAGAATACTCATTTCTTCTTATCTTCCTTTCCTACCTCACGTTTCCCTCTCAAATCACAGGATTTAACTAGGATTTCGACTTTAGTTTGATTTTTATCAAGCTTAAGACATGAAATTTCCATATTAAGGCATAGAGGCTCATAACCTAGCATCTCCATAATCCAATTCGAGGTAAAGACTATAACCATGTCCTTTACTTCGTGTTTTAGAGCTATCCAATAGTTGGTAAAGCTTATAGATTATATCTTGATGTCATAAGTAGGGTTTTGTAGAAAATTTATAAGATTATGTTAAGATGTGATTTTCTAAAATCACTAAGAACACTAGTGATTATGTTTAATTATTTTGATTAATGATGGCTAGCTTGTTAAGGTGATATAACACCAATTTATGGTGTTAATTTTCAGAAAGTGTTCTTATGTGCTCATGTAAGCCACAAACCAAACACCCTCCTTATGGCTTATTGATCCACTTAGTGCTTATTATGATAAGCTTTATCAAGGTCGTAATAAGCTCCATGTAATTTATATGTTCCTAGATTATACGGGTTAGCCGGGGACATCTTGTAAGGAGCTCGTGTTCATGCAAGCGGTTTTGAGGTGAGTAACAAATTTAAGTGTAGAACGGGTCCATAATAACTCGTTAATGTGCCACTCTGCTTGTGGTGCTCCCGTTCATGTTCACGTAATATCCTTGTGTTACGAGTATATAGTGTTGCAATTATATATTGTGTGCTTAAATAACTTACATATGGAAAGTTTATATGTGATATATGTTAAACGGGTCAAAACTGCCCTAAATGACCCATTTGGGTTTAGTTATGTGATTTTAACTCTAATTCCATGATATTACTAGTAGACCGTCCTAAGTGGACGACATAGCTGAATTAGCCGTCCTAATTGTACGATTTGCATAAGTATATGCATTATGACCCAAAAGATGGGTATAGACGTCCTAAGTGGACGACATATGTTATTATGCCATGACATGCTCTGAAAGGGAGCCTAGATATCCTAAGTGGACGACCGAGCCTTTATTAGCATCTCATTTGTAAAATGAGACTTAGACATCCTAAGTGGATGACCAATGTGTATAGCAGCTCAAAGTCATGGAGTATATAACTTATACATCCTAAGTGGACGACTAGAACATTTTCAGTAATACGGATCCAATATGGGTTCACAACGTCCTTAGTGGGTGACTAGTATATAATAACAAACAAGTACTCATTGTCTATGAAGCAGCCATAATATTATGCCATGTTATGATTAGTATCCTTTATATGTTATCTCACTAAGTGTTGTGCTTACATTGCTTTGTTGTACTTGTTATAGGTGAAGCTAGTGGTAGTGTTACGAAGGGTACGAAGACCGAGAACTAGATCTTGGTGGGATACTTGGGTAATGAGCCTTTTTCCTACACGCTCTCTTACCAAGAAACGCCCTAGGTTGTATGCTTTTGTGCATGAACATATAAACTCATGGTTATGTGATAATCAAGTAGATAAGTAGTTTCTTTTATAGTTTAAAGGGTGTTTGGCATAGTGCCATTTTTGCCCATATTGACCCATTTTGATAATGTACGGGTCAATGCGAATGATATATGTTATGTACAGTTTTATGTGTTAATATAAGTGTTGGTGTTAATATTATATCAGTCCATGTAAAAAAAAGAAAAAAAAAATCTAGCCTGGGCGTTTTAAGTTGGTATCAGAGCTGTGGTTTAAGGGATTTAGGTATCCACTGTAGATGGGTACTTAGACTTAAACTTAGGCTTTGTGGAACCTATAGTATTAGACAAGTTTCCGCATGTTCATGTAGCATTAGTATTAGTACAGTGTACATTGTTTGTATATTTTATATGACAACAGTATTCATGAATTTGGTGTAACATGTAGGCGATGAGGACTCAGTTATCTGATGGAATTATTACGACGCCTGGCCAGCGTGGTAATAATTGTGCCACATAACGAGAACTCACTGGTATTATGTTACACTAAAGGAATGAACCCGGTAGTAATATTAGGTTCAGACATATAAAATTTATACATTACTTATAAAAATCTATACATTATGAATCTTACAGTGACTCTTGTTATCCCCTTATCGTGCATTATGTTTGACTTTCAGCGTAGATATGGCTGATTGACCTCCTGAAAGCTCTGAGTGGCCAAATCATGTAGACATACCAGAACTGGATAATCGGGAGCCAACCCCCGATCCACCAGAAACAGATGAGCATGATAATGCTCCTATTTCTGATGCTATGGCTAGACAGATTAGAGATATGATATCTCAAAAGATAGCCAAGGCACAGTAAGCAGCTATACCATATTATACAGAACGTCTCCGTGATATCATAGCTCAGACTATCACAACAGAACTTGATCAGAAATTGGTTGCACGAGTCACGCCAACCAAGGAAATTACTTATACTGACTTCACAACTTGCAAGCCCCCGCCTTACTCGGGAGAACAAGATCTTTTTAAATGTTACAGATAGATCTAGGACATTGAAGGGGCGTTTGCTAGTAGCAAGTGACCTGAGGATCATTGGGTTAATTTTTGTTAGGAATTAGAAAATTCCAGTGCTGAAAGAGTCGGTCACCCCAACTATTATCAAGCATAAGTTAGCTCGTAGATTGGTCATTAGTTACGATTTATATAGTTAGTTAATAGTGTAAAATAGTTTTGTGCAACACCGTGGAAGAAGGTCGGGTCTTTACCCACTGTATCCCTGATCCACAGGCCGTCAGGAGGTCGTTTAGTTTGTAACCTATAAATACCCTCTACCTTACAAGGTAGAGGGTTGGATGTTCTTTGGTAATAAAATATTCAACTAGTTTCTCTCACTAGAATGTCCCACTCTTTCTCTCTCTAAAACCATCTATGTGCTCATTGTGTTAATGTTATGATGTGTATGTGAAAAGCTTATATCTTACAATTGGTATCAAAGCCAGGTTAGATCATATCTTGCACATATTTGGATTTATAGTGGTTTTTAGGTGGTTTTTGAGTTTGAAAAAGTTTAGTGGTTTTTGCATCATTTGGTTGATTTCTTGTGTTAAAGTTTGAATTTTGTTGGTACTTTTATGTTTAGAATCATCAAAAGTGTTTAGGTTTTCATTTGGTAAGCTTGAATCATCTTGGTTGGGTTGTTTTTGGATTGAAAAGTGAAGGTTATTTGGTTTTTCAAGCTAGCGAATTGTAATTGTGTTACTCGTGTATCTACCAAAATCTCTCTCTTTCTCACCCTGTAAGATCACTCTCTTTGATCAACTTATAAAATAATGGTTTCTTGTAGGTTGGGAGATGGAACATTCCATCTCCCATAAATATCCAATGTTTGATTTGCTGGAGGACTGCCGGACACCTAGTCCCTATGTCACCCATTTCTGGGCTGGAAGAAGGTGCCACAACGTGTTTTGATAAAATGTGATAATTGATTGATATATTTAGCATTGATTACTGGTTAGATGCTCGATTGAATACGAACTATTATCAACCCCACTGGCTGAGAAAGTCGTGACCTTAAAAGATTAAGGATTGTTTTTAATTGGGTTACTAGGAGTCCAGTGAACGATGATCGTTTGCGGGGAAGTTACAGGATCTAGATAGACATTGTAAATTTTTCTAGAACAAGAGGGCTCATTCC
>BPTQ01000008.1:323482818-323525366 GCA_019973895.1 Chrysanthemum seticuspe | reverse complement strand
GGTGGAGATACAGGACGAATGTCAGGGTCACATGATGTGATTCCAAGAGCTTTGCTCAAAATATCAGAATCAATTGTAAACTCCATATTATCCAGCTTGCAAGAGTATCGTGCTGTGATTTTATTCCATTGAACGGTGTTCCAGAATTGTTGAATGTAGATGGCAGGAATCGAGCATTGCTTGGTAATAGCACCGAAGAAGTTAGTGTTTTTGAGGATGTCAATTGAAACTTTGAATATCGGATTTTGTGGGAGCCTTTGTAGGTCCACATAACAGTTGCTTTTACCAATAGCAGCCCATTGACTTTTGGGAAGGATTTCATCGTCTGAGAGTATTCCGGATGATCCTGACGGAGTAGCGCTCTTTTCTGGGATTGAACTTGCCATTGATGTTCTGAGTAATCATACAATCAACAGTGATGGATGGTAACAGGTTAGATGATAAATGGTAAGTGAGACAACATTAAACATGGAGATAGTAACACTGAAGAGGTTCCCAACACATACTGAGACAGACAGAGTGGCAAAGATTGCAACTATGTGACACCTTTCAACTATATAATAACATCCATACTAGAGATATAACGATGAAGAACATTCATATAGAAAAATGATTGCATGATGAGCTTATAAGGGACATGACATGAATCAAGATACACATGACAAAGTGATATAACACATATGTATGAGGCAAAAAGTAACATTTGGCAGTCGTGAGAGAACCCAAGTACCTTTTGCCTAAACAGAGATGTCATAACAGTTTACATAGAGTAAGTTGATTTAACAAGTCGAATAAGGAGATCCTAGGAGTAGTGAGAGTGAAATCATCTTTAGCAAAAAAAAATCCTTGACCCTAAGACTAATTCTCAATCATGAACACTGTTATAAACTTGTAAAAACAAGTCGTCATCTAGAGCCACGGACAAGTTATAAAAGGATTAGCTCTCTAAGTCGCTAAACTAATTCGCTAACCTGTAAGACCAAATTGCCATGAATAGAACTTAACCCAATTCGCTGCAAAGTAGACAACTAAGTCGCTAGGTAACACATTCGCTAACTTGTAAATACAAGTCGCTATCTGCTAACTCGCTAACCAAGTCGCTAGGATAATTCGCTAGCTCAAAAAGTTAAGTCGCCATGTACAGTAACTAAGCCAAGTCGCTACAAAGTGGTTTACTAAGTCGCTAGGTTATTAATTCGCTAACTTGTAAATACAAGTCGCTAGTTACTAACTCGCTAACTAAATCGCTGGAAATTTGTGAACTAATTCGCTACCGAGACGTATTCGCTAAGTAGACCTCTAACTCGCCATGAAGAACATTCACACTAAGTCGCTACCAAGAACATTATAACTCGCCACCAAGAACACTTTTTAACACCAGCCCATCAGTCAGATCCATTATACTCATCCATCAATGTATCCAACCAATATAGTCCAAACAATATAATCCAAACAATATATAACACGTTCAATCATTTTATACGAAACACACATACGATTTACAAAGAAGATCCGAACCTAAGCGAGAGAGTCAACAAATCACACCACGCGAGCACAGAAAGGATCTGGAGATAGTGATAAGTTAGACACTAGACACTAAAGCATAAGATAGTAACTATAAGAGGGAATCAATGCAAACCTTAAGCTAAGTCGCTAGTATGAATGAGAAGTCGAAGAGAGAGAGAAAAAAAAAACGAGAGAGAAGAGAGAAAAAAGAACTAGGTAATTCGCTAATGGGTAACTCGCTAGGGTTATACAACCTCACTTAGGCAATATGACACATTTGGTCCTTGTGGTTATGAACTAAGGTGGTAATTCGCTAGTGCAACAAAACTTACACTATATGACAAGTTTGGTCCCTATGGTATTAGTGAAAGAGTGGTAATAATATGCTAACACGGATAAGATAACGTCTCTAGCATTGATTATTACACTGATCATCATGAAGCAATTCAATTCAACAAATCAACACATAGGCAGTTACACCGAAAGCACACACTGAAAGTCTCATGAGCAAGATACAATCACAGCCTATAACAGGGAGAAACCCATTCCCAGATGTTTCAAAAGTATAACCAGTTAGTCACACAAGCAGGAAATCACCACATCATACAAATAAACAAGCCTCATAACCAGCACAGAAGCCAATGGTGTATAAAACTAATCTCCCCCTCAATCAATGTCATCGGAGAACATTGATTGAAATTACCCAATCCCGTTAGACCATTAAGAATATATCTATTGTTCGAACTTCATCTATGATCCCGTGCCATTATAGAATGACATTTCTAGGACCGTAGATGTTATCGATAACAAGGAGTATATTCATTATTAAATTGAGAAAAAGAAGAAAGAAAAAAAATGATAAGAATGATAAAATTTTCAAAGAGTGTAAAAAGAATTTTTTTTTTTTTTTTTTTTTTTTTTTTTTTTTTTTTTTTTTTTTTTTTTTAACATGATTTATGCACAGACATGGAAGGACGAGTCCAGATTCAAAATGAATAGGAGTCAAAGTAAGAAGTACATCAACTCTGGCAAGCTATAGCTCCTGAATGAGCTATGTTCAAATCTGAGGGGAACCAAGTCATGAAGTTCCTGATTGAGTTGAGCATTGTACCTGAAAAAGACTGAGAGCACATTGTACTTGAAGCACATGTAGACTTGTACATAGAAGGGTTAATGGCATGTTTAGTCTCACATTTAGATGCAACACAGTATATTCCAGACCTATCATTAATGGGGATCCTATTCGGTTCTGCATTCTTGAAAAATTTACCTGTGGGAATCCACTTGAGGCATGATTTAGGAATGTAAGTTCGTTTAAGTCCTGTATACTTAAATAATCTGCCAGTGGGAATCCATTTGAAGTCACAGTGAGATGAACTAAATGAATGCACACCCTTGTTTTGACTATTTGTCTTTTTGTGATCAGAGAATTTCTTAGGGGATTGATCTGTCAGACTATGTTTTGCATGATATCTAGTTAAGCTTATAACATTTTTGACTTGTGGGTGATGTTCATTAGTCCTATGCCTGGGATTCATCATAACTGAATTGGGCAATGAAGTGACTGGTTTTGACAAAACAGACTTGTAGTCAACTTGGGATGTAAGCTTAGATTTCAATGGTTTAGCTCTTTCAGACCTAAAGGCATTAGGTTGTTTAATAACTGTTCGTTTCAAGAGGTTCTAAACCGTTAACTTTCCCAACGTTGAAGGTTTTGCAAACTTAGTGTTCATCCTATTTCCAGCATACTTCCTGAGCTCATTTTTTAGGGCAACAATATTGAAGCTCTTATCCTGAATTTGTGCTTTGAGGTCATCAATATCTTTCATCAAGAGGTTGGATTGATTGACTAACTTAGAGTTTGTTTCATCAAGATTCTTTCTTAAGTGCTCATTTTCTCTTAGAAGGTTGGACACACATAGAGCTAGTTCAGAATTCCTGGATTCTAGTGTATCACTTATCTCATGACAGTCATATTTCTGGGCTTCTGAAAGAAGAGATTTCAGATTTCTTATGGTAGAATCTTTGTCCTGAATCTGGGATTTTAACTGATTGATTTCAAAAAATTCTCTAAATTCTGGAAGTTCCAGATTACTACACTGTTTTTCTGCATAAAACATTTCATCCTTATGTTGTATTTCAATTTGCAACGATATACAGTGTTTTTCAAGAATTGAAAATTTGTTTGAAAGCTCATCATATACCCATTTTTCAATCATGTTACTTCCACTAGATTCAGACAAAACAAAGATTGATTCCATATTGTTATGTTCAGGGTAAGAGTCATGTACCTTCTTGTGAGAATTGGTGTGGTCAGATAAGTGTACCTTTTCTTCATCCTTGTTGATTGTTACCTTTTCTGACTCAGAGAATTTGAGATCAGTGTTGTTTTCTTCATCCTTTTCCATCATAGCTGAGATTCTGCAATCAGTGTATTCTGCTGGTTCAACTGGAGTGAAGCATGACACGTCATCATTGTTCCATGGACACTCTTGACATTCATTCAATTCCTTCAGCTTGTTATTCTCTTTTGCAGCTTCCTCGATGTATGTTTCCATATTACTCATGAGTTGAATAAATGAGTTTCTGAACTCATGAATTTCCATTCCCGTGTGCTTCTTGAAGGACATTCCAGTCATGGTATTATCAAAATCTGAGGAGTATTCTTCCCGGATAAGTGGCTGAAATTGGTTGAAAATGGTTTGAAGAGCAGCATGAGAATCATCAGTTGAGAGCTTTTCTTTGGTGATTTGAGACCTCAGTCGATCTAGGTTAAACAATACAGCTCTTGTTAAAGTGGGAAAGTCCTGACGAAGAATGGCACAACTTGTTCGATCCATGGTTGTTGATAAGAGTAATTTGAGAAGCTGACTGAGATGTTGAAACGGCTCATTGGTGCATTCCACATTCTTAGTATCATCTGAAGAAGTTGAGTGTGACATATGTGAGTTGTTCTGATTGATCAATACTGAGTCATTTGGTGTGAGGCCTTCAGATGGGCATTCTGTTTCACTATTCTGGGCTGTTTCATAGAGAGCAAGTACTTTGGTGATTAAGGGATCCGTGATGACAGACATTGTGTTATTATGAATTACTCCTCAAATCTCTAGAGAATTCAGAGTCAATTTGCTACCAACAAAATAGTACTAATCCCTAGTCGCTAGAAAATACTACACCTAGTCGCCAACACAAATTCGCCAACACGCTAAGTCGCTAGCAATTAACTCGCTACACCCCTAATTCGCTAGAGTCCCAAGTCGCTAACAGAGAAACAAGTCACTAAGTAGTAACTCGCTACAGACTAAGTCGCTAGCCAAATTTGTGCAGTAATTCGCTACACAAGTCGCTAGATATGCAAGTCGCTAAAGAGCAACTCGCTACAGACTAAGTCGCTACCACAAGTCGCTAACCGTAGTGGAGATTCCACTACTTGTACTTTAACTCGCTAGCTCTAACTCGCTAGATTTTATAACTGTAAGTCGCTACCAAGAAAGCAAGTCCGAGAGCTAATTCGCTAGCTTGAAAAACCAAATAACCTTCACTTTTCAATCCAAAAACAACTCAACCAAGATGATTCAAGCTTACCAAATGAAAACCTAAACACTTTTGATGATTCTAAACATAAAAGTACCAACAAAATTCAAACTTTAACACAAGAAATCAACCAAATGATGCAAAAACCACTAAACTTTTTCAAACTCAAAAACCACCTAAAAACCACTATAAATCCAAAGATGTGCAAGATATGATCTAACCATGGCTCTTGATACCAATTGTAAGATATAACTTTTCACATACACATCATAACATTAACACAATGAGCACATAGATGGTTTTAGAGAGAGAAAGAGTGGGACATTCTAGTGAGAGAAACTAGTTGAATATTAGATTACCAAAGAACATCCAACCCTCTACCTTGCAAGGTAGAGGGTATTTATAGGTTACAACCTAAACGACCTCCTGACGGCCTGTGGATCAGGGATACAGTGGGTAAAGACCCGACCTTCTTCCACGGTGTTGCACTATACAAATATTCACAATTAACTAACTACATAAACCGTAACTAATGACCAATCTACGAGCTAACTTATGCTAGATAATAGTTGGGGTGACCGACTCTTTCAGCACTGGAATTTTCTAATTCCTAACAGTAAGGGATAGCGGTTTTTGATTGTGAGCTTGTTCAATTCTCTATAATCGATACACATCCGGAATGATCCATCTTTCTTCTTAACGAATAATACCGGAGCTCCCCAGGGTGAGGAACTTGGTCTAATGAATCCTTTCTCGGATAGCTCTTCTAGTTGTTTGGATAACTCTTGCATTTCTGAGGGCGCTAAACGGTACGGTGCTCGTGCTACAGGAGTAGTTCCAGGAATAAGATCGATTTGGAATTCGACTTGTCGAGCAGGTGGAAGTCCAGGCAAATCTTCTGGAAATACCTCAGAAAATTCCTTGATTACAGGTACATCTTCTAGTCGTTTCTCTTCCGACTTCTTTTCCGTTACTTGAGCTAAGAAGGCATAACATCCTTTTTCCATGTACTTTATTGACTTTGCACAGGATATGATACTTAAGTACTTTCTACTTTGATCTCCTTGGATGACTAAGGTTTCACCGTTGATCGGGATATGAACGGTTTTCTCGTCACAAACAATCCTAGCACGGTGTTTGGACAACCAATCCATGCCAATTACGACATCGAAACTTCCAAGTTTGATTGGCAAAAGATCTATGAGGAATGAATGATCTTGTAATAGAATAGGACAATTACGGATTACGGTGTTGGTTCCTATTATTTTCCCATCGGCAAGTTCTATCTCATAAGTTGTATCTAAGGCGATTGGGGATATTTCAAGTAATGGTGCAAAAGTAGTAGATACAAAACTCTTATCGGCTCCAGAATCAAACAAGATTTTTGCAGAATGATTGTTAAGAGAATACGTACCCGTCACAATGTCAGGGTTCAACGGTGCATCTCCATCTCCTAGCATGTACACTCTTGCACGCGCATTGTTCGTTTGAACGACATTTAACTTTGGGCATTGACTCTTGAAATGTCCAGGTTCTCCACATCCATAGCAGTTCATGTTTGTCACAGTGTTGCCTCTTCCAGGGTTTCGGCAATGTTTACCTTGATGACCTACCTTGTTGCACTTATCGCACTTCACAGTACAAGGTCCAGAATGGTGCATCAAACATCGGTTACACTGGGGATGTGGTCCTACATACCCTTTTCCAGCAGTGGGTGCAGCATAAGCCCTTGCGGCTTCTTGCCTTCGGTTTTGCCGATTGTGATGTTGATTTCTGTTGTGGTGATATTGATTGTTGTTGTTCCGATTGTTGTTGTTGGATCGATAGTGGTTGGAATTTGAGGTTTTCCGATCATCAAACTTCCTTTTGTTGTCACTTGAGCCTTGTGCATTTGCAAGCTTTAGTATTGGTTCCATAAGGCGGTGGGATACGATGACAACTTCTTCAACAGTTTTTGGTTTCGAAGCGATGACATCCCCTTCGATGCTTCGAGGTAAACCTCCGATCATAGCTTCCAAAAGTTTTTCATTGGTGGGAAACAAATGAGGACATAGAGCTCTCAGCTCATGGAATCTCTTGAAGTATGTCTTGAGATCATTACCCTTAGCAGCCAAGTGGTAATACTCATCTTCGAGTTTCTTGATCTCAGTCCTCGGGCAATACTGTTTCATTAACAGTTGTTTCAGATCTGACCATGAAATCTTACAAGCTTCTTCCATTCCAATTGGTTGAGCATGGCCTTTCCACCAAGATAACGCATCTTCTAACAAAGTTCCAGTTGCAAACTTGACTTTGCAATCATTTGTGCAGTCACTTAGCAGAAATACAGTCTCGGTCCTCTCAAACCAATGAAGTAAACCAATAGCACCTTCAGTGCCCTTGAAGAATGTCGGCTTGCAGTTCATGAACTCTTTGTAATTACATTTGCGAGTTACAGTGGACTCACTTTGATTTGTTGGAGTGTTAGTTGCATTTGAGTTTGCCATTTCAAGAAGACGTGCAGCTTCTGCGACACGATTCTCTTCAGCAATGCGAGCAGCTTCAGCCTCACGTGCTGCTTGAGCGACACGCTCAGCTTCAGCTTCTCGAGCAATTCGGGCGTTCTCAGCTTCCCTTGCAATTTCAGCTTCTCTTGCAATTTCAGCTTCACGTGCCTCTTGGGCAATTCGTTCAGCTTCAATGCGTTCAGCTTCGGCTCTAGCAGTATCAGCAACATGTTGTGCTATAGCCGCGCTAACACTTTCAGCGACCATTTTCTGAATAGCTGCGGGAGTGATGGTGGATGAGGTATCTTTCTTCTTGACCATTTTTCTAAAATTCCCAAGAATAAATACCAAGGTTAAGAAATTATCGATCGATGATAAAATTGATTTCATATCATACATTTCATAATAGTCCAGATTACCACTTTAAATTAATGATATGATATGAATATGATTTTTCTCAACAAATCATAATATATATATAAGGACATAAGGATTGGTTCAGCGTACATCACTGAGGAATAATAACATAACATTAGAATAATAGAAATACTACCATGGAATACATCGTTACATAGTTTGTTCACAACCATAAGTTACATCATCATAATACTTGTTCCAAGGTTACAAACCAAAAAAAAAGTACAAGCCTTAATGCCTCATATGGCGGCTTTATGATACATACTAAGATAAAGATGACTAGGATCTACGCATCTCCCGATGCGCCATCCTGACGACGAATCTCCTCGACCATAGCTTTCAAGTCTCGAATCTGCTGCTCACGGGCTCGGTCTCTCGCCTCGAGGTTATCAATCCTCTCCTCCAGAATAGCAGTGTGAGCATGAGCAGATGCAAGCTCGTGATGTAGGACTCTCTCTCGACCCAAAGCAGTCTCTCTCAAAGTGCTAGCATCACGAATAGTAGTCTCCAATCTCCGAGTCAATTGGTTAACGGCCTCTCTTGCCTCCACAATCTGAGTACTCATCATATCAAACACAATCTCTATGGAGTAGCGACCTACCACGAGGTTCTCAACTTCTTCCTCCAAGCTCTCTATCCTCACTAGTGGAATCTCGTCATAATGTGCCATGAGCTCATTCAGCTGATCTTCGTGCCTGATAAGTCTTGTAGCCAACAGAGGAATAGTGTGGTGTACTGGTTCACCGGTAACAGGTATGACTGGAGCTGGTGCAGAAGTCGAGCTTTCTCCAAGCTCAAAGGAACTAGGTGCTCCCTCGTCTTCTCTCCAACGTCTGAGTAAAGGTATCAAGAATGACCATCTTCTAGCACCGGATTTCTTCCTTGGCCCGGCCTCGTTGTCCACTTGAGTAGGCTTTTCAGGATCAGATAGTGATGGTGGATAGCACTTGATGCAGAGCGGTAAAATTGGCTCACTAAAAGTGTCCAAAGGAGGTGATGCTGTAGGTGGTGATGAAACAGGAACAGTAGTAGTCTGATGGTAGAACACGGTAAGTGGCAGTGGTGGTGAAGTAGCAGTAGGTGGAACAGCAGGTGAAACTGGTGATGACTGAGCAGGTGGTGACTGAGCTGGTGATGACTGAGCTGGTGGCATCACATGAGTCATAGTGATGGGTCGCACACGCTTCCTAGCAGTGCGTTTGAAGGTCTTACCATTAGGATGTAGTCTATAAGGTACTCCAAATGGCTCAGGCTCATGAGGCTTAAGAACACGAATCATACGTCGGCGTCGACGGATAGCTTGGGCAGATGATCCAGAAGAATCTGATGAAGCAGAGTCAGTGCTTTCTGATGATTTGGATGATTCATCATCCACAGCAACATCTGAAGCAGGTAGCCATTGCTGCGACTCATAGTACTGATCTAGGGTCATGGAAGCAAAAGCATTGTACTCTTGAGGATGAGCAGTCATAGCTGGAGCAGTAGGAGTTCGGGCAACTTCACCTTCCTCAAAAGGTTCAGTTTCGTCCGAAACAGTAGCTGGTATGACAGGACTGGGATGAGCTGGCATGGTGACAGTCGTAGAGGACATGGTATCATCCATCTCGGTGTCTGAGGACAGGACAACTGGGTGGGATGCAGACATGGTACTGTAACAACCCATAAATTAATGTAAGTAAATGCCAAATAATATAATTATTTTAGTTAGCTAAGCAAATCTCCATGCCTAACTTAAAATGAATGTCATTTACTTATGATCTAGTGATGCATCAATCCTAATGCATAGAGTGGTCACGGAAGGGCGTAAGGCAGTGGTGTAAAATAGTCCCATTTTAAAAGTGCGGTTATAGTCCAAATGATTTTGAAAAACTCTTTGGTTCTCTATAACCTGGCTCTGATACCAATCTGTAACACCCCCGAAAATCTTAATGACAGCGGAAGACTAATTCGGGTGTTACTTGAATGGAGATCATAGTCAATAATCATAGAAAACGACTCGAAAGAGACGTTTTATTAAAATAGTTATCATTCATCGAAAACTCATAGTTTGTTACAAAATATTGTAAATAGATCAAGTGTTTTTCCCAAAAGAAAGATCATGAGTTTGAAAGAAATGATAACTTTTATGTTCTACACCACTAGATAAGCCTTGCCATGCCCCGTTCCGCACCTTGGTCATAATCTTCACTGATTACCTGAGATAACATGCTTAAAAAGGTCAACAAAAATGTTGAGTGAAGTCCATAGGTTTAAAATAAGTTTGAACACAAGTATAAGATCATGATCATTGTAAACTAACAATATCATAAGAAAATATCACAGATTATTATGCGCTAAGCTCATGAAACCAAGACTCAACTGTATACACCGAATTACCAGTGTACGTAAATATGCCCCAAAGGAGGTAATAGCCAATTACCTAAAGAAATTCGATATGGTGCGCCCCGGTTATTTCTCTATAACCGAAACGGGGTTCGTTATTCCCCATAGTACTATTCACGATATCTACGTTCACTCGCGGTGACTAATGGTTCATGATCAGGGGACTTGTGGCTAACAACTTAGGCAGTACCAATAATCAAGAAGATCAAGCATTTATGAAAAACCTTGTGTTCTAGTTTAGAGCATGTATCTCCCTCGCGGGGTTTATAAAAATAAAGTAAAAGCGAGGCTATGAACTCACCTTAATAATAATGCACACGCACAAATAGATCAAGCACAATGTAGCGGAGGTTCCAACTTGAAACCTAAAATGATGAGATGGCGAGTCTCAGTATGAGCATTTTGGTTCGCGACCAAAATAATAGAGCATTGAATATTCTTATTCAATAGATCATTGGATTGTCCAATCCAATAGTGTGCGATCGTGATTAACATTTTAAGTTAATTTTCATGCTACATTGTCTTAATTAATGATCCTCACTTACGCATAAGTGAAATGTTCCCCCGTTGTGATCTTAATAGATTTGTTGAGTATTTTAACGTATTGAAATAAATTCCCCGTGTGTTTTATCGGACTAGATATATATATAATTATAATCTTATATAATATATATATATATATAAGTAATACATTTACCGTTATCCGAAAATAAAATACTCATATGATCAAGATACTCGTTTTTACGAAGTTATTATGGGTTTATAAGTTTTGCTAAACTTTTCCCGAATTTACACTTTTTACCCTCGAGTTACAAAAAGTACAAGTTTAGTCCCTATACTTTTAGAAAATGACACTTTTCACCCGAATTATATTTTATACTCAAACTTTCAAAAATGACATCTTTAACCCTTGGTAAAACTGAATTTACAAAAACAGCCCTCCAAGTTATGTTTATACGCTTTAAACCTTTACTTTTCACACTTGTCACATTTAACCCAAAACTTATATTAATACTAGTTTGAGTTAATTACATATTCGATCATTGTAGTTTTCCATGTGCACATGCACACGTGCATGCTGCTACCCTTATACTTTCGACATTGACCTTTTCAGCCCCTAGACTTTCATAAAATACTTGTTCAACTTATAAATGACCCTTTATACTCTTTAAAGGTTATAGTCTTAACCCAAGCTTATTACATTTTGCAAATCGAGTCCTAAACATAGCTTTTATTCACGAAAACTTTGCAAAACATTCATAACTTATTTATAGCTTATACTTAGTGCTTATTGACTTATTTCCATTCTATTGGGCCGGGCTAGACCTTTATTGGACTCAGTTTGGGCTTATTGGGCTCGACAGTTGGGCTTTAGGCCCGTTTAGTTTTGCGTGAGTTTTATAGTGAACGAGGGAACGAGAAGTCCCCGTATGGTCTCTAGGTTGATCATTAGTGTCGTGTTTTTGTGTTTAAGTGACTATAAGTCACGAATGTAGTACTCTTTCTATTGCACACGCGTGTTCATAAAGATTTGCTAGTCATTTGGTGCGTTTTTAATTATCTAACGAGTGCTACACATATACTAAGGTGACAAATGGTAAAGAAATTGACTAGGTTTTTAAGAAACTTACAACACTCGTCAAGAGTGGGGAAGAAACAATGAGAATGTGGCTCGAACGCAAGACCCCGTGTTCTCCTTATAATATTACCCGATTACTAGTACCCTTATGATTTCTTTCTTCTTTCCTTCGATGTTACCACAGCGACGATTTGTAATGCAAAGGTATGAGGGTTTGTGAGTTGTATGTGTTTAAGTGGAGAGTGTGTTTGAAGCTTGAGAGTTGTTGTGAGCTATCTTGTGAGATTTTTGCTAAGTGTTGAGGAGGTTATAAAGAGAGGATGAGCATGGCCTTCTTAATATTTTACTTGTAGTCTTCCTAATTCTAGGCTTATAGCCACATGTTTTATTGAGTTTGTCCATGTTTGTGTGAATGTTTCTTGGCGTGGGATTGATGGCAGCCAAGACTTGAGGGCATGCAATGTCTAGTAAAATCCAAGTTCTTGTTTAGGGAACATGTTATCCAAAGGTTAATCAAGTCAAAGGATTAGTCAAATGTTTAGGTATTATAATAATAATGCTAGGGTGGCCAAAGTATGGTGTTGGTTTCTTCTTGCTCACTCCTACACGACAACATGTGATCAAATAGAGTAAATATTTATTTGCTTTGTGTTTTTGATTTCTAGCTTGGTTCCCTTCTTGTTTGCTTGTTCGGTTCCACAGAAAGAAGCACAAAAAAAAAATCATTTACTAACTCTTCTAATGTAAACTTGGGCTTGGGGTTTTGATCCGTTTAACGAGGCCCATCAATAAGGAAAGATGGGGAGTTGGGCTCCCTTTGTGATGCGTGAGCTAAGCCAAGGCCCAACAAGAAAATGGTGTAGCTTTGGGTCCGGTTACGAGGCCCATTTATGTGTCGGGTCCGAGTGGTGAAAAGTCCAATGTGTTCCGAGGCCCAATACGAATTTTATAAATTTTTATTATAATTGAATTCGTAATTTTTACAAATTTTTACGTATTCATTACGTATTTTAGAATTATCAGGATAGTGGGGAAATTTATTTAGATCACAACGGTATATTTATGAACGCTCGAGCTGCGTTGATCATGCATATGCCAAATGATATGCAAAGGTGATGTTCAGAAAATTTCATGACGAAATAGATCGTGTTTAATTCTTGATTAAAACGTTAAGTACATTGAAATTTTCCGGGAGCTTACAGATTGGTTAAAAAATATGCCATCTTCTAGTTGTTTAATTTGATGTCCTAGAAAGAAATTTAACTCACCCATCATACTCATTTCAAACTCGTCGTGCATGATTTTAGAGAAATCATCACATAGTTCTTGACAAGTTGATCCGAATATAATGTCATCAACGTATATTTGAACAATGATAATATGTGATTCCTTTTTCTTGGTAAAAAGAGTATTATCTACTAATCCCATAGTGTATTTGTTATCAATAAGAAAAGTCTTAAGTCGGTCGTACCAAGATTTTGGTGCTTGTTTAAGGCCGTATAATGCTTTCTTGAGTTTGAAGACATGATGTGGTTTCTCAAAGTCGGTAAAACCGGGAGGTTGAGCAACATACACTTCTTCGTTAATAAACCCATTAAAAAAAGCACTTTTAACATCCATTTGAAATAATTTAAAGTCATAAGCACATGCATAAGCAAGTAATATTCTAATAGATTCAAGTCTAGCTACCGGTGCATAAGTTTCATCATAGTCAATCCCCTCTTGTTGATTATAACCTTGTGCAACAAGCCTAGCTTTGTTTCTAGATACTACACCATTTTCGTCCATTTTATTCCGAAAGACCCATTTTGTTCCAATTATAGTTTGATCTTTGGGTTTTGGAACTAATTTCCAAACATCATTTCTAACGAATTGGTTTAACTCTTCTTGCATGGCAATTACCCATGATTCATCTTTTATTGCTTCATTTATGTTTTTCGGTTCAATGGTGGATACAAAACAAAAATAATTACTTTGATTTTGGGCTTGTGATCTTAAGGTTCTTTGATTAAGTTGTCCTATGACTTTGTCTAAAGGATGACTTTTAGATTCTTTGATGTTTACAATTTCCTTATTTAATGGTTCATCTTCCTTGTTATTATTAATTATTTCTTGACTTTCTATCATTTGACTTTCAACTAAGTCATCATCTACCAAAGGTGATGTCTTAGAGGGAGGTGGACTTTCGTCGAATGTTATGTTCAACGATTCCTCGACTATCGTTGTTTCTTTGTTTAGGACAATGTAAGCTTTACTAGTTTGAGAATAACCAAGAAATACACCTTCATAAGACTTTGGGTCAAACTTGGTGAGATAATCTTTAGTATTAAGAATAAAGCATTTACAACCAAAGACTCTAAAATATCCTAACATTGGCTTTTTACCTTTATAAAGCTCATATGGTGTTTTGTTTAAGAAAGGACGTATTAAGACTCTATTCAAAATATATGTAGAAGTGTCAACGGCGTTACACCAAAACTTTTGAGGAATGTTTTGTTCATTAAGCATTGTTCTACTCATTTCTTAAATTGTTCTATTTTTACGTTCTACTACTCCATTTGATTGAGGTGTTCGTGGAGCGGAAAAGTTATGTGTTATACCATTTGTATCACAAAAGTTTCCAAATTGAGTTTCATTGTCAAATTCACGACCATGATCCGTTCGGATCGACACAATTTTAACACCTAGTTGATTTTGAATTTTCTTGCTAAGAATTTCAAATTTATCAAAAGCTTCATTTTTGGTTTTCAAAAACAAACTCCAATTAAACCTTGAGTAATCATCTACTATGACCAAAGTGTATAAGTTGCCTCCGTAGCTTCTTATAGCGGATGGACCAAACAAGTCCATATGCAATAATTCTAGACACTTAGATGTGGACACCATATTTTTAGATTTGTGACTACTATGGGTTTGTTTACCAATTTTGCAAGCGTCGCAAAAGTGTTGGTCATATTTTAGTTTTGGTAAATTCCTAACTAGTTCTTTTGAAGATAGGTTTTGTATAAGTCTCATATTAGCGTGACCTAAGCGTCTATGCCAAAGACATGAGCTATCATCTAACGTTGTTAGGCAAAGTTTGTCATTATATGTTTTATCTATTTTCATGACATATATGTTATTTTTCCTAACTCCTTTAGCTATGGTGATACCATCTTTTAGTATTTTACTACCATTTTCATCAAATAGTACTTTATACTTTTTATCACATAATTGGCTAATACTAAGTAGATTAAATCCTAACCTATCTACATGAGCAACATTTTCAATAGTTAGGGAGTTATGAGTGATCGTACCTTTGCCAATGATTTTGCTTTTGAGATTGCTACCAAAAGTGACATTACCTCCGTCATACTCTTGGTATGATGAGAAGAGACTTTTGTTGCCCGTCATGTGTCGTGAGCATCCACTATCTTTTATCCATTCATCAGGTTCCAATCCAACTTTCAAGCATACCTAAGAAGCAAATAACTCAAGCATTTGGTCCCCAATATCTCATGGGCCCGTTTGGGTTAAACATACCATTTATTTGATTCATGTATGGAAACGATGGGTAAGAGTTCCATGACATGTAATCTGGAGTTTGATATGGTCTAGGAAAGTTTTGATTCCAACCATTGTGTTGGTAGTTGGGATGTACGTTGTGGTTGCTTTTAGGAAAGGGGCGTTTGGCAAAAGGTGTTTTATGTCGTTGTTGAGTAGTTTTTTTATCTAAATTCATTTTTTGCAAGTCCTACTCCTGATGTAACAGCTGGTTTTAGTTTAACACTATCCTTGGTCTTCTTTGTTACTTTGAAAAATTCACTACGGTCTGTATCGCAAACATTCTGTCCTGCTGAAGTACCCACAACACCATTTGGTTCAACGGATGGAACCCTTATTTTGGGTCCGTCTGGTCCGTGCTGTACTGCAGCAGTTTTGACAGTTTGTTCGTCCTTTTCGGCCGTTTTGTTTTGACTTTTTGGAATTAATACCTCATTAAATCCTAGCCCATTCATATCTCCTGGTGTTTTATGTATTTTAACTATTTCATCGGCAAGTGCAATGTTTTTGTTAAACCTTTTAAATTTAGAATTTTGTTCGATTAGAACATCTTGTGTGAGCTTTAGTTTTTCTATTTCAAGATTAAGCTCTTGACATGATTTACAACCATCGTCATTTGCTTTTCCTTTTTCAAGTCGTTTTGCTTTTTCTTTTAACTCATAAACTTCATTTTCCAAAAACTCCTTTTTGATTTTTAAAAATTTATTTTTAGTTATGATTTTTAGACTTAGCTCACACAATTGATTATATTATTTTTGCAAAGTGTCATCATCAATAGAAGAATATGAAGAGTCGGAAAGTACCTCGTTTGACTCATGTGCCATTAGAGCGATCTCTTCCTTGCTTGATTCTTCATCGTCTTCACTATCACTCCAAGCACCACTTACAAAAGCTCGTTGAGTTTTGCTTTTAGGTGGCTTGGGACATTCTCCTATGAGATGACTTGCATCACCACATCTAAAACACTTTCTTTCACCTTTACCCTTTTTGTCATCCCGATCTTTTTGGAATGGCTTCTTTTCTTCTCGAGGTTGTCTTACAAACTTTCCTCTTCTTCTAAAGAACTTCTTAAAATCTCTAACGGCCATGGCATACTCCTCATCTTCACTACCGGAGCAAGATTCGTCGTCATCACTTGATTCCTCCTTTGCTTTTAGAGCAACGGATTTGATCTTCTCCCTTCTTCCTTTGATGATCTCCAAATCTTTCTCCATTACCATTTCGTGAACTTTGAGGTTACCGATTAGCTCGTCTAGTGACATTTTTGAGAGATCTTTTGATTCTTCAATAGCGGTCACTTTAGCTCTCCATTTGGGATGGAGTGCTCTAAGAAATTTCCTGACAAATTTCTTACTACGAAAAGATTCATCAAGTGCTTTAAGTGATGTAATAATAGTATTAAAGCGAGCAAAGCCACAATCAATGGTTTCATCTTCAGGGATAACAAATTGTTCATATTGTTGAACAAGAAGATCAATTTTGTTATCCTTGACTTGTGAATTACCTTGATGTGTAACAATTAAAGATTCCCAAATATCTTTGGCGGTTTCACACATAAAAATGATTTCATATTCTTTTCTAGGTAAAGCATTATAAAGCATCATTTTAGCTTCATTATTTTTAGCAACTAATTTCTTTTGTTCATCAACAGAAATATCCTTTGTTGTAGAACTAAAAATCCCCTATAACAATAATAAACCAAAGATCTATATCTTTTGATTTTACATATGTTTCAAAACGGTTTTTCCAATAGATAAATCCATTGGTTTCAAAGAGTGGTGGTCTTTGCATAGATTTCCCTTCTTTAAAGTTTTCAGAATCCATGGATCGTTTCAAGTTTATAAAATACAAGTTATTTTAGAAATATTGAGCAACGAGGCTCTGGTACCAATTGTAGAAAACTAGAAGGGGGGTTGAATAGTTTACCAATTAAAACTTTGTTTTGAAACTTATTGAAAGATCAATTGAAATTGATCTTAGATATGTTAAGAGTAAATAAGGAAAGAAATGATCAAACCACAACAAGTTGTTTATAGTGGTTCGGTCTACAAGGACTCTTTTTCCTTGCCCTACTCCACTCCCCGAGTCTCACACTCGAGAGTTTAACTTCACTAGTCAACAAGCTCCTTTCACCGGCGGAGAAAACCTTTACACTTCGCTTACACTATTTCCGACACTAAGCTAGATGTCGAGTTCTTTCCAAGGGTACAACCACTCCCACACACAATGTATTTTGAGGACTAAAATACTAACCACTCACACTCACAAGATTATAATGGTTTAATACAACAATGAAGTATGAATCAACACAAGATCATACAACACTAAACAAACAAGACTTCCAACTTCTCGTTTGAAGCTTGAATGTGACTTGATCTTCTTTGCTACAAAAGAGATCACTAATATGATATGAAACTGAGTTAAAAAGATTAGAGAGAAGATATGTAAGAGAGTATGATGGAAAGGGATGAAAAACTACTTGGTTTGTCTTTGCTATTTATAGCCAAAACCATCAGCAGCATCCACGGACCGCAGACCCCTTAAAGGGTTCCGCCCGTTGTGGATTTTGGTGCCGCCAGGTCTGACAGCAAGATATCAAGATCTTGCCAAAGTCAACCATATCTATGTAAGATTGTATAAGATATGAAGAGTACAAATCCACACAAAATATCTAATGAAATCTTCCAATGATTTCCATGATGCATCACATGATGTCATGTGTTGTTTTTCTATTTTTAGAAATATGCAAATACATAAGTAGTGTTTAGTTTTTAAGAAACTAAAACATTCTAAAAACTACTATCATACTTTATGCTTAGACTCATATTAAGATATGATTAGTCACAATGTAAATGCTTAAATGATGAAGATATTGTTTGAGAAAGCTTGTTTTAATATCTATTAAACTTGACAAGCTTTAAGATTTTATACAAATTAAATTTACTTTTGTCGTTAACAAAACTTAGGTAAAGATAAAAAATATAAATAACGTTTAATGACGATATTTGTATTAACACTGTTAAATCTGTGCAGGGTAAAAACAAAGGCCTTGTTGCTGAAACCTTCGACTGGGATGAAGAGCCAGTGTCATCAGATGATGAAATGGTGCATGTCAGTGCACTGATAGCCCTCTCAGAAGAGGAAAATCTAGTTGTTGGAAAGAATCATGCAAGGAATGGAGAATGGGTCAATATCACAATGAAGAAGGTAAATATTTTACTTTCTATGGATGATGACTCTGATTGGCAGTCTTATATGAATTATCTTAATGTTGACATTAAGTTCGTAGAAAAGCAAAGACTGAATCTTTTTTCAAAATACAACAAGCTAAGTTTTGAATTGAATAAGTGTAGGGATGAATTGCTGCTTTTAAAACAAGCTAAGCTTAAGGCTGTCACTTTGCAAATTCAAAACACTGAACTAGTTAAAAGAAATCAGGCTCTTCAAGACGAACTCAAAAAGGTTCAAGATATTCTTGATAGTTGGACTGCTAAGAATCCCAGGGTCTTTGATGCTGTGGGAGCCCCAGTAGCAAGAAGAGATTCTTAGGTGAAGATCATCTTCCTGACTCTCTCAACAAAGACCAGGGTCCTAAGCCATTTGTGTCTGGTGGTATGATTACCAGTATGTTGACTAGTACCAAGCCCAGTGATTGGATTGATCGGGTTAATCCTGATAGTAAGCTTCCTAATTTTGATTCTGGAAGAATTCTAGAGCCTGAGAGTCAAGCTCTTAAGAGCATGCTTGGACTCCCTGATGTGCCCAGTAGTACTGAACACATTGATTCTGAAGCAGAGTCTAATGCAATGCTTCCACCCCTGAAACCTCTTCAGGGTGCTGCACCAAGCTCTGAGCTTACTCCAATGTAATTCAATCCTCATTCACCAAAGGAAAGGTCTGGACTTGGTAGAACCATCCTGAAAAGGCCAACACAACCAACTCAACAAGAGTCTACTCCCACTGAGACTTCCACATCCTCGACTCCCACTGAAGCAGACCAAATTCAGCAACTGACTGAACTTGTAAGGAAGCTAACTGAAAAGATGGAATCCATTGAAAAAGTCCCTAAATCAATCAAGGAGACAAAGTCAGCTTCCTCTAGTTCCTCAAAGTCTAAGTCAAACCCCAAATCCAAGCAGAAGTGTGATCTATGCCACTATACCAGTCATACCACTGACAACTGTTATAGAATCCTTTTTTGTATGATTTGAAAAAAGGATGATCACAGAACTTCTGATCACTTACAATATGTAAGTTCACTCAGTGAAGCAAACTATACCAAAGTTGGTCATCAGTATGCTTCATCCTCCAAATCAGCTCACAAACATAAAGCTAAACCCTTTCCTCTTTGCCCACATTGTGGCTTCAATGATCATCATCAGGATGGTTGTCTCATGAACACATGCTGTGAGATTTGCGGAAATCCAGCTCATGAGACATCCCAGCATGACAGTGCCATCCATGCAAGGAGAAGTTCCAAGCAACCCAAAGTCACTGAGTCATCCTCAGTCTCCAAATGCAAAACTTGTGGTAGTACAATGCACTCAACTACTGACCATGAGTCGATTGCCAAATTCAAAGAGACCTTGAGATCCAAGCCCACCAGCAAGTGGGTCACTAATAGAAACTAATTCAGTTTACTACTTGTGCAGAGACACGCCAGGGAGCCTATTTGGCATCTAGACAGTGGATGCTCAAGAAGCATGACTGGTGTGAAGGAGTATCTGCAAAAGTATTTAAAGGAACCAGGACCCAAGGTAGTATTTGGTGATAACTCATCATGTCCCACTGAAGGTTATGGTTCAGTAAACTGCAATGGAATAGTCTTCTCTAGAATAGCTTATGTCAATGGTCTCAAATACAATCTCATCAGTGTCAGTCAACTATGTGATGCTAAGTACATTGTGTAATTCAATGACAAACAACGTACCATTTTCAATCCCAACAAAGAAGTTGTTTTGATAACTCCTAGAAGAGATGATGTTTATGTCTTAGACAAGTCTACTCTTTCTCAAGATGGAACCTGTCTCTTTGCCAAAACCACTGAAACTATCAACTGGCTGTGGCACAATAGACTCTCTCACTTAAACTTCAAAAACATCAACAACCTGGCAAAACAAAACAAGGTCCTTGGCTTACCATCACTGGTTTTTGCAAAAGATAAACCATGCTCAGCCTATGAAAAAGGCAAACATCAAAGAGCATCTTTCAAAACAAAACAAAATTTCTCCATCAAAAGCTGCCTTCACCTCTTGCATATGGATCTCTTTAGACCAGTCAGTCCTAGATCAATCCAGCATGAGAAGTATACACTTGTCATTGTTGATGAGTTTTCAAGATACACTTGGGTATACTTTCTTTCCAAAAAGAGTCAGGCAGCTGACACAATAATGTCCTTCATCAGGAACATTGAAAACCAGAATGACATTACTGTTAAACAAATCAGGACTGACAATGGTACTAAGTTCAGTAATGATGAGCTTGAGAGTTTCTGTGATGAAAATGGAATCTCCCAAAACTTTTCATCTCCTTACACCCCTGAACAAAATGGGGTGGCTGAAAGGAAAAACAGAACTCTCATTGAGGCTGCAAGAACCATGTTAAATGGCTCAGCCCTCTCAAAGCATTTCTGGACTAAAGCAATCAAGACAGCCTGTTACACTCAAAATAGGTCAATCATTGTCAAAAGACATAACAAAACCCCATATGAGATATTCAAAGGTATACTTCCTGATATCAGCTACATTCATGTGTTTGGATGTCCTGTGTTTATTCATAACCACAAGGATCATCTAGGAAAATTTGATGCTAAAGCTGATGATGGATACTTTCTAGGTTACTCACTGATCTCCAAAGCCTTCATGGTATTTAACAAAAGGAGACAACAAGTTGAGGAAACCTTTCATGTCACCTTTGATGAGAGTTCAGAAAGCATCAGGTTTACCAACGCTGTTAGGAATTGGAAATTCCAGTGTGAAGTGTCGGTCACCCCAAATATTATCTAGCATAAGTTAGCTCGTAGACTTGTAGTTATTTACGTTGTTTAGTAGTTAATTAGTTAGTTTGTAGCGTAGTTTAGTTTAGAGCAACACCGTGGAGGAAGGACGGGTCTTTACCCACTGTATGCCTGATCCACAGTCCGACAGGAGGACGGTTTCATTGTAACTATAAATACCCCTTCTATCCATGGAAGGGGTGGAGCTTTTCTTTCAATCTAACATTTCATTTGTGAACCAAGTCTCTATCAAGAAACTCCCTCTCATCTCTTTCTCTCTAACTATGGCAAACATGTATTTTCATCATCCAAGACCACCCGAATCATCAATAACATAAATATTACGATCCTACAAATGGTACCAGAGCCAAGGTTTTTGTGTGTTGATGATTTTTTTTAGTTTTGTTACATGGTTTTAAACTGGTTCGCTTAATTTGGTGGTCGGAATATTTGTTTTCCGGTTATATTTTGGGTAAACAATTTATCAACGAGTTATTGTATCCTTTTGGTCAAAGATGGTTTTCAGTCCAACAAGTTATTGACTAGTTTGTGTCAATATTTTTATGGTCTAATATGGTTTTCAGTCCTACAAGTTGCACGATTGAAAGAGGTTATCAAAACTATGAAAGTAATGTGGTCAAAGTCTTTTTCTTGGCAAACTGCAAACAATGATATGCATTTTACTGGGTCAAAATGATGCGTTTTTATGACTACTTTTCTGCATAAGTATTTCTGGGTTACTTTTGAAGATGGTCAGAATATCTTAGTCGGAAAACTCACCGGAATATGTCAAGATAAACTGCAGCGACTTGAGTTTCAAAGAAGTAGCGAGTTGTGCACGTTATATTCATAGCGACTTGTCTTTACAAGTCGTAGCAACTTGTGATAAGGCTGTTTAGCGACTTGGTTATTTGACTATTGAGTCAAATAAAGTCAACAGCGACTTGACAAACCTGTTTGACTATTACTAGCGACTTGTTGAAGTAGCGACTTGCTGTGTTTGAAAATAGCGACTTGTGTTCAGAAATGTTAAAAAAAAAAGAAAAAAAAGAATGGTAGTGACTTGTGAAGAAATTGTAGCGACTTGATGTCACAAAACAAAAACCATATACCAAACATCATCATGACCTCAGTTTCAATACATCATTGGTCCATGATTAAAGCTTAAAACGAGAAACTGAAATGAATTATCCACTGATCCAAAACACATCAAATCCAACCACAACTTAACCTAATCTAGACTCAACCCATACCTTCACAACACTCCATCTACTCTCAACAATCAACCAAGACTCAAGACTCAAAACGAATCACCCAAGATCTCAGTTGAGGTTCAATGTGTTGTTATCTTGTAAAGATTGCTTTGTATGAACCCATTCACATCATAGACCTTGTGAAACTTAGCTTTATTTCATGTCCGAAAATTTTGATAAAGATCATAACAAGATTGTTATGCCTCTACCTTAGGTTCGTGTTATTTTTGACATCATACGAAATACAAAAATGAGATTAACAAGTATGTTATCTCAAATCTTTGATTCGTGTTACTCATAAACAACAATGAACAACAATAACGTGTTTATGAAAACCTACCTGAGACCTCATGATTGGATCTAATAGCCAACTCAAATCCTCTAGCCATCCCTGTGGCTTATTCGTCCTATCACATGCCATCCCTGTGGCAAGGCAATTGCTTGAAGTACTGTGATGATACGTTTTTGGTTAATGGTTTGTGACGGGGGCATGTTTTTTATATTGTGATTATGATTTGATGTAATTTTTGATCTAAGATGTTTCTGAGGTGAAAAGGGGGGCGGATAAGTATTTAGAAATGTTAGGATTTGTGAACTGGTTGGTATGATTCGTTTGTGTAATGAGAGAAATTAGGAGGATGATTTATTTGTGTTTGTGATTAGGGCAAGAGAGTTTTGACTATCCGAGCTAATGAAAAAAAGAGGCGGATAGATTTGAATATTTTTAGGGTTGTGAGATGTGTAGCATGCGTTTTATATACCGCACATTTAGGGTATTAAGTTGTTTCTAATGGGCTATGACTTGTTTCAAACTTGGGCCTCATGCGTTTAGATTTAGTAATTCATTGAGAATAATCGATTATGTATGGGCCCTAATTATGGTTAACCGAGTATTGGCTTTGCTCGTTTTGCTATTGGGGTATAATATTGGTGTGAGATGTCATCACATAATATTGGATAGAATGTTATGTTTGGATTAATGGACCGAATATTGTTCTTGTGCTTAGTGTTGGATCCGCTTGTGGGATTGAAACAATTTGTCATATGAGATGGTGGTAATACAATTTGTACTATCCGAATTTGACTATCTCAAAAATGTGGATTCATAAGTGGTGATATTTCTCGTGAATGAATGGAATGACAATGACTAATATCGGATATGGGCTTGAGTTGTATATGTGATGACTTGAATATTGGATGATGGACTGATGAGCTTCTATTAATTGGATCGTTTTAATGAGAGTTGACAAAAATGGTATGATGATGAGAGTTGTTGTGGAATGTGGGTTGGTATCTTGGTATATACATTTTCATAGAGATTAATATGTCACGGTTTGATATTTGAACAAGGTTGACTACGGGGTAGTTTGTTCGGTATTTCTTATTTGGATTTGAAATGAGGTTTTCCGGGCGCGTTTACTTATTTCGTCTTCTTTCTTTCTACCCTTCCGCGAAGAAGACTTGTTTGGGCATTTATAGAGTGTGATAAAGACTTGACTATTTAGTTACTTTTGTGAGTCTTTCTCGCTTAACCCACAAAGTAGCTATCACTTCGGTGTCTCACGCTGTTATGGATTCATCAAGAGGTTTTGTACATTGGGTACACCATTTCTTTTTCACAAGGATTAGTACAAGCTTAAGTAACAAATCTGGGGAATTTCATTTCATGATCAAGTTTGGTATATCGGGTTTACTTCACCAAGTAGTCACAGCAATAGCTGACAGAATTCGTGAATGGTGTGTCTACCAAAGTGTTTAATGGTTGTTGATGTTGGTGAATGAATTAGTGATGAACTGCTGCATGTTCCCCTAAAACAGGTATTCACCGAAACCAAAGTTGTCATAAAACATTCAAGCTGATATTGTTTACGGTTTTGTCTTGATTTTGTAAAATCCCGCGAAAGAACCTATTTCTCGGTTTAAATCATAGGCTTGTAAAATCCCGTGACAACGGAAACATCCTGGTAATTGTAAAGTGCATTTACAGATCTATCTTACGGTTTATTCTTGGTTTTGTAAAATCCCGCGAAAGATACTATTTCTCGGTTTAAACCATGGAATTGTAAAATCCCGTAATGATGGAACCATCCAGGAGAAAGGAAAGTGTAATTCTGGATCTTATCTGATGCTGGTGCTATGGTTTCTACTTCGAATAAGGGATAAAAGGGTGTACTTCATGAATTGGGTGTGTGTTTGGGTTGTCTTCATGGCAGTTTGGCTATTACATGGTTTTATGGGGTTACGTGCTTTTAACCATGGTCGGGATGAAACCTATATCAAAGTTCACTTTTAAGATCAAAGGAGGCTAGATTTGAGCATTTAACAAGATGTGACAACGGGGTTAATTCACTATTATTTTTTTGAAGTTGAAGTGAAATATCACGGGCGAGTATACTTAGTATCTGAAGGTATCGGGGATCGATGGATGAAGATTCTTCAAGATCCTTGTTCGAGCTTACTATCAAAAAATGAAGACTTGGAAATCTAGTTATTGTTGAGTGACTTTTACCTTTTCTTTTACCACTTGGGGGAATTGGGCTCTTACCACCACAAAATAACTATCACTTTAAGGAGTTACATTGTAGTGCTCAGTGTCACATTTAATTGTGGATTTTCAAGAGGTGAAGCACGTCTTATACTTGATGGTTGGTTGGATGAAGAGTATAGAGTACTTAGAGATTCAATGGTGGATGAAGTCTCGGCACCGCTCTTTGTTACATATGTGCAAGTTTAAGCCATGAGTTCGAGTTGTTTTACTTCAGGGTCAAATTCATCATATTGGGTTTTCTCCATCAGCTGTCACGACAAAGAGCCTACTGAATGATAATGGGGTTGATTACATGTTTTTCCAAGAGAGCTAAAAAGAGAGAGATTCATGACGTCTGAACACAACAGTTCAAGCCTCGTACTCTAAAGAAAAGAAATGTGTACGTTTCAGTGCGCATTATCTTCAAAAGAAGAGAAATCTTCTTATGACGTTTGAACACAACAGTTCAAGCCTCGTACTCTAAAGAAAAGAAAAGTGCACGCTTCAGTGCGCTTTATCTTCTGAAGAAGAGAAATTTTCTCAAATTATGACCAGTCTCATCAACATGCTTCATGCTTTTTCCATGCGCTTTTAATTATCAAGTGAACCGGGCTACCATTGATTGTTTTCTCATTCCACTTGCTCGATTATAATGAAGATGGCGACATCATGTACTTATTTTGCGGGGGAGAAGTGTGAATAGAACATTTGGATGATATTCACTTATTTAATCAAGAATGGCAACTCCGTATGCAGTTCTTGAGGGGGAGAAGAAGTGTGAAATTTCTGCATGGTTGATTATTATAGGAGATTAAATGGTCAAACGGCTCCTAACTCATGTAAGAACCGATCTTCTTCTTATCGGGTCATCGTTACATGGAGTTTCTTCTAAAAGCCGTTGGTTGACATCTTCACACGGGCTGATATGATTAATGACAAAGTTCTTCCGGTTAATGCTTCACGTGCACATCAACATGATGATTCCGAACAACTTTCTGTTCTTGTTTGATGTGATTGTTTGTTTGGTGTTACCACTTCGTGTGTTTGTTGCGGGCTGATTGCTGATTTCCTTGATGAACATCTTTCTGTTCTTGTTTGATTGGGAGGGATCTTAGTTAAGGGGATTTGCAAGATGTAATTTAATTCGGATGCTTTTTGGTGTGTTGAAGATGTTAACTATCTATTCCCCAACTGGACAATCTTGAAGAAGGTCTAGTCTACAGTCGGTTCTACATTTTCTGCTACATGTTAGAAGACTAAAGACGAGTTGCATTTAACAATCTAAAGACTTCTTCTTAATCTGGGCATTGATCAAACAGATTGTCGGTTTAGGGGAGAGCACTAATTGGGGGAGGGTGAAATGTCGAATTTAATCCCCAATTAGACTTGCTCATATTCTTTAGCAAGTTGATTCTCACAAAGATTAAAAGTGGACTTCTCAAAAAGATTTCAAGTATTTGGGCTGATAAGATGTTGCTGATTCTGAAGTATTAAAACCAGCAAGGGGGAAGGAGACACGCATCTAAACGCGAGTAAACTTGATTAGCTTAATACTTCTAAGTGATTGAAGATATCCCGGGAAGAAAAATGTCATTACCGCATAGAAACTCAAGGTTTGACTCATGGCGTTTAGTGCTCTTATTCCAACTACGTGGGGGAAGAGATGTAAGAGACAGTTCCTGAAGATAAAAGAGGCACACAAGTGTGGGGGCATTTGAGTACTTCGGGTTCTTGAGCTTCATACACAATCATCAGGAAAGATAAATGTGCATTGGGTGGTTGTGTCATTTATTCTTTGGAACTCTATTTGTGTATTCGGGCTCTTGAGCTCTATTCTAAGAGACGGGTTACATCAATTCAACTACTCGGGGGAAGTGGTCTCTTGACACCTTTTGGAATGGATTGCGTCAGACTTCAGTGGAATGAAAATTGAGAAGAGTTATTTATAAGTGGGATGATACGTTGCTGTAATTCTTCTTGAGGATATAACCCCGAATGGAGAATCTCGATTATCGTTCTTAAAAGGAGCAGCGGGATTTATGATAATGGTGTGCTTCTCTGTGCACCTGGCTAAGGCAAGCTTGAAATAGAGCTTCGAATATGCTCATCTAATGGATTTTCGGTTTGGGGGGAAGCTGCCAAAGTCTCTCTTTCTCAAAGGCTCGGGTTCTCTTTTCTATTCTGGAGCCTCGGAAGCTTTGGTGGTGGAAGTTTAAGAGATGACGAATTCTATTCTCTACGACGTGCTGTTCGATATCCTTATCTCGATACTCGTATCATCATCTTTTTAAATTATATCATCTACTCTATCATTGTACATATTTATTCAAAAAGCAAAATACAAAAATATAAAACCAACAAAAAGAAAATAGAAAAATATAAAACCAACAAAAATCCATAAAAATCAGAAAATTTAAAAATACCAAAAATATGTTTTCTCAAGACATGTCTTCTGGTATCGATAACATCTGCGGTCTTAGAAATGTCATTCAATAATGGCACGGGACCATAGATGAAGTTCGAGCAGGAGGTGTAAATATTCTTTTTCTAAACATGTCTAAAATTTATGGCTTACAGTTATTTCAGACTGTAACCCGTGCTTCATTAATGGTTTATAGTTATTTCAGACTGTAACCCGGACTTAAACTATGGCTTATAGTTATTTCAGACTGTAACCCGTGCTTAAACTATGGTTTGCTATTATTTCAGATAGCAACTCGCTCTTCATGAAAGGAAAGTGCTACGCTTAAACGATTTTTACAAAATGCGTGCACTTATCCTAAAAACAAATTGAGGAAAGTATGTGGAAGGACTGCTGTTCCTATACAAATGTTTTTCCGTCTAAAATTCTTCATAAAAATATTTGGTGTTTTCAAAAATGGTGGTTTGAGTTGCTTGTAAAACAATCAGATTCAGAGTTTTTCGTAAAAAATTGAAAACTCAATCAATGACTTCAGCGCTTTTAAACTTTTCAGAAAATGAGTCATTGATTGAGAGGGAGAATGTTTTCAAATCTATATCATCTAACAGGCTTTCTTAATTATCCTAATATGCTTAATTAAAAATGATGTTAACCTACGTTGAAGGACTAGGTGCCTAGGATAAGATTGTTAGGATTAGATGATTAGAGTTTGAGAAACACATTATTCCCATGCCATATATGAATTGATTGATATGTTGGATTGACTTTAATTAGTCGATTGTTGTTTGGGTGTTGTCGACCACCATATATCTGTATGTGTGTTCACTAACGTATGCATGTATATTGGTATATAAGAATGTTCCCGATCCGGATCCCACAATTGAAGATGATTGGATGCCGAAAGGAAAGGGTAACTATGTCTTGGGTTGACAAATGAAGAAACGGAGCTTAATTGGAATTTTATGGAGAGTTGGCATAAATGCAACGTAAGAGGTCTCACTGCATCAGCAGATGGTTTTCTTCTAAGTGATTGAAGAAACGGAGCTTAATTTGACCTCAGTTGGCATTAAAATGCAACGTAAGGAGTCTCACTGCATCAGCAGACGGTTTTTCTTCCAAGCCCTACATCAACAACATAAGCTTCTCAACCACCTAACGTATCTTTGTGCAGGATACCATTTTTAAACAATTTAAAAAAAAAAATTTTGATTAAAATTGTTTTGAAAATGGAAAAATATTGTTTATGAAAATAAATTGGACTAAATTTTGAAAATCACCGGACTTCATTTTATCAAAAAACATAAGTCACTCAATCATCGACTACGGTCATCGATTGAGGGGGAGAGTGATTTAAAATAAATTATTTTCAAACAATATTTCTTCATAAAAGTCCGTTTGTACAAAATAAGTGGTGATCTAAAGATTTAATGTTATGTCATGGTATGATTTTTTCTTTAGAATCAAGATCTTACAAAATGAAATTTTTTCTGTTCTTGTTTGATTGTGAAATTGTTTTATTTTACTTAAATATCTCTTAAAAACTATCATACCTGACACTAACAATCTTTAATGTCTTAATATGTTCCTTATATGTCATTTTTCAAAATCAAATCTTGCCACGTCTTTCCCTAAAATTTTCTAAATAATTTAAATCAACTGGGATCACAAATCTCAATTGGTTTGAAATTTTTGATCGGGGGAGAGATCGTGATTTAAATCTCTTGTCTGTTTTAATGGAATTGGTTTTAGTCCTTTAAAGGCACTCCTGCCTCCATGTGCCAAACGATTTCAAATATACAATGCACATGTTGAGGGGGAGCATTTATCCAAAAACCATAAGAGCTTTTAAATCAGGCACATTTTCTCTCATGTTTTTTGAACCTTGTTAAATCACTTGGGATCCAAAATCTCAAAGGGTTTGATATTTTTGATCGGGGGAGAATTTGTGATTTAATAATGAAATTTGATAAAAGGTGATTGTTTTGATTCAATTGTACAGGCTGCTCTCTCATATGTGCTAAACGCTTTCGAATCTCGAAGCACATATTGAGGGGGAGCATTTTTAAAGAAAATAAACTTTCAAGGTACAAAGATTTCTATGTTTCAACATACGTACCTTGATTGATTTTCTAAATAGTTTCTTAATGGATTTTGTGATCGTGGATGTACTTCAAATGACCTCTTGCCTCTATGTGATAAAATGATTTCAAATATCCTATGCACATATTGAGGGGGAGAATTTACCAAAGAAATTCAAATGGCTTTTTCTAAGGAAATTGTGATCAAGAAATTATTTCAAAGAAATTATTTCAAAGAACTCTTGCCTCCATGTGCCAAACAATTTCAATATCATATGCACATGTTGAGGGGGAGCATTTCTAAAATGATCAAAACAATTAAGGTACAAAATGCTTTGATTTTATATCACAAGTACCTTGATTGATTTTCCAAATGATTTTTCAATTGGTTTTAAGGAAGAATGAACTGTACCAAAAGACCGACCATTTTACTTTATGTATGGAGTTATAAGGATGGTGTGGTTAGGTATTAGTTCCCACGATCCGCCAGAGCCGGAGGGATCTACCCATGGATAATCCACTAGATAGTGTAGAGTCCTTAGGTATAATGAAAAAAGGAGAAAAATGAGAAATGGGAAGAGTGCGGACTGAGACAGAGCTAGTACTGGAATAAACCCAACAAGGTTCTAGTTATGAAGTCTCGGTAAGCACTGAAGGGGTTGAAGAATGAAAAAGAATTGAATGTGAAAAGGCCCTCCAATAATTCAACCTTAGGGCAGTAACCGGGTTCAATACATATGCTACTGGTGGTTACTAAGGTAACATTGGTATTGAAGACAAGACGTCATGGACCCAGTGACGCACTGCACAAAACTTCCCAAGCTACTCAAGTTCCTCTTAAAAGGGCTTGTTTCATTCTCACGGGGACCCGACATTATCTATCGACTTTCTCTTAGAGATTGTTGATATTGAAGAAGGAGACCCTCTCCCTAGTCTCCGGCATAGGAACCAAATGTGCACAATTGAGTCTAGAGCCAAGAGATCATCCACAATATCTCATTAGGACACTAAATTAATGAGGACTTGCTGTTTCACACAATGTGGAAAGTAAGAATATATTAAGAGTCCTACGCATTATCCTTGTGGTATTGCCAGAACATCCGAGTGATATGTAAGTATTCACGATGAAGATGGAAATCCTTCTAGAGCCAACATCAAACAAGCTCTTGGTAGGTGACATGTGAGATCTTCTCGTAAGATCTAACTTGTGAAAACTGGATAGAAACGATGGGGAGATTCAATCTTGAATCAACCTTGGTCCCGGAATGGAATTGACGAATAATTTTGGAAAAACCGTTCGATGTGCAAACCTTCTTTTCTCTAGCACGTCGAATGTGTATTTATTTTCAAATTCAAAAAGTATCTCTGATTGAAAAAATACTTTTGGAAAAACCGTTCGATGTGCGAATCTCTTCTTTTCTCTAGCACGTCGAATGTGTACTCTTTTCATATACAAAAAGTATTTATGATTGAAAATTGATCTTTCTCATAAAACCTTCGTCGTATTGCTAAACTCTTTCTTCTAAGCAATACGCGATTGTTTTCAAATCAATTTTTCATCAATCAGTGAATCTCAATTCACTGGTTCACTCACTCCGTGTTGTCTTCTTTGAGACGTTCCGGTTTTAGAACAGCTAGAACAGCTGCGAAACCCTGCCAAGGAGATTCTTATGAATCCTACCTGATCACAGGCAGTACTTGTACTGATCAACAGGGAACCGTGGGCCGTGTACCTCAATTCAACGAAAGTGATCAAAGACACTTTCGTGTGTTTTATTGCTAACTGTTATTTGTAGGTACATTTGGACGGTTGCAGCTGATCAAAATCGAGGAGTCATTACAAAGCCGCATGCTCACAGCATCCACACTTAATTGAAGAAATCATGACTGGTGCATATCTACATAATCTGGCTCTGATATTTCTATACTATGCTTCTGCTACTCTGCTGAAAATATCATGAACCAGTAAAGCTTCCGCTACTCTGATGGAAAGATGTCATGATTCAAAAGTGTAAGCATGTCGGTCCGAAAGTCACAACAACACATGATGGTAACACAACAAAGGGTGATCCAGAGATTTACTGTGGCTGATGATCTCAATGAAAGCTCGAAGATCATCAAAGATGTGGATCAGTTCAAAGACCTCCACTTAAAGTACAAATCAATGTGGACTTTGAAGAATCGCTACTAAAGCACAAAGATTGCGGAAGTGAAGAATTCAAGTCTACGAGCTCAAGACTGAAGATTTTATAGAATGCTAGGATTCAAAATGTAAAACATGGGGTGACCTCCCTTAGGGGGAGATTGTTAGGAATTGGAAATTTTAGTGTGAAGTGTCGGTCACCCCAAATATTATCTAGCATAAGTTAGCTCGTAGACTTGAAGTTATTTACGTTGTTTAGTAGTTAATTAGTTAGTTTGTAGCGTAGTTTAGTTTAGAGCAACACCGTGGAGGAAGGACGGGTCTTTACCCACTGTATGCTTGATCCACAGTCCGACAGGAGGACGGTTTCATTATAACTATAAATACCCCTTCCATCCATGGAAGGGGTGGAGCTTTTCTTTCAATCTAACATTTCATTTGTGAACCAAGTCTCTAGCAAGAAACTCCATCTCATCTCTTTCTCTCTAACTATGGCAAACATGTATTTTCATCATCCAAGACCATCTGAATCATCAATAACATAAATATTACGATCCTACAAACACCTCAGTGGAGGAAATAGGAATTGATAACTCATCAAGATATCCTCTTGATGAGTATAAAACTGAATTCAATTCCTCATACCAAGCTGATGCTGACATCTTATATTATGTCTTGCCTCACAATCTGTCACAACCAACTGTCAGTGAACTCATTGATAATCAATGAGTCCCTGCTGGGATAGGTAACACTGAACCAAATGTTCAGAACCTGTAACTCATGGACCCCAACCTAAACAAGACAACTCAACAGACGTTCTTAATGATTCTATGGCTCATACTCCTGAACTCACTCCTGAGTCTCCAGTGACCTCTTCAAGCTCAGATCCTAGACCACATAGTAAGTGGAAAAAATCTCAGGACATTGAGCTTGTAAACATCATTGGTGAACCCACTGAAGGCATGCTCACTAGAAGCATGGCTGCTAAGTTAACTGCAGCTTCAGCCAATGAATGTCTATATGCTGATTACCTATCAGATATAGAACCCAAAAGTGTCACTGAGGCTCTAAAACACCCAAGCTGGGTTCAGGCCATGCAAGAAGAACTTCAACAGTTTGATAAAAAACAAGGTCATGACCTTGATCAAATGTCCTCAGGATGTCATAGTCATAGGAATGAAGTGGGTTTTCAGAAACAAAACTGATGAAAACGGCACTGTCATTAAAAACAAAGCCAGACTTGTAGCCAAAGGTTACAGTCAACAAGAGGGCATTGACTATGATGAGACATTTGCTCCTGTTGCAAGAATGGAAGCCATCAGGATCTTCCTTGCTTATGCTACCTACATGAACTTCAAAGTTTATCAAATGGATGTAAAAAGTGCATTCCTAAATGGTGAACTCAAGGAAGATGTGTATGTTCAGCAACCTCCTGGTTTTGAGAGTAGTGAATTCCCTGACTATGTCTGCAAGCTTGATAAAGCTCTCTATGGACTGAAGCAAGCTCCCAGGGCATGGTATGAAACTCTCTCAACCTTCCTGATTCAAAACAAGTTTGTCAGAGGAAAGATAGAAAACACATTTTTTATCTATAGGACAAAACAAGATGTAATACTGGTCCAAGTATGTTGATGGCATCATCTTTGGCTCAATAAACTACACTCTTTGCAAACAGTTTGAAAAACTAATGACAAAGAAGTTTGAAATGATCATGATGGGGGAACTCACATACTTCCTTGGACTACAAATCAGGAAAACTGATAAAGGAATCTCTATCAGTCAAGAGAAATACACAAGAAATATCTTGAAGAAATATGAGATATCTGACTGTGCCTCAGTGAAGACACCAATGGTCCCTTCTAACAACCTTGGACCTGATCTCACTGGCAAGTCAGTCAATCAAACCTATTTTAGAGGGATTGTTGGCTCACTGATGTATCTAAATGCTTCCAGACCAGACATACAATTCTCAGTCTGTCTAATAGCAAGATATCAGTCCAATCCCAAAGAATCCCACCTCACTGCAGCCAAAAGAATACTCAGGTACCTGAAGGGAACCCCAAGCCTTGGACTCTATTATCCAAAGTGCTCAGGGTTTGATCTCAAAGGTTACTCTGATTCTGATTATGCTGGCTGCAACATGGACAGAAAAAGTACCTCAGGGTCCTGTCAATTTCTTGGAGGAAAATTGGTTTGTTGGAGTGCTAAAAAGCAACAATCAGTGGCTATGTCTTCAGCTGAAGCTGAGTATGTGGCTGCTGCAGGATGTTCTGCCAATGTTTTATGGATGAAAAGTCAACTTAGTGACTATGACATCCATTACAAAATGGTACCCATCTTCTGTGACAACACCAGTGCAATTGTAATCTCCAACAACCCCGTCCTTCATCAAAGAACCAAACACATTGATATCAGATATCACTTCATCAGGGACCACATAATGAAAGGAGACATAGAACTCCATTTCATCCCTACTGAATATCAACTGGCTGATATCCTCACCAAACCCTTGGATGAACCTACCTTCAGGAGACTGAAAGCTGAATTGGGAATGCTTGACATTGAAAGTCAGGCATCTGAAAACCAATCTCAGTAAGTTCTCTGAAATGGTTCCTCCTCCCTGAACGAAACCCACAAGACAACTTCTCACTGAATGAGTAAGACTCATTCAGGGACCCTAACTATAGATATTGAGCAATGAATGAGTAACTAAATACACCAAGTATTAGTTACTTAAATGTCTTAGGTTGGTAAACACACCAATTAAATATAGGAATATATGTCTTTGTAACTTACTGTCAAGGGTCCCTAATACTTACCTCATCCCACTTGGCATTAAATGCCTCCTCTCAGATAAAATATCCTGTGGATATTTTATTACTACAAAAGTGCACTTTTACTGTACACTACAACTGTTTCCTTGAAAAACGGGATTTTACTGCGGGTAGTGGAGGGTGGCATTAAATGTGGAAATTCAAAACGTTTTCAAAAACCGACTTTACAAATCCACAAATATGCACAAACTACCCCTCTAAACACACTATAAATACCCTCACAAAATCCTTATAACACACACAAAAGATTTCTGCTAACAAAACTCTGTCAAAATCTCTTTTCAAACCCAGAAATCTTTGTGTTCTTCAAATCCTTTTTCTGAAAAATCTTCTCTGTAAACCTTTACAAAAGTTTTTCATCACAACTTAAGAAATTCAAAAACCTTTGATTGTTCTTGTCAAGTCATTCTTCTCAAAACCCTAAAACGTTTTTAATGGAAATGGCAAGAACACAATCTCTTCAGTTTGCTTCACAGTGGTAGGTGATCTTAACAATGTTGAGTTTAAAACAAATAATGTCATAGGCAACTTTGAATATCCTCAAACTGTCCCAGCCTATAAGGACATTATGAAATTTTTGTATAACTGCCCACTGAAAACTGCCTTTGTTCAGTGTCCCTCTATTCTGTACCAAAACCTCCTTAGGGAGTTTTGGACTACAACTAAGGCCTTTGACCCGACACCCTCTACTGATGAGAACATGCTTAGACCACTCATGGAATATCTCATCAGGTTCAGTCTTAACGGGGGACATCAATTCACCCTGGATTATAAAACATTTTGCACCTCAACACGGTTAGACTACAACAAGGGAGTTTATGTCGCCCATCCTGAACCCTCCACAGTGAAGGATGGGTTAAAACAAATTGTTTTAGATCCAAATTTTTTGGACAAGACCCCAGTCACCAAGAGTTCATTTCCCGTGGCTTGGAGGATTCTATTCACTTTTGTGATTCAGGTCCTCGGCGGGAACCACTCATCCACTGAACAAGTTAACTCTATTCAGTTGATGATGGCATACTGCTTGATGAATGGGGTCACTGTCGACATAGGGGAGATCATTTACAGTGATCTCGTAACCAGGCTACAGAGCAAAACTGAGACGAAATATGTTTCGTATCCTAGGTTTGTCGCTTGTGCTTTACAAGTGTTACTGGGTTCAAATTATCCTCAGGAAGAAAAATATGGTGCTTTACCTGGCATCCTGAGTCAATCAAACTTTTAAAAGGACCCATCCCTTGTCACTAATATTGAATTGATGGCCCATATGGTTGATGTAAACAACCAGAGGGAATCAGTGTCTCCTAACCCTGCTCCTAAAAAGAGAAAGGGGAAGTCTCAGACTGGGACTAAGAACAAACCCAAGTCTCAGGGCCCTGAGGCTTCAGGAACACTGGCCAAAAGGCAAAGAAAACCCAAGACTGACTTGCCACCCACTGGAGACCAAGCAACATCCACCCAAGGGACAACGAAGGACACTGATAAATCACAATCAGTGCCCTTGGTCCAAAATACTACTCCCCAAGATCCAGAGGGAAACATACAACCCGCTGGTAGGGGAGCGCCTTCCATTTCACCCAATGATGACATTAGCAAATCACAGCCTTTGTCAGAGGGCACACTGAATGATCGAAAAGACTCAAAGGGAACTACACAACCCGCTGATAGGGATATCACTTTCACTGACTCGGCTAAAGGCACTGGGAAAAACCCATCACTGTCTCAAAGGTCTCAAGGGGACAAAGACTCAAAGGGAAAGGAACAACCCACCGATATGGAACCCACAACCAATCCTGACTCCAGAGAAGGCACTGGAAAACGCCCACCAGTGTCTGAGGGGTCAACGGGGGACAAAGACTCAGAGGGATTAATACCACCCGCTGATACGGAACCCATCACCACCCCCTTGTTAACTGTTGCTGATGTTGTTGGGTTACTCTTTTCTGATGAAGAACATGCTGAAAGTGAAGATGAAATTCTATCAGCTGGAGAAGAAGTGGACGCTGAGGTTCAATCTGAACAAGAACCCCAGCCTGATCCACAAGAGAATAATGAGTCACCATTTCAACCTGAAGATAATGCATCTGACTCCTCATCCAGCTCTGATGAATTCAAGCAGCTTGACAATGTTCTTCCGCTGACTGAAAGACAGCTGGTTCAGTGGATCACAAGAGCTTCAAGGAAACTATATGCTAGAGTCACTGACACATTGTGGGATTAACACACTAAGGCTGCTGCAAGCTATGCTGATCTTAGATCCGATGTGCTCACCTTCACTGCTAACACTGATGAACAAATAGATATGATGCATGACAATCTTCACAGACTGGATGAAAACTTAGCCAGATTTCTCAGGCACCTTTAGAGTGTTGGCACAAAGATAGATGAAATCAGGGAATCTGTCAAAGAAGACTCAGCGCTCAACTCCAAAGTGCTGGAGGCTACTGAGGCTTACTTGAAACAATCCTCCAGCCTCACTGAACTAATCAAAATCCTCAAATCAGCTAATGTTCAGGGTCTTCAATCATCAGTCCAGTCTCTTCAGGTTACATTGAGCTCTCTGGAAACTCAGATGGCTTCTCTGACTCAGGCATCGTCTTCTATGGCCTGGAATCTTAGACACAGAATGACTGCTTTGGAAGTATCTCAGGCTATTTTGGAGGCAAAGGTCACTGGTATTCAAACAGATACTTCAGATATCAAGGCAATGGTCACTGAGATTTATCAAGCCTTTAAGGGTCAAGCAACTCAAGCTCCCCCAGTGTCCGAGGCAATTCTTGCTCTCACACATGTTGCGGAAACAGTTGAGGGGGAGAAGACTACTGAAGAGACTTCCTCTCACATTGAGGGGGAGCCAACACCACCAGTCCCAGCTGTACCATTCTCATCAGTACCACCAACATCTTCAACAACAATGACAGTGATCACACCAATAACAACAACACCACCCCTGGTAGCATCATCTTCCTTAGGCCAGGATAAAGGAAAAGGAATAATGCTAACACCACCTGAGCCTGAGAAGATTCCCTTTAAGGTCGGCGACACTGAATACCTGCTCACACCACAACAGCTAAGTGCCTATCTTGCAAAAGAAGAAAGGAAACAGAAACTTGCTGAGGAAGAAAGAAAAAGTAGAGAGGCTCTGGTAAAAGTTGTCGCTGAAGAAGCTGAAAACATTGGAATAGATGCTAAGAAGCTTGAAAAGGGTCAGGCATGACAAAAGTTCAAGGACGCTCAGGCAGCTAAGATGGCTGAAATGAGAAAGCAGTTGGAAGAAAAGAACAAAAGAACTGCAGCCATCAGGAAAGCAAGAATTGATCATTATAATTGGACAATGACAAGCACAAGATAGCCTGAGAAGATCACAGATGTCAAAATCATTCCTAGGTCTAAACCACTGGCAATGAACGTCTACAGGGGGGATGATAAAAGACATTTCGAGGTTCATGATCTCCTAAAATTCACTGACTTTGGGATCACTGAACTCGATAAACTCGGTCCAATAATTGAAAAGAAGCAAAATGCGGTGGTTAAAGAGCTGATGAAGATGCTCAGTAAAAGGTATGAAAGACTGAGAGATGCACCAGCACAACTGGGAATTCAGCCCGCCTTAACTGCACCACAAGGATCTCAACCTCAGTCATCACAGGGCAAAAGGAAGAGGGTTGAGTTCCAGCCTGAGATCAAAGTGCCTGGACTAGAATGCAACAGGGAGATGCCTGAAGGTGTGAAATTCGTGAACTGTCTGGTGATTGAAAAGCCAGAAAGAGGGCTATTTTTCATTGATGTGTATGGAAAACCAACATTCCAAAGGTGGAGTGATATCGATCAAGCAGGAGTGGCTACAATGCTCAGCTATATTCCAGTGGCCTCTCAAATTAAGACTCCTGCAAATGTCAGGTTCTGTGCTGACTTAAATGCAAAGATAAGAGACCATCCTGACAGGGAAACACTCATCACCAAGAAAGTCAAGCTTGAAGCACTGGGAATCCATTTGGACTGACATCATTTTGAATTATCTTTTGTACTAGTGATAGGAACCTTGTAATTTGATCAATAAACGATGTATGTTTTGTTAAAATATTCAGTGTTCCTTATTGTATTCATTAGTAGATTCAGTGTAAGAAGAAGCCATTTGCTCACTTACACTGATCAAACACTTAGGCTATTTGTATATCCAAATAGGGGGAGACTGTTGGGTTCAGTAAATACCCAAACCCCTTAATCTAGGATTTGAATAGAAAATAACCTAAGTGCTTAGACCGTTAAACACTAACAGGTCACTGAGTGCATAGTATCTCAGTGAGCCATCTTCAGGACGCTCAGTAAGAGACATAGAAGTCTCTCCACTCAGTAAGGCGAAACTTAAAGGGTGAAGTCTGAGTCAAGAAGAAGATGGTGGATTCAGTAAGTGATGACAATAACTTACTAAATCCCTCAAACTCCTCTCCAACTACAAACACTGAAGACAAACTAAAACTGAAGACTGAAGACTATGAAGACTGAAGAATGGGCGGGACAAAACGGTTATGCTTGAAGCGATAAAGACGGATTAATTATCTTCAAGAAGTCAACTTTCCTTTTAAGGCTCAGCATCAGTACTGACATGAAGAAAGTGACTTGGTCCCTTTACCTAATATAGTCGTTGTAAACAGAGACAAAATACATCAGTGTTTTGTCTTCTGCAAAATTATCAGTTTGTCACTTAGGAAAGAGTTAAAACCCATGTGGAAAACTAGAAGGGGGGGGGGTTGAATAGTTTTACCAATTAAAACTTCATTTTAAACTATTTAGATTGACTTATGTCAATCTATTTGGGTGTGTGTGTTGGATGTTGATAAACAAGCATATAAAGATAAGTAATGAAAAGATAAGGGTAAGAAGCACAAAACCACAACACGAGTATTTATAGTGGTTCGGCTACAAGGACACCTTCCTTGCCCTACTCCACTCCCCGAGTCACCTACTCGAGAGTTCGTAAACACTACACCAATCTCCTTATGGCGGAGAAGCCTTCACAACGTCGCTTAACCTTTTTCCGGTACAAAGCTAAATAACACCCCAACCCGATAAGGGTAGAAGTATCACATTTATGGAGTCAAATCAGAACAATACATATAAACCATGCAAGCGGAAGTCTTATAACAATAATCAAAAGAGTAACAAGTCAACACGACTTGATCAATACAAAGTTCCAAAAGATGTCCCAAAGGAAAATGAAACGATACAAAGTCTAAGTCTCCAAATCATAAAAATAATGGTAATCAATGTCTAGAATAACTAAAGCAAATCCTCATAAGCATCCTACTCTCAATCCCCAAGATAAGCCCCAGCTCCTAGCTTAATAACCTGCCGCAGGAAAAGAAATGCGGCTGAGCTTAAAAAGCTCAGTGAACAGATATAACAGTAAAATAATGGTATAAAGGAATTTGAAGTTCAGATATGAGACAGTAGCAGTCTATAATATGAGCAGTAAATCAGTATAAGCATAGAAATGAAAGGAAAAGAAAGGGAGTCAGTATCAACCACGAGCCTACAGTTCAGTGCAGTAATACAATATAATAAACAGTCAATATCCAGTAATAACAGTCCATTCGGAGGGGTGACCTCGGAATGCCAATCCAAAAAGAGGGGAGACCTCAATATCAAGTGGAGTGATCAGCTCCCAGTACGTGAGGGGGTGTAATGCACACACTCACCACATCACTAGCATATATAACAGTAACAGTAACAGTACAGATCTAGGATGCATCCATACGCCCCTGCAGAAATATTAGTGGCCATAACAATAACAGTGAAGCGCGCATAATCAATACAGTATAGGGACGGTGTGGAACATCACTCAACCACACTAAAGTCATGCCATTGGTGCATCAATGACACGGACATGGAACCCCCATGACTAGTTACAGCTCGGGTATCAACTGACAGATCAATATAGTCCAGTATACAGTGAATGAGTTAATAAATCAAGGCTCAATGTCATTAGGTCACAAAGAGGTTCATAGCAACAGTTTAATGTCAACAGTTCAGTAATAATAGTTCAATGGCAGAGGATTCAATAGCAAAGGTTCAAATAGCAAAGCAAAGGTTCAATATCAATATGGTAAGAGATCAACGATGCAAAGAGATCACGAGAAACCTTAAGAGAAAGGTCAGAATATCTGTACCTTATTCGAAGCAAGCAAACAAAGAAGTAAAGTCAAGAGTGAGATCAATCACGCCGCCCGGAACCTATATGAATTAGATAACGCTCTATAAGAATCCGAAACACTTGTTTTAAGACGGCTTTCCATTTTTAGCAAGTTTCCCGTTTTAGTAATCTTTCTATTTTTAGTAACTTTCCAGAATTAGCAGATTTCCATAATTAGTAACTTTCTAAAAATAGCAGGTTTCCATAAATAGCAGGTTTCCATATTTAGTAAGTTTCCATATATAGTAAGTTTAGTTACTTATCTCAAGTTATAATGAGTATTATAATGCTTTAAAGATCATTTATGACAAGTTACAAAAGTTTAGGGTTTAAAATGTCAATATAGCAAAGTATAGGGTTAAAAGTGTAAATATAGTAAGTTTACCCATTTTACTCATTTAATCCATTTAGTTAGTATTTTAACATGTTAATCCATCAAGTTTCATAATTTACCAAACAACCCCTTAACTATATCAAATCGATTAATTACAAATCATAGTTTTAGGTTATGCATAACAAATCCGTTTAAACCATATTAACTTGATTAGCACAAGATTAAAAGACATCTTATGTGATCTCATTTCAATTCGAATCACCCTCCCCAAGACCATGTTTATACGCCCCATGATTAAATCCAAAAACACTCTCGAAATCCTTTGTTAACAAATCCGTTTATCATATACAAAAACATGTAATCACAAAATCATTAAACCCCTTTTTAACCTCAATATAAATTGACATAAAGAAGACTCAAAATCAGTTTCAAAATCATATTACAATTCATATATCAATCGAATACATATATATCAAGATTCATGGTTTATCATTTTATGTGTTATATATATCTTATGATTTTATGTGATCCTTTTTCATATATTACGAGCCCTAGTTTTTATACATGCCACGAATAGATCAAAGAAACAAGGAGAAGAGATTCGAGATGACGAGATGTTACCCTTGTAGCGTGTACGAAACAAAACAACAAGAATCAAACCACAAAATCAAACCAAGCCTCCTCTTGGTCACTCAAAACCCACGGCTAGAACTAAACCCAAAACCTAGCTTCCAATTCGACCCCAAACACCAACACAACGTCCACCAAACGATTTCCCACGATCACGAGCCTCCTAGGATCACCTTTGTTTGATAAAATTTCGGATTGTATGGGAGAATTCAATTGATGCCGCCACTTAGAAGGAGAGAAAAAGAACTTAGGGTTTTCTAGGTGTATTTGAAATGGTAAAGAATGAGATAATGTGATATTAAATTTAATTGATATTGAGAGTGAATCAAGGCCTTGATGGCCGGCCTCATTAAGGGGGGGGGGGGGGGGGAGACAATTTCTCAACTTTCCTTCTTATCATATTTATCATGTATCTAGTCATGTTCCAAGTTCAAGTTAATAGTGTACAAGTTATAAGGTTTAAAGTTACTTATACTTTTAATTATTCAAGTCTTTTAATATATAACATAAGTTTATTATTCTCATAATGTGAAAGTATTAATAATCATATAACTTGTTAAATGATGTTAACGTATTTTCCGAGTTGGTGAAATTTTTAAGTTGGAGGGCAAAATTGTCATTTCACGCGATTTGAGATTTTAGGGTTTTACAACATAAGTCCATGTGAGTTGTATAAAGAACTTCTGTGACAG
>BPTQ01000008.1:323274963-323482081 GCA_019973895.1 Chrysanthemum seticuspe | reverse complement strand
GCTCTATCATTTATACTCGGTCGTAAACTCTACACAAAGGATGTCACAGAGATTGTTGATAGCTGATGATCTCAAATGCTGGCTCATATTTACTATCTCGTGAATCAGAAATGGACCTCCTGCTTAAAGTACAAATCTTTGCAGACTTTGAAGTTGCACCACCTATGCACTAAGTTTACGATGTTGATATATGAAAGACTACGAGCTCAAGAACAATGTCAAGACTAGAATGCTAGGATTTGTAATGTAAAATATGGGGTGACCTCCCTTAGGGGGAGATTGTTAGGAATTAGAAAATTCCAGTGCTGAAAGAGTCGGTCACCCCAACTATTATCAAGCATAAGTTAGCTCGTAGATTGGTCATTAGTTACGATTTATATAGTTAGTTAATAGTGTAAAATAGTTTTGTGCAACACCGTGGAAGAAGGTCGGGTCTTTACCCACTGTATCCCTGATCCACAGGCCGTCAGGAGGTCGTTTAGTTTGTAACCTATAAATACCCTCTACCTTACAAGGTAGAGGGTTGGATGTTCTTTGGTAATAAAATATTCAACTAGTTTCTCTCACTAGAATGTCCCACTCTTTCTCTCTCTAAAACCATCTATGTGCTCATTGTGTTAATGTTATGATGTGTATGTGAAAAGCTTATATCTTACAATTTTAATATTAACCTCCTTCGTGATTGGGCTAAAACATGGTGGAATTGGACCATTGCATCAAAAAGACCAGAAATTGCTAGGAATATGACTTGGAAGGAGTTTAAGGAAGCACTCTTTCAGAACTTTGCTCCTAAGGCGGAACTTAATAAGATTCGCCAGGAATTCTTGGGTACTCATCATACCACGGAGTCGGTACATGATTTCTCCATGACCTTCCTTGACATAGCTTATTTTCTACCTGAATATGCTAATGACGGAAGGTTGCTTATGAAACATTATGTGGATATGCTTCGAAAAGATATCCGTCAGTTTATTTCTGCCAGGGATTGGAAAAACATAGATCAGCTCATGAATGTAGCCTTAGAGTGAGAACATGAAACAAATAAGGAAGAATAGATTCCTCCTAAAAGAAAGGTGGAGCATGCTAGTTCTTCTAGGAAGAAAGTTAAGCCGAATGAGGCTTATCCTAGCACGGGGGGTAGGAGCTTTCCACAGTGTGCGGTTTATAAAAGGTTTCACCCAGGAGAATATCGTGCAAGTAGCAAGACCTGCTACAGTTGCGGTGAGCCTGGTCACATCAGTAAATATTGTCCAAAACCTGTTCAAGTTTGCAGGAGATGCTATGATCTGAAGCACACAACTGAGTCTTGTCCCAATATCAGACCCCTTCCTCCTCCACATCAGCAAGATCCTAGGAGGAATACAGACAGGCGAGGGGCACCATCCACTTCTAGACCTTCAAGAGCCCCTGGCCTTCTTACTAGCCAAATATCACATAGACCACTAGCCCGTGTTCATCAGATGACTGTAGATGAAGCTAAGGAAGCATGCGACGTTGTGACAGGTACCTTCTTTGTGAATCTATAACCTGCTCATGTGCTATTTGATTCTGGTGAAAATAGATCTTTTGTATCCGAAAGTTTTAGTAGGAGATTTTCTGTTCCGATTAATCAGCTTAAGGCACTACTAGATGTGAAAGTAGCTAATAACAAAGTGATACATGTAACCAATGTCTTCCAGAATTCCGAAATAGAAGTTGATAATGATAAGTATTTAATTGATTTAATTCCTATCCCTATGGGAAAACTTGATGTAGTCATCGGTATGGACATGCTCGGTATGAATGAAGCCATCATTGTATGCCGACATAAGCTAGTCTGACTCAGAACCCCAAGTAGGGGAGAAACAATCATCTATGGCGAGTGTAAGAAGGCTAACCTTGCTATTTGTACTTATGCTAGAGCCAAGAAACACTTGGCACGTGGTTGTCAAGCCTATTTAGCTCATTTTGTCGATATTCATAAATCTGTTCCAAATCTTGATAATATTCCAATTTTTTGGGAATTTCCCGATGTCTTTCCAGAGGAACTCCCGAGTATGCCACCTGATAGACAGGTAGAGGTCCACATTGATCTTAATCCTGGGAGTAATCCTATCGCTAAAACTCCCTATAGACTTGCCCTATCAGAAATGCAGGAACTCATGAAGCAGTTACAAGAACTGCTGGACAAGGGTTTCGTTCACCCCAGTAGTTCCTCGTAGGGAGCACCAGTTCTTTTTGTGAAAAAGAAGGATGGTAGTATGCGCATGTGCATCGACTACTGAGAGCTTAATAAATTTACTATCAAGAATCGTTATCCACTTCCTAGGATAGATGATTTATTTGATCATCTACAGGGCACAAGTTTCTTTTCAAAAATAGACCTCAGATCTGGATATCATCAGTTAAAGATTCGGGGAAGAAGATATCTCGAAGATAGCTTTCCAGACTAGATATGGGCGTTATGAGTTTACAGTTATGCCATTTGGTTTGACGAATGACCCAACAGCTTTTATGGACCTAATGAATCGGATATGTTGCCCGATGTTAGATAAGTCAATTATTGTGTTTATTGACAATATCCTCATTTATTCCAAATCAGCTAGTGATCACGAAACCCACTTGCGCCAAGTCCTCAGCATGTTAAGACGAGAAAAGCTTTATGCTAAGTTCTCAAAGTGTGAATTATAGCTCCGAGAAGTTCAGTTTCTCGGGCATGTCATAAATAGTGAAGGCATTAAATTAGATCCAGCTAAAATCAATGCCATCATGAATTAGAAGCAACCTAATGATAACAACAAATAGTCCTGAATATTAAGTGTCAATTTCCCCCGATAATGCTTGTAATTTATATCATTTATATGGATTTACGCTTGTTTTCCATTGTTTTCCACTTTCAGGTAAATTACGAGCATTGGAGCTAAAGAGAACTAAAGCGTGACTCAGAAAACCAACTCATCAGAAGGTTATGGCGTAACTCTCCCCAAAGACTACGACGTAACTATATTAGGTCAAATGAGGTTCCATGCCGCTGATAACTACGCCGTAATTATTTCATCAACTACGACGTAACCAAGTAATATTGAAGATACGGCGTAACCACTTATAAGGTTACGCCGTAACCAACAGATCTAGTGCAAATTACGAAGAAGTTGAAGATTACGTAACTATTATATTAGTTACGCCGTAACCCAGATCTGGCCTATAAATACCCCACGATTTCCAGCATTTCAAAGCATCCCATTCCACACACCACAACCAAAGAACGTGGGAAGAAGCCAAAGGAAGGTCTAGAGGAGCATACGGAGCTGTCTCCAAGGGAGAAATGACTCCCCTACGATAAGCATTAGCATTTTATCTTTTCTTTACTTTCGATTCATGTATTTCGTAACATTAAATACTGAATTGATTTGTATGGTTAATATGAGCGGCTAAGCACCTCTTGGTGCTGGCCTAGTTATGATTCCTTAATTGTTTTGTTTGCGTTACATTACTTCCGTATAATTATTTCTAAGTGTATGCATGCATAGTTTATTGGTAGCTACCCTTGTTTCGGTAGTTTTGAATGGCGGTAGAGGCTAGTTGCTTAGGAGATATGACCAACTGACCCTAAGTGAGTAGACTGAGACGAGAAGGGTAAGATATGACCAACTGATGACCCTTTCTACTTGTGCGATTTGACCAACTGATCACCTACCGTTTGGATGAACTTAAGAATTAGGGGGTGAGTGTTTAAGTTGCTAACGCCCGGGCACTCACTATTATAAATCTAGCATGTAGTGGTACTTAATGACTTGGATTAGGGGACCAGGAACAACTGGACATATGAAGGGACACCTGACTTCTCCAGTGGTGGCATCTTTGCTGATAGGTTAGGGTGAATTGACCAAATGCTGTCCTCTCGAATTTGACCCCACCTGAAGTAATTGGAAGTAAGTAGACGTAGACATTACTAGCTAGGATGAATAACTAGGTTAGCACCACTATCCTATATTGATTAAATCTTTGCCTTTTATCTGCTTTTATCTGCTTTCGTAGTTAATTAATTAATTCCTTATCGCAATCATATTAAAAACTGTAACAACTAGACTTAGTAATAATCCAATACACATAGCTCTTGGGACGACCTCGGTTTTACCAAATACTACACTACACACGATCGGGTACACTGCCTGTTAGTGCATTAGGGTATACCATAGGTATAACGAGACAATATAAATATTAAAACCTGGTCAGTAAAACCTGCATCAAGTTTTTGGCGCCGCTGCCGGGGAGCTATTTTTGGATTTCGCATTAAGTCTATTTTTAATTTTCTTTCTTCTCTTAAATGTCAGGATACAAGACTCGTAGCTCGAGGCCTTTTTTGGCCACCCCATTCGATGATTCGGAGAAGCAATTTTGGAAAGGGAAAGTTTACTCTCCGGTTCCTATTCACAACATCTTTTCATTTTACGAATCAGACCAGTCTGACGCAGAACCGGAGGTCATCAATGAAAATAAAATCGATGACTTAACCATGGAGCAGTATTTGGAACGACCAAATGAGAATTGCCAACGAACCTTCGCACAGGATTCTAGCACTGAAAAATACTCTATTCCAGATCAATTTATTCGAGAGTTACACAAACTTAATTTTTCTGGAGATGATGATGAGGACGTTCAAAATCATGTAGAAGAAGTACCTACTTATCCTCTCTTTTCAACGTCCGAGGCACCCCGAGCTATTCGGTCACCGCAAGGATTTTTCCTATGACTCTTACGGGAACTGCGAAAAGATGGTATAACAAACTCCCTAATGAATGTAAAGGAGCATGGGATAAACTGAGAGAGTTCGTCCAGCAATTTTGCCCTCCTTAAAAAATGGCCAAACTTCTTGGAAAAATCTATCAATTTGTTCAAGTTGGGGAAGAAACGCTTTACCAGGCATGGGAAAGATTTAATGAGCTACTTTATCGATGTCCCACTCATGATTTGAACAAGCATCGGATCGTCTACGTCTTCTACCGGGGAATTAATGTGCTAACACGAGAACTACTCGATTCCCCGAGACCTATTCCTAGCATGACCCCTGACCAAGCCTTGGAATGTATTCAACGGATTTCTGAACATTGCTTCAAATGGCATATGGATACAGGGTACGGACCAAGAGACAATTTTGATCATAAGGTAATGAAGACGTTGACAAAGCAAGAATACAATTATGGGGAAATTTTTGAAAAACGAAGGATAGAAAGAGAAGCTGAAGCATATAGAATTGAGAAGGTTAAAGTGTATTTGGGACCAAAACCGGGATCAATATTGAAAAAAAGATTCTTGACCACATCAAGGAATCAAGGGAACGAGATGATAAAATTGAAAAAAAAATGAAGACATTCGTAGATAATACAGTCTCTTCTCTCAAAATTCATGAAGATAGGATTAAGGGATTGGAAAAGAGTGTGAGCTCATGTTCGCAAGCCATCACTGATTACCTAGCGGCTTGGGAAGAGGAAGTTGTCAACACGGTGGAAACAATCTTGAAGAACCGACGACCTTTTCTGAAAAAGTTAAGCGATGAATCAGCATGGAGAGACAATCACTTATGGACCAAGCTTTACCAGTAAACTCCCCTATTAATAATTCCATTAAAACTAATCATGATGATATTCCACAGGAATTAAGCAATGACGAGACAATTCAACTCAACGAAAGATGTTCAGCTGTTTTGAGAAACGAGCTACCACAAAAGGAAAAAGATCCAGGATGTTTTACTCTCCCTTGCTTGATTGGGAGTCTCAATATGTATAATGCCCTAGCTGATCTTAGAGCGAGTATTAGCATAATGCCTCGTTCGATGTTCCTACGTATGGGGATAGGTGACTTGAAGCCAGCCAAGATGAAAATTGAAATGGCCGATCGATCTATGTAGTCACCGTTAGGCATCGTTGAAAATGTGTTGGTGAAGATTAAGAAGTTCCTTTTCCCGGTAGATTTTGTAATTCTTGACATTCCGGAAGACAACAGAATACTTGTCATTTTAGGTATACCTATGCTTGCCACTGCCCATACAAAGGTGGATGTCTTTGCTGGAAAACTAACTCTTGAAGCTAATGGAGAAATTGCAATGTTCAGACCAAATGAACTCCTCTCTACTCCTCAAAAGGTATGTGCGGTTGACCTAGTAGGCAGTTTTGGTGACGCTCTAGAAGAATTTCTTAGTGACCCCCCAGATCCTGGCGAGATAGATTCAGGGAAAGATTTTGATGTTTTTGTCAACTTCGAGGAAGAGGATAATTTAGGAACCAGTACTGACGACTTCTCAAGTGACGTCGAAATGGCCCATTGGCAAGACAACTCTGTGAAGGATTTTTCGCAAACCAATCAACCTAGATTTTATGAGGTAGGAACCCGCATACATCATAGAAACCCTTATTATTTGAAGATCTCATGCAAAATCGGGTTCATCGATTTCCATCCATTTATTGACACAACTTCCCCAGTCAACATCATGTCAAAAGAGTGTTACAACCGAGTTATGAAGAAAGAATCTATACATATATAAGAGGCTACACATGCCACATGTATAATGCTTACTATGCATTTTAATGATGACATGTCGCCTCTATGATGAGGTGGAAATGCCACCATGGCACTACATCCGGATACATTATAAAAAAAAAATTTGGTAGCAGCCAAGATTCGAACATGAGTCTCAACAATCACAATCTCACGCCTCAACCACTAAGGCAATCCACATATTTGTTTATCATCTTGTACTTCCAAAGTAATATACTTCATTTTGTACTCATATATGCAGCTTTTTCATTAAAAATTCAATGCCAGTCAACACTTCTTCATAACTTCCCCATTTCATTCGCTGCTACCATCAAATCAAATTCAAACCCCTAACTCATTCAAATCCATTCATTTCATCCATTGGAAAAACCTTAAACCACGTCTTCCCATTTAGAATTTTGATTACCAAGTCATTGTTTTAAATTCGCTAATCTAAAGGTGTTTAGGAGATTGATTATGACTAAATGAAGGTAATAACTTAGTTTTCTATTTGTTATTTAATGTGTTTTTAGTCATGTTTTTTTGAGTAATCATGTTTCTTTGTTTATGATGGCTGAAATATAGGAACTATGTTGTCTGGAGAAGCGCTCACCAGTTGTTTGCTAAAATGCATCAAAGAAAAAGCTATAAATGGTATCATTCAAAACCAAATTTTGATTAATCTTCATTGTCGCAATAAAAAGCTATAAATGTTATCATGGTTCATTCATTATTTGTGGGGCTCATTGCTAATACATATATCATCTAATATCTTATAGGAAAGGAATGCTAAAATAACATATCAATGGAGTGAACACAACACTTAGCCACTATCATTCACAATGGGCGTAAGTATAAAAGGTAGAAAACTCGAACATGAAAGATGCCAAGGATGCATCGTTGTCAACTTGAATATCTCTACAATGCGTCTATTGTTTTTGTGACTGCGGATATATGATTACTGATTACTAAAATGAACTGTTTATACGTGCAGGGTATATCAGGTTGTTGGATCCATAACTTGAAACCTTGCTGATTTTCAAGACGATCAGTTTTTATAGGTATCAATTTATGACCACCCAACTCTTTAACAGTCAGTATTTATTAATAATGTCCTCATTTTGTAAGTTTCACCGGGATCCATTTTTAGAGGTGCAATATGGGCAGAGGTCTGGCAGGTTGGGTATCGCATCAAAATGTGTTATGGAAAAAAGCTGGTAATTTTTAATAGGTTGAAGCTTTGTTGCTTTACAAATCTGTTTCAAAATATTTGCGACCGTTCAACCCGTCTGACCTTTTTATTTTAAGCTCACTTTTTTATTTTGCCCATTTGTTCCGTTATAGATATCCACCTTGGCCCATACACAATTAAGTATAAAGATATTTACCGATGTAGATTAATTAAAACTGGTCGAGGGGACACATGTGTGCTTATGTGCATAAGGAGTACATTGCTGATAATAATTCTATTTTCACTTCTTTTCTCAGACATGCCATGTTTTATGCTCTAATGCAAATTATTTGACCCTTTAAATAATCAGATAGTAGTAAACTCTTTTTTTCGAAACATAAAAAGTGATTGTTGCAACTTTAAACTGAATATCTGTTCCAAAATGCAAATCCAACCACCCCGTAACATACATATTTGTACAGGAGAGCAGGGCTAGGCTTAAAAAGTTTTCACATGAGTTATAATTTGTGTTTATATTCCATCTTATGCTTTATAATACTCACTCACCATCTGTCACCATTAAAAGCTGCAAAATTTCAGAAGCAGGACCGAACACATGAAGTTCTAAAGAGATGAGGTACGCGGTAATCTCCTGTTTAGCAAATTGCAGAGATATATACTAAACCAATTGATCTACTCGCTCTTTCAATACTTCGAAGCAAACTTTATCAGTGATTTGACAGGCTTAAATGTGTTTTTTGATACATTCTGTCAATTTAGATATTTTTGGACAATCTATAGTAAATAATAAATGTGATCAGATTGCAGGCATGTTTTTTTTTTTATTAATATTTTTTTTAAATGTGGGTCGAATTGTATGACCTTGATGTCGAGGGAATGTATGAAAGTTAAAACCATCTTGATTTTTCATCAAGAAACCTCATAATTCTATTTCCAGCAAGATACTATTACATTTAAAGAAAAAAGAAAGTTTTTCTATAGAAGTTGTCAACTCCTCAGATTGTGTTTTGACAGTACTTAATAAATTGGCAGCATGTTGGTGTGGTAGTTGCTATTACTCCATGGAATTTCCACTTAGCAATAATCACTCTGAAGGTGAGACAATTCCATTTATTAACATCAAAACCATGCAATATTATGATGCTCTTTGTAATTGGCTGTAACTCATAATGAAACTCTGCATTTTGCTGGTTGTATCAGTTGGACCCGCTCTTGCATGTGGATGTACGGTGGTCATAAAGCCTTCACGCTATTGACAGCCGCTATTGACAGCCTTAGTAGCAGCTGAGCATGCCCTTCGAGGAAAAAATGAGGTATGTTCTAATGCCCTCCAAGCTCATTTTACAATTCTACCTATTAGTAATTTAACAAATGAATACTTATTTATGACATGATTGATACTGATAGTGATTTATACCATATTTATGACATGATTGCTACTAATTTATGTATCTTGAATGTTAAAACTATTGATTTTGTTTATATTTCCATATGGCGGTAGGAATCTCATATGTCAATAACATGATGTCAGTGGTAATATAATTTATACGAACTACACAACATGTTGTTTATAAAGAAGTGTGTCATAGGCTTTGATTATTTAAGTTATTTTAACTATGTAGTATGTTACGAGTACTTGACTTTTTTTTATGCAAATTATCTGATTTCGGGTTCATTTATTTTTCACAACATGTTTGCTCAGCACATATCATTCAACATTGTTATAAATTTATAATTTTCTTTGTTACACAACTTATATTCTTATCAAAAAATATCATGCGCTTCATGCTAACCGTTGGTAAGAAAGCCCTTGCAGATGTTGGGATTGATCAACACCATATGGACCAGCAAGATAAAACTAAATGTATTGTCCTCATTGGTTTTGCCATTGCCGGTATGAAGGTTAGGTAACTTACTCTCATAGCGTTTGTTTAATTATTATTATAAGCATTCGTCATTCTTGTAATTAACTTGCTTTTGCATATTGTCCTTCAAAGATAGATGGGTCCAAATCACTCTATCTATACAGTGTGTGCCACCAACAACTTTTATATATTGAATGAGGCTAATCACATGATCAGAGGTAAAGCTATAAGTACTTTTGTTTTTATGGAAATCAAATATTCTTCGTTTTTCAACACGAGAGAAGCGAATTTACATAATCAAATCTTAACCTATCTGTTACATCTATTTCTTAACACGAGAGAGCCTTGTAGGGCTTAATGTTTTGTGTGCCACCAGCCAATGTGTCCAATATTATTTTAAAAATAATCTAATTTTTCAAATAAAATGATTTTGGACGCTTTCTTTTTTAGAACTGCACTTTGGAATATTTTGACGTAACGGCCTTTTAAGCCATTTTCTAAATGGGTCGAAAAGTGAGATAATAAGACATAACTGATATTGACTCATTCAAAACTAAATTGGTTAACATTTCCACCTCTATGTTTAATGATTCTGTTGTTTTGTCTTCCTATTTTTATTACATATTGTTTCTAAATTGAAGAAATCAAGGAGTTTCTATAGGTGGGAGAATTGGAAGCATCAGTGATATATTGGATGCATCACAATTGATATGTGAAAAGGTTTATTTTTGTCCTTCTTTGACATTTATTTCCTTTTTTCTTTTGGCTATTAATTTCTTAATCACATTTTATAAAGCCGGTTTTGTGTAATTTTTCTTTTAGTCCTGAGACTGCATCATCTTAGTTCCTTTTTTTTTGTCCCCCGAATATTAATCAACATGATTGCTGGTCATCTAAGCATGAAGTATGGCTTCTAGGTGGGTAATATATTGTAGTTAGGAATCCTTATTTTAAATTTTTTATTTTATTTTTATGTGTTCGTAATGGATATTTTGGTAAAAATTTTGAATTTAGGGACCCAACCCAACCATGCTGCAGTGACATGTGCCACGGGGGTAAATTCAATAGGCAATGCAACCAGAATGATTTAGTTTGGAGATGCTGATGTTATGGTGGTTGGAGGAACAAAAGCTAACATCTACGCTTTATTTATCGCTGGCTTTTTTTGCAAATAATTCAATCTTTATTGAATGTTCGATATTTTGTTAGCACTTTATGTGATACGATCTCTTTCATGGCAGGTCAAGGGCATTAGCTACAAAATAAAACTCAACCCCTCAACAAGCTTCGGGGCCTTTCGATTGTGATTGAGATGGATTCGTGTATGTCAGTTAATATTGTAGCTCTGCAAGATTTTATGTAAAGCAATAATTAGAGTATTGACTTGTATCATCGACATGCTCATTGGTTGAGTTTTTCTAATACTAATATGTATAATTTGTCAATTAACACTTACAAAACTATGAACCGTCATGGAGGACACTTTTATATTGCAAGTTGTACTTAGTTTTTGAAAGTTGTTATCATTTGCAGGTGATATCATGTGGAAGTGAGCATTGGAATCTACTTAAACCTTTTTAGCTTGGCTTAAGGGTGATGTACCTTGTGCTTAATTTCTTCAAGTAATCCTCCTCCTATCTCATATTAAATCAATTAGATAATTAGGATTCACTGCTCAAGTGGTTTTTGTCTAAGGGTATGCTTGGTGGAGGGTATTAGGGGGTGGGGAATAGGAAAAGCAATCATTAATTATGCTTGTTGGAGGGTAAAGGAATGGAGCATTACCCTAAACTAGGTAATGACCCATTACACTACAAATTGGGGGTTAAGGTATTTATTACCCTTTGCATTCCTTAGTATACCTTTTGCATTTCCTTTTCTCATTCCCTTAATTGAACCAAGCAGACCCTTAGTATTTGAACAATGGGATTTGGGATTTGAGTATAGTATCTATGATATTCGTATTAGAGTTAAGTATTTTATCTATGAAATTACAAGATTAGTATCAAAGGCTCAAATACGCTCATTATTATATTGTTTAGGATAATGTCATTTCTTTGATAATGTAATTTCTTTGAGAATTTGGCATATATTATTATGAACCTTGCCCGCCCATTCGGGTAGGCTATGAATAAAGACCGTAGACTTATATTATTTAACAGCTTCATTACAGTAAAAACTTAGTTACTTATAATTTGTATGTTTGAATGTTCTTTGTTTCGACAAAAGTGGTGAATACATTAAAATAAAACAAACATTATGTACGAAGAAGTTTTATTTCGTCTATCAATAAGCACCATGTAATTTACATGTTCCCATACTTTTCATTGTTCTTTTTACATATAATACATGAAAACTTTATTTTTATTTTCAATTTTTGTATCTAAGATATTTGTCGTTATTCACTATTTATTTACGTCCAATTAAACTTCGTTAAGTAACATAATGAAGCTAGCCCGCCCATTCGGGCGGGCTATGAAGAAAGAACTAGAATATAAGGGGAATAACTTTCTTGGATTTGCAACTAACGTCCATGTCTTTGTTGGAACTCATTCATTTTTGGTGGACTTTATGGTTTTGGACGACGTAAGCAAATTTGTGGAAGATGGATTTACGGGAGTAATTTTAGGAAAACCTTTTCAGGAAATGTCTGGGTTAGATAAAAATGAAAAAGAAGGGTTAGTATGGTTAAAGATAAATGATGATAAGACTATCTTCAAAATGCCGAGAACCATTAAGAATTTTAAAAATTGGACCAAGAGGCAGTTAAGCCAAGCCCAACCATTGCTCGATATCAGTGAGGAAGACAAGGCAAAAGGTATTAATCAGCCTTACCAGAAAATCAAGAGCTTCTACTCGGGCTGTTTAGAATTAGAGGATGACTATAAACGGGATGAGAATCTGATAAGTTGGATCCAACGTGGAGATTGCCATATCCACGAAATGACCAACAAGCACTGGTAGCCTCGCGGCTCTGAGTCTAACTTAAAGACTCGTAAATAAAGAAAAGTGCTCTTTTGGGAGACAACTCGAATTATCCCTTTCTTTTATTTTGTTTCCATTTCTGTAGGGTTTTGTGTTTTTAACCATTTTTGCAGGAAACGAGGAAGTGATTCCTGCTGCAGTTTGCTGATCTGACCATAGTTACGGCGTAACTCATCTCTGTGATTACGCCGTAACCAACCCTTTGCAGCAGAATTTTAGACGCATTACCAATTACGGCGTAATACCATCTCAGTGGTTACGCCGTAGCCACTCGCTTTGCAGCATATGTTAGGTTTTTCCAGTTACGGCGTAACTCCCTCAAGGAGTTACGACGTAACCTTCCTCTGCTTTACTTCTTTCATTTTAAAACACAATAACCTTGTATTAGTATTTTAAATGAACTTTGTGGGTGTGTTCCCTGTAAACCCTCATGAGACTTCACTCATCCACTTGGGACACCAAGCGGTTTAAAAGTCTTATTGCATATGCTAAATGCAACCGTGATTCCTACGAAAGTGAGTTAGGTTTGTTTCTTATTTTTCATTTTTTTTTCTTTTTAGAATTATGCTTGTCGGTAGTGTGATTTCAGGGATTGAAGTTTGCTCATGGACGCTTATACGAAGTGTTAGGAATTGGAAATTCCATAAGTAAAGAGTCGGTCACCCCAAATGTTATCTAGCCTAAGTTAGCTCGTAGACTTGTCGTTATGTATGTTATTAAGTAGTTTATTAGTTAGTTTAGTGCAACACCGTGGAGGAAGGACGGGTCTTTACCCATTGTATACCTGATCCACAGGCCGTCAAGAGGTCGTTTAGTTTGTAACCTATAAATACCCTCTACCATGCAAGGTAGAGGGTTGGATGTTCATTTGGAATCTAATATTCCACAAGTTTCTCTTTCTAAAACATCCCACTTTCTCTCTCTAGAAATCATCTATACGCCTATGTGTGTTTGTGTTATGATGTGTATATGAAATCCAATATGTTACAAATGGTATCAAGAGCCATGGTTTGATCATCTCTTACATATCTTTGGATTTCTAGTGACTTTTAGGTGGTTTTAGAGTTTGAAAAAGTTTAGTGACTTTTTTGCATCATTTGGATCATTTCTAGTGTTAAAGTTTGAATCTTGGGTGTAGTTTTGTGTTTAGAATCATTGTATGTGCTTGGGTTTTGATTTGGTAACCTTGAATCATCGTGGTTGGGTTGTTTTTGGATTGAAAAGTGGTGTTTTTTGTGTTTTTCTAGCTAGCGACTTGAGCTACGGATAAGTTCTCTTGGTAGCGACTTGCTTTGTAATTTGGTAGCGAGTTGTAGTTGAAGGTCTTAGCGAGTTGAGCTAGCGACTTGTCTATTGAGACAAGCCGACAAACAGTACACTTAGTGGATTCTCCACTACGGGTAGCGACTTGGTGAAAGTTAGCGACTTGTACTTAAGTTTGTTAGCGACTTGGTGTTAGCGATTTGGTGCTTAGCGAGTTGCTCTTTAGCGACTTGACAACTTAGCGACTTGGTGCTTAGCGACTTGCTGTCAAAATTTTGCTAGCGACTTGGTGCTTAGCGAGTTGTTATTTAGCAACTTGACTGTGTCTTAGCAACTTGGTATTATAGCGACTTGGTACTTAGCAACTTTGTTCAAGGTTACTTAGCGACTTGGATGATTCTTGTCTGTAATACGGTTTTCTCTTGATTTAGTAAAATCCCGTGAAAGAATCTATTTCCCGGTTTAATCATAGAGCTATAAAATCCCGTTTAATCTGTAAACATGTCTACCAACGTACCTACAATCATCTCCACTGTAGCTAAGGTCGTTCATGCAGAAGATACTAGTCAACCCACAATGTCTTACATCACTGATCCTTTAATCACCAAAGTACTTGCACTCTATGATACCTCACAGAATAATGAAATAGGCTGCTACCCAGAATGCTCTACAGTGAATGATTCAGCATCTTATAATTAAAACAATTCTGATGAGTCACTCTTAATATTGACAAATGATGCAAAGCAAATGGAATGCAACATTGAGCCCTTTCAACTACTTCATCAGCATCTCAAACTACATCTATCTACAACTATGGATCGAACAAGCAGTGCTATCCTTCGTCAGGACTTTCCCACTTTGACAAGAAATGTGTTATGCAACTTAGAACAACTGAGGTTTCAAATTACCAAAGAAAAGTTCTCAACTGATAAATCTAATGCAGCTCTTCAAGTAATCTTCAATCAATTTCAGCCACTTATCAGAGGGGAATATTCCTCAGATTTTGATGATGACATGACTGGAATCTCATTCAAGAAACACACTGGAATGGAAATTCATGAGTTCATAAACACCTTTATTCAACTTATGGGTAATGTGGAAATATACATTAAGGAAGCTGCTAAAGAGAATGACAAGCTGAATGAATTGAATGGGTGTCAAGTGATGCTATGGGAAGATTGTGATAGGTTATGCAATAGATCAGTTGAACCAATGAATGATACCGAATGCAGAAGTTCAGTTGCAATAAAAAAGGATGAAGACAACTGTACTGATCTCAAAGACTCAGAGTCAGAAAAGGTTTCATGTGATGAGGTACACTTAACTAATCAGAGTAATTCATATGTTAATGTACCTGAGTCTAATTCTGAACATAATACTATGAAATCGATCTTGGTTGAGCCTGAATCTAAAACTATTAAAGCTAATGACATGATTGAAAAAAGGGTATATGATCAACTTTCAAACAAATACTCAATTCTTGAAAAACATTGTATTTCATTGGAAATTGAAATACAACAAAAGGATGAAAGCTTTTATGCAAAAAAAACTTGCATTAATCAGGAATTTCCAGAATTTCAAGAATTTTTTGAAATTAATCAATTAAAAACCCAGATTCAGGACAAAGACTCAACCATATGCAATCTGAAATTACTTCTCTCAGATGTGTAGAAGCATGACTGTCATGAGATGAGTGATACACTTGAATCTAGAAATGCTGAACTAGCTCTATGTGTGTCCAACCTATTAAGAGAAAATGAATCATTAAGGGAAAACTTAGAGGAGACCAATTCCAAGTTGATCAATCAATCTAACATCTTGTTGAAAGACATTGATGACCTCAAAGCCCTAATTCAGGATAAGAGCTTCAATATTGTTTCCTTAAAAAATGAGCTTAGGAAATCTATTGGAAATAGGGTGAACACTAAGTTTGCAAAACCATCAACTTTGGGAAAGTCAACTGTTCAGAACCACTCTAAACATACAGTAGTTAAGCAGCCTAATGCCTTTAGAACTGAAAGAGTTAAACCATCGAAATCTAGGCTTGCCTCCCAAGTTGATGAGAATGTTGTTTTGACAAAACCAGTCACTTCATTGCTTCGTTCCGATATGATGAATCTCAAACCCCAGGTTAATGTTCAAAGCTCAAACTTCAAAAATACTAGAAGTATGACTAGTTCTCATAAGAAACATCAATTGGCTGATCAATCCCCTAAGAAACATACTAATCACAAAAGGACCGATAGTCAAAACAGGGAAGTGCACACATACAAATCTACTAGTAGTTGCTTCAAATGGATTCCCACTGGCAGATTATTTAAGTTTACAGGATCCAAATAGACTTACATACCTAGATCTTGCCTTAAGTGGATGCCTACAGGAAAACTCTTCAAGTATATTGAGCCTAAAGGGATCTCTAATAATGATGCGTCTATATTAAACTGTGATACATCCAATAGTGAGATTACTCATGTCACTAACCCATCCATTTGCAATTCTACATGTGCTTCTAGTACAATGTACTCTCAGTCTTTTTCAGGTACAATGCTCAATTCAATCAGAAACTTCATGACTTGGTTTCCATCAGAAATGAATATAGCTCACTCAGGAGCTATAGCATGCCAGAATTGATGTACCTCATACTTTGACTCCTTTTTCATCTTGAATTAGGACTCGTTCTTTTATATCTGTGTACAAATCAAGTTAAAAAAAAATTACCTTTGTTTTAATACTTTACAAATACATTCTATACACTTTGGTTTAATACCTATTAAATATTTCATTCTTTTAAATTCATAATTTTGTCATTTTCCTCAAACTAATAAAGGATATATTCTTTGTTATCGATAACATCTACGGTCCTAGAAATGTCATTTAATAATGATACGGGATCATAGATGAAGTTTGAACAACTGATATATTCTTATCTTATAACGGGTGGGTTGAAATCAATCAATGTTCTCTAGTAACATTGATTGAGGGGGATAATTTTTCAAGATATATTGTTTATATCTGCGCTGGTTATGTTTTGTGCTCAAATGCAGGTTGTTAGTTTGCTTATCCATTGATAGTTTGCTTATCTTATTATGTTATCTCTTTATGCTATCTGTGTTAGCTTGCTATCTGATAAGTTCATATAACTAATGAGTCTGTAATACATAATGTGATAAGATTTTTTCAAGATATCTTGTTTATATCTGCGCTGGTTATGTTTTGTGCTCAAATGCAGGTTGTTAGTTTGCTTATCCATTATGTTAGTTTGCTTATCTTATTATGTTATCTCTTTATGCTATCTGTGTTAGCTTGCTATCTGATAAGTTCATATAACTAATGAGTCTGTAATACATAATGTGATAAGATTTCAACTTTCTTTGTATAGTCTTAGCAACATTGTTTAGTATTAGAGACTTGCTTTGTAAAGTCATAGCGAGTTGCTAACCACTCACAAAACTACAGGGACTGAATGTGTCAAATTAGTTATCTTGCTTAAACCCTTCCCCTTAACCTAGCGACTTGCCGTTTTATTTCTTAGAAAACTTTAAATCAACTATTTTTCTTCTTTCTTTCTTCTCTCTCGAGGTTCTTCGTAGCGACTTGCGTGTGGTATGGCAATCTTGACTTGTTTCTTGTCCCCAAATATGATGAATATATGCATTTCCTAACTCCTTTCTCCTTAACAGATCCCACGGAACTTGACCCTCATCTCTTGATTACCTCGTATAGGTTTGTCGTTGGATTTGTTGAATGAAAATAATTGTGATATATGTGTCAATGGATTAAGGGCTGTTTGGATGCACTAGGGTTGTTGTAATTCTCATGAATATATGTATTAATAAATTTGTGAACGTCTTCTTTGTGATTCGAGTTGGGTTGTGTTTTTGAAATCGTTTGTGTATATGGATTAACTGAATGGATTGGGTTGTGTTTCAAAAAAATGATCTAATTATGTTGAATGGTTTGCGACGTTATTTGAATGATATGATTGAGTTCTTGGTGGCGTGTTATCTGCAGTGATAATGTTCTTGGTATCGAGTTAGTGTACAAATTCATCGTGGCGAGTTGTTACTTTTAAGTGCGTTCAAGTTAGCGACTTAGTTAACCAATTTGTAGCGACTTAGCAGTATTACTGTTGATGGCGACTTGTCTTTACAAGTTAGCAACTTAGTAATTGTAGCGACTTAGTGAACTGATTTGTAGCGACTTGTCTTTACAAGTTAGCGACATAGTATGTTTTCATGTAGCGACTTAGCCTTGTTTAGCGACTTGTCCATTTATGATTAGCGACTTAATTGGTTTATTTTTCATACGACGAATAGGGTTATTAAAATGTTTTAAGACAACTTGCTAGGATAATCTCATGCTTACAATCTTTGTTAATACAAATAAACCGTAAAATCGTTTATTAATATTTTGCGATCTCTTTGTGTTTTGTTGATAACAAATATAATGTTATCTTAAGTACAATTATAAAGGACACATGTTAGTTTTGTAAAGCATTTACATATAGCCATTTAAATACAAAAATGTAGTAGTTAAGCATTTGTTGTAATAGTTTATTAGGATGGGTAAATATCATAACCCATGGACCATAACCCATGGACCATAACCCATGGACCTTAACCCATACCCAAAGAGACTTGATACAATGTATACTTAGATACATTGAATCTAGATATAACCCATGGACCAACCCATTACCCATGACCCATAACCAAAAAACCCATGGGCAAAGAGGAGCGTTCCACGGATCCCTAGGATTACACTAGACGGATCCCTTGTGGAAGGGATCCGTGGGAACAGTGAAGAAATTTGCCTATAAATAGAGAGCCATTTCTTCATTCTAACTCACCCCTCTTCTTACTGAATCTCTCATACACTCTCATTCTCTTCTAACATATAGATCACTTGATCTAGAGAGTTGTTCTTCTTTCTTTCTATTTGTGATCCTCATATAGGTCCTTCTCTAAGGCGAGATCACGAGCATTCTACAAGTCATCCAAGCAAAGGGTCCTTGATTGATTTGTTACTCCGCAAGATTTCTGTAGCGAAGATATTGTATTTGATATTTCACATATTTGTTGTGTAATAGTTGTGTTGGTTTGGTCCACCGTGCTACAGACTCGGTATCTAGCTTTGTACCGGAAAAAGTGTAAGCAACGTTGTGAAGGCTTCTCCGCCAAGTGAAGGAGTTTGTTGAAATAGTGCTTGAACTCTCGAGTAGGTGACTCGGGGAGTGGAGTAGGGCAAGGAAGGTGACCTTGTAGCCGAACCACTATAAATCGGTTGTGTCATTTCTATCCCTTAACTTTATTTATTTGCTTGCATTATCATTAGATCTACACGTTCTCAACATCCATACGATTTCACATAATATCGAATCTAAAGTTTTTGAAATCAACTTTAAAATCGGCAAAACTATTCAACCCCCCCTTCTAGTTTTCCACAATCTTGATTCAGGATTTCCTGTAGCAACTTGTATTGACAACTTACTCTTTGTGACCTGCTATAACATTTATGTTTGAGCAAGTTGTACTTGGATTCCCTTGTGGCAACTCAATATTACAACTTGTTTCATACAAACTGTTATATCATTTCGACATTTGTATCTTTGTTTCATGACATTACTTCTTAGCAAATGTGCTTTTTAACTTTTTAATTCCAAGACAACTCGTCTCGTGAAAACTGTATCAAATGGAGTCTTTAACCTTAAAATCTCGCTTATGCCACTCAATCTATCTCAATATGCTTATGGGAACCCTGTCTGAGCTTCTAAGTTTGTATGTTTATGACATAAGGGTGTATTCAATGTTGTCTAACTAACCATTTATAATCTAACATGTTCCCAATCATTGTTGTTGGTTGTATTTATCTTCAGATCTTCAATGGCAAACACAACCTCAGCTGAGAACATTACCTCTTCTGCACCACCCAATGTCCTCTCAGATGAAGAAATCCTTCCTAAAAGTCAATGGGCAGAAATTGGAAAAAGTAATTGTTATGTGGACTTACAAAAGTTGCAACAAAATCCTATCCTCAAAGTGTCTATTGATATCCTCAAAAACACAAACTTCTTCGGTGCACTAACAAAGCAATGCACAATTCCCTCCATTTACATACAACAATTCTTGAACACCCTTGAATGGAACAAAATCACAGCTAAATATTCTTGCAAACTGGATAATAGGGAATTTGAGATAAATTCTGACATTCTTAGCAAGGCTCTAGGAATCACTCCCTGCAACCCCATCATACGATCTGAACCTTCACCTAGTGCCGACGATCTAATAGTCTTTCTAATTGGTTTGGGGTACCAGACTAGCATTACAAGGGCTTCTGACATCATCATCGGACACATGTATCAACCTTGGAGAGCAATGACCACAGTTCTCAGCTTGTGCTTATTTGGCAAAACATCAGGGTTTGATAAAGTGAGAATTCCCATCTTGCAGATCCTATGGGGTATCGTCAATGGTGTGAATGTGAATGTCTCAGAACGTATCTGGGAAGAATTTTCGCTGTCAATGAACACATTCATTTCTGATAGAACAAACTTTCAGAATAAAGCTCAGGGACGAAAGAAACTGAACAAACTTGTGATTCCTAGCATCAGATTTTCAAAGCTTGTTATCCAGTACATGCAACAGACTCACAACTTCAACCCTAGGATTGAATCAGAACTACATAATGCTGAGGATGAATTTGTTCTGGGCAATCTCAAATATATTCCCAGTGGAGCGAATAAAGAAATCTTTGGATTACCGATTCCTGACTCTCTTCTCACTGAAGATATTAAGAAGATGGATCATTTCAAACTGTTCAAGAAAAGGGCTTCCAGATCCAGTGATGAAGTTGATGTCTCTCCCACTCAACCACAACCCAAAGCTGCTAAGTCTGGTTCTGGCTTAAAGACTTCAAAGACTTCATATGCTGCTCTTCCTAAAAGAAGACGTGATAAGTCACAAACTTCTGACAGTACCACCTAGAAGCAGAAAAGAAAGAAGAAGGAAGGGGAAAAAGTAAACGTTGAGGAAACTGAGGTTTCCAGGGGTAATATGAGGTTGATTGATGAAGATGATGCTGCTCTGCAACTTGGAATCAAGCAAAGCCTAGAAAGTCAGAACATGAGTGCACCAATAGGTGGTATTGTGCTAAGAGAACCTGAACAAGTGCCTCGCCAAATAACACCAATCATACAAGACAAAGGGAAAGGTATTGTTGGTGTAGAGACAGAACAAGCTGCTCACATGCTTCTGACCTTTTCCTCCCCACCATCAAGAACCATAACTCAATCTGAACTGAAGAAAAGAAGTGTTGAATCATCTTCAGCTCTAGATAAGTCTGGATTGGATAAGGTGGTATCCGAAGCACAAGAAGTAACTCATGCTTCATGTGATACCCTGTCCGATCAAAATGTTGATAAAGAGTTGCATCCAGACCCACAGGAGAACCTTGTGTCAAAATCTAATGAGTCCAGGCACTTGGAAGAACCTAATCTGTCTTCTGATTCTCTACCCTCATTGAAGAACCTAGACACAGACTTCTCTTTCGGGGATCAGTTCTTAAACGACAAATCCACGGACACGGAGACTGTCAAGCAAGGTAATGACAAGGAAGAAGTAGAGTCCATGTTTAATGTCAACATACAGCAAGACACATCAACCATCCCTCCTATGTCTGCTCCTACTCTTGAAACCGCACTTCCACCACCTAATCCTTCTAATGATCAATCACTTGAACCAGTGGTTACAGTCTCTGACACAGATACTCCTCATGCCTCACCACATCTTGCTTCACCTCCCCCAGTCAAATCTACTGAGCAATTACTTGGAGAGGCTATGACACGAATAGCAACCATTAAGAAACATTTTCCCATCGCCGTTAATAGTCTTGATAGTCGTGTCAAAAAGCTGGAGAATTTTAAAATCAATGAGGTTATTACAAAGGCAGTAGAAGATGATATTAAAGATGCAGTTGAATGGGCGATGAAAGCTCCGTTACTTCAACGATTTAAAGACTTGCCAATCTCTGATATGAGATCAGCTCTCTCTGAAAGAATGTATGATGCAAGAGAGCATTTGAACGATACACATAAGAAATTGTATGAAGCACTCGAGGTATCGATGAGACTTGATAATCACCAGTAGTTTGTGAAGGATGTTCAAGAAAGGAAAAAGAAAAGAAAGACTATTCCAGAGAAATCTACTGATAAGTCTGGAGGTCCCAAGCCACCACCTCCGACTGGAGGAGCTGGAGCTTCTGGTACTGGTGGATCTTCAGGCACAACTACTACACCTCTACAACAACCACCATCATCATCACCAAAGCCTTCCAATCAATCTTGTCCTACCGGAGAACAGGGAACTCAGAAGAAATCTGCTGCTTGGACAACGGTTGATTCAAGGTTCACACCCACAGTCTCTTCAACTCCTGAAGATCAAATGGTTCATGAAGAGTCGCATGTCATGATAGAGTCTGTATTAGATGACGATGATGCATCCACCAAGCATATTCCCAAGCCGTCTGAAGATGATTGGTTTGATTCATACGTGACGGGCAAACGCACTAACACATCCAGAGTTGCACCTTCAAGAGATACAATTAAAAGCTAGATCATCGAGGAGAGACCTCATACTCCAGAACCTTCGTGGTCCATCCCAGAGTCTGACACAATGTTTCCTGACAACAATTGGGTATCAACTATCACCAATAATTATGAAGTTCCAGCTGAAGACTCTCTTCTGCACTTCACTGGTGACATGGGAAGCTTCATTAGGTGGTTTTGTGAACAGAAGAGTATCTCATCTATCACTCCAAGGGATCTTGAAGGACAAGCTTTTGAAATTGTTAAGGTTTTTCACTCAGATGCCAACCAGCTCCAATACCAGATGGAAGAATGCCATAAGATGCTGAATGATCAGGTCAGTGAGCAGATCAGTCGTTTCAATGTGAACAAGCCTCTTCCTCTAGGTGGTGAACCTGGACAGATGACCATTAAGGCTGAATTCTTCTTCAATCATGACTTGGATTATCTGTGTGCTCGTTCTACAGAAAGAAGACCAGCTCTTTCGATCTCAAAAATGAAAGCTGCAACCTACTCTGATTAGGGACTTGAACAGATGGTTCCTGATCAATTCTGGGCTGTCGAAGAGCAAAAGTATGACATTGCTGCTTCATATGGTATTTCTCACTGGTGGTTCAAAACGAAGAATTTCTACATCGAGAGACATGGTGCTGATAAAAGACGCAAAGATGTTCGATCCAAGCTGCGAATCTTGAGTGTTGTACGAGTAGAGGTCTTCCCAATCTATGGATATGAGTTTTTGAAGAAGATCGTTCTTAAAAGAGCAGATTTTAAGGAGTATGTTATTGAAGAAAACGACTTCAAACACCTGCTGCCAAATGACTTCGAAGATCTCTATCTGTTGAATCTCCAAGGAAACCTTGAACATCTGCCCATCCGTGAGAAAAAGGCTCTCTATGCTGCTATCAATCTTTGGATCAGAGGCTTAGTCATTCGAAAAAGGGTTGAGGACTTTCAGCTTGGAATGGAAAGCTACCAGACCCGGGTCAACCTTACAAGTCCACAATGGAATGTTACAGGGCATGAATTTCGTCGCGAATACAGAGTTATTGACACCCCTAGAGCCATCATCTTCACCGACAGATACGGGACTCACATGCTTATGAGACTTTGTGAGATCTACAAATTCAGTGATGGTACACTCAAAATGGTCGAAGAAGAATTAAACTCTAGAGTGAATGAATTTAGAGTTGATCTGAAGCCGTGGGAGAAGACTAAATTCTGGACTGATGATGACTTAAAGAGGTGTGAAGATTTCATTGCTGCGATCAGGTGAAGACTTAAGACTCGAAGAATCTACCGCAGCCTTGAAAGCTTTGTTGGTGGCAGACTCCGTGAAGGTCATTACAAACTGCTTCAAAGAACTGAATGATGATATCTCCCAAAAGTAGTGTATGATCTGTATTTTGATGTGTAAAATGTGGTGTAATGACAATTAAACAACTATAATGTATGTAATAGTGCTAGGTTGTGTGTTGTGGTTTCCCTTATGTATAAAAAGGGAACTTCAGTCTTGTCCACTTCAATCTTATAAAACCAGACACATTTTTCTCCAAAAAATGCTCTGTTTCATACATATTTAAATCACTTGAGATCCAAAATCTCAAAGGATTTGAAATTTTTGATCGGGGGAGAAAATGTGATATAAATATGAAAGATGATAAAAGATGACCTTTTCAAAGTGCATACTGCTCTCTCATATATGCTAAATTATCTTTCAAATCTCAAAGCATATATTAAGGGGGAGCATTTCAAAACGAAAATAAATCTTCAAGGTACAAAGTTTTACATGTTTCATCATAAAGTACCTTGATTGTTTTTCACTTGGTTTCTGTATGGCGGGTATGATTGTTAATGTGCTTCTAAGAACCTCTTTTCCCTAATATGTGCAAAACATTTTCAAATATCTATGCACATATTGAGGGGGAGCAAGCTTATGAAAACCTCATCCTTCCCCAAAATGCTTTATCTACTTGATTTGATTAGGGAAGTGATGTTGACATTTTTTAGAAAATGGTAATCAAAGAAGTTAATTCTTTCTCTTTCCTCCGTGTGCAAAACGATTTCAAACACTTGATGCACATGTTGAGGGGGAGCTCTTGTTCTAAAAATATCAAAAATAATTCAGGTACAAAATGCTTTGATAATATATCATAAGTATATGGATTGATTTTCAAATGGTTATTAATTGGTTCCAAAGGCAGATGAACAATACCAAATAGACCAACCAACTTTACTTTATGTATGGTGATATAAGGATGATAAGGTAAGGTATTTGTTCCCATGATCCGCCAGAACCGGAGGGATCTACCCAGGGAAAATCCACTAGATAGTGCAGAAGTCCTTAGGTATATTGAAAAAAGGAGAAAAAAGAGATATGGGAAGAGTGCGGACTGAGTCTGAGCTAGTACTTGAATAAACCCAACAAGGTTCTAGCTATGAAGTCTCGGTAAGCACTGAAGGGGTTGAAGAATGAAAAAGAATTGAATGAGAAAAGGGGGAAAACAAATAGCCCTCCAATTATTCAACCTTAGGGCAGATACCGGGTTCAATTCATATGCTACTGGTGGTTACCAAGGTAACATCGGTATTGAAGACAAGACGTCATGGACCCAGTGACGCACTGCACTTCAACTTCCCAAACCACTCAAGTTCCTCTTAAAAGGGCTTGTTTCATTCTCACGGGGAACCTACATAATCTATTGACTTTCTCTTAGAGATTGTTGATATTGAAGAAAGAGACCCTATCCCTAGTCTCCGGCACAGGATCCAAATATGCACAAATTGAGTCTAGAGCCACGAGATCATCAATAAATCTCATTAGGACACGCTCAACGAAGACTCTCTGTTTTACACAATATGGAAAGAGAGATTATATCTTGAGTCCTACGCATTATTCTTGTGGTATTGCCAGAACATCCGAGTGATATGTAAACATATTCACAATGAAGATGGAAAGCCTTCTGGAGCTCCTGGTAGGTGGCATGTGAGATCTATTCATTAGATCAACCATGTGACAACTGAACAGAAACAATGGGGCGATTCAATCTCTTGAATCAATCCTGGTTCAGGTTATGGATTGACGGATACCTTTGAAAAACCGGTCTTTGTACTTAAAAACTCTTTTCTTTAGCATTTCGAGCGCGTCCGAATATTTCAAATCAAAAGGTATTTATGATTGATAATTGATTTTCATTAAAACCTTCATTGTATTGCAAAAACAATTTCTATTGAGCAATACACGATTGTTTTTCAAATCTCTTTTCATCAATCAGTGAATCTCTATTCGCTGGTTCACTCACTCCGTGTTGTCTTCTTTGAGACGTTCCGGTTTGAGAACAGCAGCAGCTGCGAAACCCTGTCTAGGAAATTCTTCAGAATTATACCTGATCACAGGCAGTACTTGTGCTGATCAACGGGGAACCGTGGGCCGTGTACCTCAATTCAACGAAAGTGATCAAAGACACTTTCGTGCGCTTTATTGCTAAATGTTTTATGCAGGTACGCCCTACGTTTGCAGCTGATCAGAATGAAGCGGTCAATCCATAGCCGCATGCTCACTCACACATTCATCTCAAAAGAAATCATGATTAGTGCATCAATGACTCTGATATTTTCACTCCATGCTTCTGCTACGCTGCTGCCAATATCATGAATCAACGAAATCTTCCGCTACTCTGATAAGAAGATATCATGATCCAGAATGTGAGCATGTCAGTCCAATGTGTCACTATTTCATATGCTGGCAACACTCCAATGTATGATGCTGAGCTTTACTGTGGCTGATGATCTCTTATAATGCTCAAAGGTTATCATAGTGGATCAGCCTTTCAATCTCCATGAAATATTCATTACAGTTGTTCAATGATGAAATCTCCACAGATGCACATAGTTTGAATACTTTGATGAAGAGAAGTCTACGAGCTCAAAGACTGAAGATGTATAAGAATGCTAGGATTCACAATGTAATTTATGGGGTGACCTCCCTTAGGGGGAGATTGTTAGGAATTGGAAATTCCATAAGTAAAGAGTCGGTCACCCCAAATGTTATCTAGCCTAAGTTAGCTCGTAGACTTGTCGTTATGTATGTTATTAAGTAGTTTATTAGTTAGTTTAGTGCAACACCGTGGAGGAAGGACGGGTCTTTACCCATTGTATACCTGATCCACAGGCCGTCAGGAGGTCGTTTAGTTTGTAACCTATAAATACCCTCTACCATGCAAGGTAGAGGGTTGGATGTTCATTTGGAATCTAATATTCCACAAGTTTCTCTTTCTAAAACATCCCACTTTCTCTCTCTAGAAATCATCTATACGCCTATGTGTGTTTGTGTTATGATGTGTATATGAAATCCAATATGTTACACGAAGGCACGTCTCTTTTTCGTGGGCCTTCTTCCTTTTTGGAGCAAATTGCAGGGAAGTTCTCACTCCGATTCTACTTTTTTCTTCACCTTTATTTAAACGGTTAGTACAAAGGGGACTTTTTACAATTCAAGTGGGGGCACGGGAGTAGAATTATCTCTTGAACTTTATTTTGTCCTCGTTTTTCTAGTTTATTTTGAAAAATTACGCCATTTTTAAAATTTTGACATGTTTTTCTTAACCTAAGTAGATTAGACCTTAGCCGAGCACATACAACTCTTGATATTATATGGTGAGAGTAGCCTTATCCGTTTCCAATATTTTACCCCAAATCCACCAAGTTATGAGTGTACCGGTAGCTTGTAAACTTTAGAACTTGGACTTTGCATCATTTCGAGACCATAGACGAGGTATGTTGAGTTAGCTCGATGTATTTGGACTTTTCAGTTTAAGAAGGCAATATTATAGGATTATCACCCAAATAGCCTACCATTGTGTGTCTATCGATTAGTCACCTCGACTTCTTAACCCCCCTGTGAAACCCTTTTGTTGCACTCACCTTTAGTGCAAGATACCCCTAGATACACCCATCTGAGCCATTCCTTTCGTTTTGTTAACCCTATATATTGTTTCGATACACCTACACAATCCTTAGCCTACCCTGTAGTCTTTATTTGTGATTGGGAAGTAATCATTTGCCTAAGTTCAAGGTTCAAGTGGAAAGGTTCGGAAATCACGCTTCGTCGACGACATATTCCTGAAGATCATTGAACACCCCCCGAATTCCCGTAGTTCATCTTAAGTGGGGGGATATTATGTTATCTTAAAAAAAAATAAATAAAATTATATTATTTAGTTATTGTAAAAGTGCATTGTTATAAGCACTATGTTATGAGCTTTATAGATTTAGTATCGAGGAGGCCACCTCGGTGACATTCGAAGATTGGAGTTGGTAATTATGACAACAGTTGGAGAAAAGGTAGTGTGCCCATCACGACGTCCTCTAATGACACATCTACCTAGTATTTCATGATCCGGTTTCTTGACTTCAAAGCTTGAACTTTGGGCGGACGGTAAGTGGTGATGACTTGGTTATAGATTTAGACTACCTGCTTGATTTTTATTTTACACCATTTATATATCTCATGTCTTATCCTACCCTTTAGTCATGAAGCGTGTCTAGGTGATGCAGCGAGCAATCTTTGGTGTCTTGGCCATGGATTTGGTCATGTATCATTGATTTTGTCCACTTCGCCGTGACATATTAGTAATGACGAGTCACCCCTTAACCTTTGTCGTGTCTACCCATATTGCCTTCGTGAATTGTTTAGCCCTTAACTCTAGTGGTGGAGATTTGTGTAACCGCCAAGCTTATGATAGAATACATGATATGACTGTACGATTGAGTGATCACCCCGAAATTGACACTTAGAATAGTTGAGAGATTTGAGTGTTTCGTTCCCATTTCGTGAGGTGTTCGGCTTTGTTTTATTTTAGCATAAGGGATTTGTAAACTTATATTTTCCAGGTTATGGGATATATCTTTTTAGGAATCTTTCTAATAAGGTCTACTTGATGACAAGTAGAGTTCAAGTGGGGGAATATTTGATAACATCAAATAGTCCTGAATAATAAGTATCAATTTCCCCCGATAATGCTTGTAATTTATATCATTTATATGGATTTACGCTTGTTTTCCATTGTTTTCCACTTTCAGGTAAATTACGAGCATTGGAGCTAAAGAGACGCAGAATTGGAGAAATATCAAAGATTTATCATAGTATGCTGACTTTGAAGAAGTTACGGCGTAACTCATCTCTCACATTACGCCGTAACTAAAGCGTGACTCAGAAAACCAACTCATCAGATGGTTACGGCGTAACTCTCCCCAAAGACTACGACGTAACTATATTAGGTCAAATGAGGTTCCACGCCGCTGATAACTACGCCGTAACTATTTCATCAACTACGGCGTAACCAAGTAATATTGAAGATACGACGTAACCACTTATAAGGTTACGCCGTAACCAGCAAATCTAGTGCAAATTACGAAGAAATTGTAGATTACGGCGTAACTATTATATTAGTTACGCCATAACCTAGATTTGGCCTATAAATACCCCACGATTTCTAGCATTTCAAAGCATCCCATTCCACACACCACAACCAAAGAACGTGGGAAGAAGCCAAAGGCAGGTCTAGAGGAGCATACGGAGCTGTCTCCAAGGGTGAAATCACTCCCCTACGATAAGCATTAGCATTTTATCTTTTCTTTACTTTCGATTCATGTATTTCGTAACATTAAATATTGAATTGATTTGTATGGTTAATATGAGTGGCTAAGCACCTCTTGGTGCTGTCCTAGTTATGATTCCTTAATTGTTTTGTTTGCTTTTACATTACTTCCGTATAATTATTTCTAAGTCGATGCATGCATAGTTTATTGGTAGCTACCCTTGTTTCGGTAGTTTTGAGTGTCGGTAGAGGCTAGTTGCTTAGGAGATATGACCAACTAACCCTATGTGAGTAGACTGAGACGGGAAGGGTAAGATATGACCAACTAACGACCCTTTCTACTTGTGCGATTTGACCAACTGATCACCTACCGTTTGGATGAACTTAAGAATTAGGGGGTGAGTGTTTAAGTTGCTAACGCCCGGGTACTCACTATTATAAATCTAGCATGTAGCGGTACTTAATGACTTGGCTTAGGGGACCAGGAACAACTGGACTTATGAAAGGACACCTGACTTCTCCAGAGGTGGCATCTTTGCTGATAGGTTAGGTCGAATTGACCAAATGTTGTCCTCTCGAATTTGACCCCACCTGAAGTAATTGGAAGTAAGTAGACGTAGACATTACTAGCTAGGAGGAATAACTAGGTTAGCACCACTCTCCTCTATTGATTAAATCTTTGCCTTTTATCTGCTTTTATCTACTTTCGTAGTTAATTAATTAATTCCTTATCGTAATCATATTAAAAACTGTGACACCTAGACTTAGTAATAATCCAACACACATAGCTCTTGGGACGACCTCGGTTTTACCAAATAGTACACTACACACCACCAGGTATACTTCCCGTTAGTGCATTAGGGTAGACCATAGGTATAACGAGACTATTAAATATTAAAACCTGGTCAGTAAAACTTGCATCACCTAAAACTCCCACAGAAATTAGTTCGTTTCTTGGACTTGCGGGTACCTTTTTATCCAAGATTTTGCAAAGATTGCTTCTTCGCTCTCTAAGCTCACTCGCAAGAATGAGAAATTCGAGTGGGATGAGGATCAGGAAGTCGCCTTCCAGAATCTTAAACATAAGTTAAGTCAGGCTCCAGTCTTAGTATCGCCAGAAGGTAATGATGACCTGGAAGTTTATTGTGAATCATCTTCTAATGGCCTCAGCTGTGTTCTTATGCAGAGAGGTCGAGTCATCGCCTATGCCTCTAGACAACTTAAGAAACATGAGGAAGAATATCCTACTCATGATTTAGAGCTAGCGGCAGTAATCCTTGCCTTAAAACTGTGGAGGCATTACCTTTATGGTGTAAAGATCAAGATCTTTACCGACCATAAAAGTCTCAAATACTTCTTTGATCAGCGTGATCTCAATATGAGGCAAAGAAGTTGGTTAGATCTAGTCAAGGACTGTGATTGTGAAATCCTTTATCATCCAGGGAAAGCCAACGCTGTAGCAGATGCCTTGAGCCATAAGACAAGGCATGACTCCTTATTAGTCAAATCACTTCAGATGGTGATTACCCCAGACTTTTATGAGTATATTAAATCAGTTTAGCATGAAGCATGGGAAAATGGTGATGTAAATTAAGAACGGCTCGTGGGTCAGGTGCATAACTTAGTTGTGGACTCCCGAGGGCTCAGAACACGCTTCAGTAGAATATGGATACCGAATGATAAAGAGCTCACAAAGTTGTTGCTTGATGAGACTCATAAGTCAAAATATTTCGTTCACCCAGGTGCCACCAAGATGTATTATAATCTTAAACCAGATTATTGGTGGCCATGTATGAAAAGAGACATTGTAAAATATGTCGAGCAGTGTCTTACTTGTCTCCAAGTTAAGACAGAACATCAACAACCTTATGGTAAGCTACAACCTCTTGAGATTCCTGTGTCGAAATGGGAAAGGATTACTATGGATCTTATCATGAAATTACCCAAGACACCGCGTCAGCATGATGCTATATGGGTGATAGTAGATCGTTTAACAAAGAGTGCGATTTTCCTTCCTATTAAGGAATCGATGTCCTCAGAAGCTCTCGTGGAGTTGTATCTTCGCGAGGTAGTGGTCGGATATGGAGTACGAATCTCTATAGTATCAGATAGAGATATTAAATTTACTTCTAGATTTTGGAAGAAATTTCAAGAGAATCTAGGTACTCGTGTCCATTTTAGCACAGCTTATCATTCGCAGACAGATGGTCAGAGTGAAAGGACCATTCAGACATTAGAAGATATGCTTCGAGCCAGTGCTATTGACTTCGGTGGTAGTTAGGATATGTACTTAGCGTTAGCAGAATTCTCGTACAATAACAGTTACCACTCCAGTATCAAGATGCCTCCATACGAGATGTTGTATGAAAGGAAATGTCGAACTCCTATATGTTGGGGCGAGATTGGGCAAAGAGAATTAGCCAGTTCAGATGTTGTTTAACAGACGAATGAAAAGATTGATCAGATCAAAGAAAGGCTTAAGATAGCCCGGGATCGACAGAAGTCCTATGCGAACAAGAGGATACGACCAATAGAATTTCAGGTCGGTGATCATGTTATGCTGAAAGTTTCTCCATGGAAGGGTGTTATCCGTTTCAGGAAGCGTGGAAAGCTAGGACCACGTTACATTGGTCCATTCAGAATAACTGACAGAGTTGGAAAGGTAACGTACATACTTGAGTTACGAGAGGAGTTAAACAACATACATAATACTTTCTACTTGTCTCAGCTACGAAAATGTCTGGCAGATAAGGCAGAGTATGTCCCTCTAGCGGACATAGTATTTGATGAGAAACTTGGCTACGTTGAAGAGCCGGTAGAGATTGTTGACACCATGGTCAAGAAACTCAGAAAAAGAGAGGTCCTTCTTCTTAAAGTTAGATGGAAGCACATAAAAGGGTTAGAGTATACATGGGAACCCGGAGAGGAGCTCATCAAATACTACCACGCTTTTTATCAGGAATGGTTTGTGAGGACACAAACCGAATAAGTGGGGTAGAGTTGTAACACCCCAACCTTTCAAGTAATGATTTTCTTATATTTTAATGCTTCTAAGTCAACTTATGTTATAATAATCCTTCGTTACTCATGACTCATAAAAAATTAGTTATAAAGAGATAAGGACCTTCTATGTAATAGTTTTCCTATCAGGGACTAGTTTTGACAATCGGTGAAACTTGAAATAAAATACATATATGACTTATGTAAAGTCTGGAACATAGTAGAATACTCATTTCTTCTTATCTTCCTTTCCTACCTCACGTTTCCCTCTCAAATCACAGGATTAGACTAGGATTTCGACTTTAATTTGATTTTTATCAAGCTTAAGACATGAAATTTCCATATTAAGGCATAGAGGCTCATAACCTAGCATCTCCATAATCCAATTCGAGGTAAAGATTATAATCTTGTCCTTTACTTCGTATTTTAGAGCTATCCAATAGTGGGTAAAGCTTATAGATTGTATCTTGATGTCATAAGTGGGGTTTTGTAGAAAATTTATAAGATTATGTTAAGATGTGATTTTCTAAAATCACTAAGAACACTAGTGATTATGTTTAATTGTTTTGATTAATGATGGGTACCTTGTTAAGGTGATATAACACCAATTTATGGTGTTAATTTTCAGAAAGTGTTCTTATGTGCTCATATAAGCCACAAACCAAACACCCTCCTTATGGCTTATTGATCCACTTAGTGCTTATTATGATAAGCTTTATCAAGCTCGTAATAAGCTCCATGTAATTTATATGTTCCTAGATTATACGGGTTAGCCGGGGACATCTTGTAAGGAGCTCGTGTTCATGCAAGCGGTTTTGAGGTGAGTAACAAATTCAAGTGTAGAACGGGTCCATAATAACTCATTAATGTGCCACTCTGCTTGTGGTGCTCCCGTTCATGTTCACGTAATATCCTTGTGTTACGAGTATATAGTGCTGTAATTATATATTGTGTGCTTAAATAACTTACATATAGAAAGTTTATATGTGATATTTGTTAAACGAGTCAAAACAGCCCCAAATGACCCGTTTGGGTTTAGTTATGTGTTTTTAACTCTAATTCCACGATATTACTAGCAGAGCATCCTAAATGGGCGACATAGCTGAATTAGCCGTCTTAAGTGGACGATTTGCATAAGTATATGCATTATGACCCAAAAGATGGGTATAGACGTCCTAAGTGGACGACATGTGTTATTATGTGATGACATGCTCCGAAAGGGAGCCTAGACGTCCTAAGTGGACGGCCGAGCCTTTATTAGCATCTCATTTTGTAAAATGAGACTTAGACATCCTAAGTGGATGACCAGTGTGTATAGCGGCTCAAACTCATGGAGTATATGACTTAGACGTCCTAAGTGGAAGACTAGAACATTTTCAGTTATATTGAACCAATGTGGGTTCACAACGTCCTTAGTGGGCGACTAGTATATAATAACAAACAAGTACTCATTTTCTATGAAGCAACCATAATACTATGCCATGTTATGATTAATATCCTTTATATGTTATCTCACTAAGCATTGTGCTTACATTGCTTTGTTGTACTTGTTATAGGTGAAGCTAGTGGTAGTGCTATAAAGGGTACGCAGACCGAGACTAGACCTCGGTGGGATACTTGGGTAATGAGCCTTTTCCCTACACGATCTCTTACCAAGAAACGCCCTAGGTTGTATGCTTTTGTGCATGAACATATAAAATCATGGTTATGTGATAATCAAATAGATAAGTAGTTTCTTTTATGGTTTAAAGGGTGTTTGGCATAGTGCCATTTTTAACCATATTGACCCATTTTGATCATGTATGGATCAAGGCGGATGATATATGTTATGTATAGTTTTATGTGTTAATATAAGTGTTGGTGTTAATATTATAGTAGTCCATGTAAAAAAAAATCTAGCCTGGGCGTTTCATGTTAAAGTAATGGTTTAAGCCATGACATGTGTGGGAAAGCGTTTGTATCGACTACTTATGTTTTAGATAAAATCCCTTGTAAGGAAAAGAAGATAGTTCCAATGAACTATCAACGGGAAGAAAACCATCCTATAGTAAGCTATGGTGTTTCCCGCTCCAGAGTATTTCCGAGTAGGGTGCTAAGAGAAGGACATATCATAAAATGATTAGTTATTTTGAATGTTCATTGTTCATGCGTTTTGGATATGAAGTTTCATTCGAAGCTTTAGACATTTTGAATGGCATCACAACTACACAACAAAAAGCAAGGTGCGGGATACCAAGGCTAGAAAGACAGACAACCGCTCCCTTATGTGGCAATTGCACCAGCCCATAGTTGGTTCCTCCCACGACGTTAATGCCTCTGAAACAAGTCAAGGTCTACCCGAAACCGATTTCTCTGGAAGACTACTCTGGCATTCAAATGAGTTTAGGGCCCGTTTGGTTTGCATTAATGGGAATGGGACTATGACTTTCAAAGTCATAGTCGGTGTTTGTTTTGTCTTGTTTTGTGGGCCCGGTAATGAAATGGGTATATCATAGTTATAGATTCATTACACACCAATTTGGTGTCTATGAAATCCATTCCCGTGGACCCCTCTTTTTTCCACTACAAAATTAAAATATCTATACACTTTTTCATACCATATTTTATCAACCAAACATAAACAATCGTAATGATACACTTTTTCATACCCATTATCATTCCACCTCATTCCAAATCCGATACCCATTGTCATTCCTGGCAACAAACCAAACGAGCCCTTACTTTGTAAAGATGTATCGAGTTTGAGACTCAACATAGATACACCGTTAATCATTGATAGTAAGAGCTTGTTTGTTTAATTTTTGTATTAAGTCGTGTTTAAATAAGAGATGGCTTAATGTTGAAACCCTTGTTTAGTTTTTTTATTAAGTCCTCTTAAATTAAAGTTTATGTTTTGATATATGCTGTCTGTTTGTAGATGAATAAATAATTGTTTGTTTTGTGTGCTTAATAAAGTGTCTGAATTGGAAAAAAAAAATACTGTTGCACTCTTTTATTTGAAATAGGTTAAGAAATTAGAGGGTAAGTATATAAAATTATAATAAAAAGGAATAACTTAACTTAGAGACCTTCATCTCGCTGGCTTTTTTAGAAGGTCATATGTTAGTTTTAAATACTAAACAAACATTCATTTAGTGACTTAATTAGCTTACCTATTTTTCAATTAAGACACTCTAAGTTGTTATCAAACACTACTTTTTACTTTCACACATTTTTATGTATTACAAACAATTTTTATATAAGTTTCCGAATTTAATTTTTTCAATAACTAAATCAATTTCAAATACCACCTAAGTTGTATATGGTAATGTGGAATGAAAAATTAAATGGAGTGCCGAATGAAAAAGAAAACCCAATGCAGAAAACCATATTAAGTTATCTTGCAATAAAATCACACGTCCTTAATATTGTATTTTGATTTAATAACTAATTTGTACTTGCAATGTTTATTACTAATTTATAAGTTATACTTAAACTATAGTTATGAAAATGTTTTCCTTTATATTTTTTTTGACAAAACCCAAACCAAAATTCAGTGACTTTTAGGTTGAGCACAGTCGATCGGTCTTTGGGATCAGTCGACCGATATTTTTCTCGGTCGAGGCGACTGTGACCAAAAGGTCGCGGTCGGTCGTCGGTCGAGTAAATGGAGAGAAGGGTCAATATTTCGACTGATTTTCACAAACACAAAATGACAAAAAAATGTTAACGTTCGCTATTTAAAAAAAATAATAAATAAATAAATAAAAACTTTACCACTTTACAACTTTATAAATATCAACCTCAAACACACTTTTACACACAATTCAAACAACTTCTCATCCATATTCACCATGTAAAAAAATACTCTCACATAAAAAAACCGACAATCACGACTACCCTAAAATGCCCCGGATTTGAATTTCTCACCGGATCCATCGTTTCAATTAACCGGGATAACACCACCACCAAATCAAGCCGTCAAAACCGGGGAAAAATAAGGACATGGAAGTGTCATACTTGAAGTTGAAGGAAAAAGAGCTGGAGATGAAAAGAGAGAAATTTGAGCTCCAATGACAACAAATGGAATTAATGGCCTAATTAAAACGGGAGCAAGACTTGATTTTTTACAATTCAGAAATCAACCAAAACTTTCCCCCACGACAACTACAAGAACTTTTAGAAATAAAGCATCAATCAAGGCACGCTACAATTTAGATTATTAGTTTTACGTTTTTAGTAAGTATTGTAATGTTTATGTTTTATTAGTTTAAGTTTTTAATTAATATTGTAATGTTTAGATTTTATTAGTTTAAGTTTTTAATTAATATAGTAATGTTTTATTTTTAATGAAGTTTAAATTTGTTATTTAAAATATACGAAAAAAAAACAAACAAAAAAAAAAATCTTGTTCACCGACTGTGACAATTTGGTCGTGTCAAATCGTCGAAGAAAGAAAACCGATGTGACAAGGTCGTGTCTGGTCACGATTGTGCCCAGCCTTAAAAGTTCCCTCCCACCCGTTCAGAATTTTGAGTTCCCTCCCATTTTCTTTTCATCATCATTCTATATAACTATTTGTTATCATGTTTCACTACAACCTTGTTTCTTCATTAATACCACTTATCTACTATAAGAGGCCATAACTTTCGGCACGAGCCTTTGGTGCGACAACTCAACTGGGGCTGGGCTGGTAGGGCCTGGTGCCGTGGCCACCAGCTCACACCGAGCTATATTTTTTGTTTGTTTGTTTGTTTTTGGTGGGTTTATTTCTTTTTTATTTCTGTTTGTGATGTTTTGTGTTTGTGATGTGTTTGTGTTTATGCGATGGTGTGATTTTTTTTTTCTTTGCTTTGCATGTGGGAAGGAAGATGACCACCCATTGTTTGGTTTTTGTATTTTTTTTTGTTTTATTTACTAAAAAAACACCAAAGAGCACTTGACGTACACCTGATAGAAGCATTGGGATAAGCATTAAGATAAAAATAGTAATTAATAAAGTTGAAACTAGGCAAGCCCACAATAATAAAAAAGATAAACTGTGTTAAAAATAATTGCGCCATATATTTTATTATTGAAAGTCATTTTTATTTAATACACTACAAAAAATAGTTGAAATGTACACGGTTATTTTTCCACGGATTTAAAAACGTGGAGTTTTAATTTGTCTTCTACACGCTGGAATGTGTGTTCAAAATGCTTAAAATAAGCACACTAATATGTGTGTAAAAGAATTAACTATGCCACTCTAATAAGCGTGTAAAAAAATGACACACTTATAATTGTGTAAAGTGATAGTGGCCCATGTAATATTAGTTGAGTTACGGCAAAAAGCGTGGACAAAAATACGGAAAAAAATATAAAAATAAAAAATAAAAAAAGATGATTAAACTAACTCAAATAGTTTTCACAAAAGAAAGCGTGGACTTATTTTGATTACGTGTCACTCTAACAGATATATATCTCCTAAAAAAATTTAAATTGCATTTTCCCCAAATTCTAATTAGATATGGTCTCAAAATGTTCTCTCAAATCTCACAAAATTTTAGGGTTTCTGGAAAGCCCTTAAATGTCTCCGATCATCTTCTCCGATGATGTGCTCCGATCTCCGGCAACGTGCTCCGATCATCGTCTCTGTCATGTGGCGTGCTCCGGTCTCCGTCTCCGGTGACGTGCTCCGATCATCGTCTTCAGTGACGTGTTCCGATCATCTTTTCCGATGACGTTTTCCGATTGAGGCGACGTTGTTACAGTCCTTGTTCACAGCTTTATATTCATTCGTTCATTACCACAGTGAGTCCGATCAGATCTAATTTGTTCCGTTTTTATGTTATTTTACTTATGTGATCGATTTATGATGTATGTGTAGAATGTTATTCAATTTGAAAGTTTAATCGTAATTTAGGCTATACTTATGCGAATTGATAATTTACGAAGGTGAGCATTTTAATTAAGCTTTGGCGATTATCTCGGTTTTACCGAGGTTTTCTATAAGCTAAAGCGAGTAGAGTAGTTGTTTGTGTTTGTTGTTTTGGTTATGTTCTAAAAAGGTGCGCGTGTACATTGTGATATAGATTAAGACGATTGTAAGATGGCAGAAATATGGGGAAATTCGGGTCGTGAGAGAAAAACTCTTTGGTTATTAGTTTAGTTCATAAAGTTGTGTTTAACTTAAGCATTTTTTTGCGATAGAATATATGAGTTCCTTTAGTTATTAAATGCGATATGGCTACGTGTCTTAAGTTAACACTTGCGGACTAGCTTTATGATTAGGTCTTTGAAGAGTTGGATTATGACAAACCTCAGATTTTAAAAGCATCAACGTGTTAGATAAGTCGGTCTTTGGTGGCATGGGCCTTTTTAGAGTGTCTCAACAGTTGTAATGTCATTGTCATGGTCATGTCATGGTATACAATTAAAAAGGTTATGACATATTCAACAAGAGGGGATTGAAATTAGTTTATCAAAGTTTTGAATTTAATGGCGCATCTGCAGTGATGAGCTCTTTGGTTAGTAAGTGTGTTATCACATAATTCTGATCACTTAATACTGTAAGCTCACTACTTTCTTTGTACTAATTTGTAGTCTATTACTTACCGATAGTTACGTAACCTTATTATGTGATTTGGAAATTGTATCCAGGATAATGGTGCTTGGCTACCACCTTGACTTGCATCTCTTTCGATTGGTTATCAAGCAATTCTATTGAAGTATATCTACTTATGAGTCACTTAAACAAGCGGTAATATGTGTATACCCTATTTGGTATAAATACTCTATTTGGTATAAATATTTTAGTCGCTGTGAGAAGACTTGTAAGTTATCATTTTTGTTGTGGCAGGAATTGGAGAAAAAGACGCTAGTTGACAAATGGGTTGAACCTCATGTGCACAGAGTCAAAAAAGGGTTGTGAATTCTCTAAAATTGATCAAATATAAGGTAGTTGTAGACCCTATTTATCAGGTAATAATCAGCCTTCATAATTATCATATGTCCTAATTGGAAAAGTAATTGGTGGCAGAGTGTCAAGAAGGTCTGCAAACCGTACATTGATGGTATTGCCACTGCAACAAAGCCTCATTTTGATACAGCACGCGAAACGTTGGTCTTGCATGAAAGAGGCAGTCATAGCTAATTTGAAGTTTATTGAATATGCGACCAAGTTCCATGATGAGGTATTTTAGAGATGACAATGATAGCATACATTATTACAATGATAGCAATGATAGCATACATTATTTGAACTAAAGTTAATGGTAGTCGGGTTGCAGACTTTTGTTTTGTTATCATCCATGGAGTCTCTAAAAAGTTAATGTGTCGAATATCATTGAAAGAACTACATGATTACAATGATAGCATACATTATTAGAACTAAAGTGATATTGAGGTTTTATACATTCCTAATAGACATTGGTTGATTGTTGCCAAAGTCCTAATGACAATCTCTAGACTATTTTCTGCGTTAGCCTTCCTAAACTTCGTCATGCTGCAATGATAATTTACTGACTTCATTAGGTTACTTGTGTTGCTAGATTAGAAAAGCTTGCAGGCAACCCATAATGTTAACATCAGTCATTGACACACATGAGAGTTCACAAACATTCTAAAAGGTTAAAATTCGTGGCACTTTTATGACCAACAGTTCTTTAAGAGGCTTTGTGATTCTAATATGGTTGCAAGGAAGACTGTCATTTTGTTGTGTCATTCAATTAGTTGTCTTGACTGTGATATTTAAGGATGTATAATACTATACATGTTTTTTTTGGGATACTTTGCTTGTTACGCTGTTTTGTGGGTTAATGATTTTTAAGCTGTTATGTGTTGTTTAGGAGCTTGTTGAAGACAAAAGATAGGAGCTTGTTGAAGACAAAAGTTAGAAGAAAAATTTAATGGATATCAGGTCTAAAAGATAGGAGCTTGAGCTTTTTCAAGGAGAGTGAAAGATTAACTGCATGTGAAGAATATGATACTTTGTAAACATACTTAAAAGTCTGGTGTATATTAGTTTGTGAATGATTAGCTGCAGATTTAAGTATGTTATGTTAAGTTGCAGATTTAAGTATGTCATGTTAAGTTGCAGGATTTAAGTATGTTATGTTAAGTTGCAGGTCTGTATGTATATTCTATATTAGTTTGGTTATCTTTTATATTGAATCTGTGTATGATAAAGGTGCAGTTCTGTATATATATACTGTTTTTTGTTTTTTTTTTTTTTTTTTTTTTTTTTTTTGTTTTTTTTTTTGAATTATTAAAAAAAATTTGTTCACACATAAAAGCGTGTACAAAATTGTGTCATCAATTTCCCAGTTTGTCATGCTTAGAAGCGTGGAGTTTAAAGTTAATGTTGACACATAGTAGTGTGGACATGTGCATCCTTTATACACACAAAAAAGCGTGTACTTTTATATCATTTCTCCACACTTTTTAGAGTAGAGTTTTTGAATGTTTGTTGACAAATATAAGCGTGTATTTTTTTTGTGACGCAGAGATACTCCACGCAACAAGAAGCGTGAACTTTAAATTTGCACACACTTTTAAACGTGGGGATATAAGAAAATAACTGTGTAAAATCAAATGCTTTGTTGTAGTGATATATACTGTTTTATGAAAAAAAGAAAAAAAAAAGTATGCACCATGGCACCAGAAAATTGGTGTTATACTATGGAGGGGGTTTCATAGCCAAAACTCATGTCATAGAAAAAAAGTGCTGAGGTGGCACCACCCTTTAGCACCAAACGATACCTAGCCTCGCAAAAGTTCAATATAGATCACAAATTTACATAGATCCAATTAGGGGTGAGCATGGGGTGGAGTGGGGCGGTTTTATGGTAAAATCAAAAACCGAACCGTATATTTCGGTTTTTTAAAACTACAAACCATTGGTGTCGGTTTTTTCGATTTCGGTTTTTCGGTTTTTGACATTGAATCGGTTCGGTTTCGGTTTTTATTCGGTTTTTTCTCACTAGAAAACAAGCAATTTTTAATCTTATATAAAGTTTACGATTCCTAGATTTCAGGCAAAAATATTTAAACAAATACCAATACTAGCATAATATCCAACAATCCAAAGCTTCGACAAAACGTACAAAACAACCAAACATGAATCTAAAATATAAAATGCTTGTCTTTGCGGCTTTGCACTTTTCACTCGCAAAAACATTCAAAGAACACTATTGCTCGAAAACAAAGATAAAATATATATAAATATAACATATTCGAATGTATAGATAATAAACAACACTATTACTTTTTTTTCTTTCTAATATATAAAATTGTATACTTAAAACATTTAGAATTAAATAGCAAATCTCTTACACAAATAAATATAAAACATATATAAAGGTGGGGCGGGGCAGTTTTCTCGGTTCGGTTTTTCTCATGAAACCAGAAACCGCCCCAAACATTCGGTTTTTATAAAATTCAAAACCACCACCATCGGTTTGTCAAATGGGGCGGTTTTTTCGGTTCGGCTTTTTCGGTTTTTTCAGTTTCTATTCGCTTTTTCGGTTTTTATGCTCACCCCTAGATCCAATGAATCAATCATATTTATTCATTTTTCTAATCAAAACAAAAAATAAAAATAAACTTTCACCCCTTTTTTTAAAAAGTAAATATCTCGCAAACCGTTAATCATTATGAGAAAAAAAAAAATCATACCATCGCGACAAGAATTAATTTATCTTTCTATAGATATGCACTTCTATATATTTTTAACAATTTTCTTTAAAAATTTCGGTCTAGAAAAATCATATGTGATTTGTGAAAATCACATGTGATTCGAATTTTATAAATCACATATGATTTTTGCAAATCATATGTGATTTGTAAAAGTCATATATGATTTGTAAAAATCGAATCACATGTGATTTTTGAAATTCATACATGATTTTATAAATCATATGTGATTTTTCTGGGCATAATTTTTTGTAAATAAAAAGTTTGTCGAAAATATAGTGAAGCGCATATCTATAGAAAAATAATTTAATTCTCGTCGTGATAGTGTATGTTTTATAGTTTGAAGATTTATCGTTTGTAAGATATGTTGTTTTTAAAAATGTGTAAAATGTAGTATTTTTTTATTAATTTTGATAAAAAATAATAACTGAAAATGATTTATTAGATATATGGTAAATATGACTAAGATTGATTTAGTAGATTTATATTGATCTTAACTCTACCTAGCCTTCTGAAAGGCAACAACTAATCTCTATAAAAGTGACGAAGAACATAACTCTTTTCAATTATTAAGGTTTACAATTCTATATAATTATGTTTTAGTTAATTGATGTGTACGTATTTGGTTTTTCTTTACCAACTTCTGTTTGATTTTAGGAAAAGCTTGTTTTCTATGTTTTGTGGAATGAACATTGGGTTTTGATTTCGTTATCAATGGAAAGACTAATACCACTTCTTGCTGCTCCACCACAACCAACAAACTAATTACCACCCATTTGCAATGAATTTAGCCAGGTTTCTTGTACCCGTAAGTGTGTATATCTCAGTTTTGTGGAACTTTTAGATGTTAGGGTAGTAATTTATTTGTTTATGAGAAGGTTGTATTCATTGGTTTCACAATAAACGATTATATTGTTTGGTATTCAAGTGTAACTGATTTATATTATAAATGGTGTTCTCCTTTTTCTTGGGATTTATTGTTCTTGGTTGAAAAAATAAATGTTTTGAATCATTGTTATAGTGCTGAAAAGATATGAAAATACCGCTAGAGAACAACATTAAGATTAGCACCGAAACACACAACCGGAAAAATTATATCGGAAAATACATGCCGGAAAATTATGCCAGAAGGCTTTCGAAAAGTATTTTGTGGGAAATCTGTGGGAAAAATATCGTAAGAAATCTGTAGGAAATAATTTTGTCGGAAATCTGTGAGTAATTATTCCCACAAATTATCGACCACAATATTAGTGAGATATCAATGGGTAATTCAACCCATGGATCACCCACAATAATATCCATAGGATATAGTTAACGCCCCGTGGAAAAATCAGTGGCAAAATGTTTAGCCACAAAGTTTTTACAAACGAAAACGACATTTTCACACAGGACCCCACGGATTTTACCTTGGGAATAAGCATTTTGTGTAGTAGTGTTCGGAGCGACGTTTTTAATTGTAGGGTGATAAGTTGTTGAAAGATGTAATGTGTAATATTTAAGATCTTATGTGTGAAATAACGTTTTCCGTTTTTTCTTATATCGGGTTGTGCAAAGATTACTATGTATGTGTGTGTTTTGATCTGAGATTTTAACAAAAATGGCTTCATAACAAAAGAGACGAGTGTGGGTGTTTAAGAGGGAGAGAAGATGTTTAGAGTAAAAAAACTTATTACTACGTACTCATGAGTCATGACTCGTACATGGCATGATCCTAATATAGCATGTTCAACTAGTCCAATAAGGTATGGAAGGTTGGAGTGATGCTAAAATACATAAGTCCAGATCCGCTTGACGTAATACACATAGATGGTAGCCGGAATGCAAAAGCCAAATACTCATGTGGTCATGTTACTTTTCTTAGAATATAGTAGCGTTTTATCAACCAATAATAGATATATCCAGCATAAATACTACTACGCCTTTTTATTTGTATAACGTAAACTATTAACGTGTTGACAACTGACTTGAAAACCTTAGCGTTTATATATATATAGGACAACTAGGTTTTGTTGACACCTTTTAACAGATTAATTGTTTATAAGATTTGAACATGTTACAAATATTAGTGCAGAAGTTACTTGTTATTGAAGGGATGAATAACAATTGCTAAAAACTTGTATTGGATTGTACGCGGTGGTGTACACGTGTGATGTGCCGGTGGTGGTGTTTGCCGCTGGTGGTGGTGTGGTGTGTTGGTGGTGGTGTGTATCGGAGATGAGCAGCTATAGATCTGTAACAAGTCAACAAATTTTATGTTAATATTTATTTAAAAATTAAACATTTTATCTTAAAATAGCGTACAATTTTAAACATTAAATATAATCGTTAGATTATTTCGCGCGCAACAAAAACCAGCTCTGAGCATTTTTATCACATTAGATTAAATTCTAGTTCACTTTTAATCATTATGTGAAATTTTAAATTTTAATTTCAAAGGTTACCAAATAGACTCTGTGTTTTACGTGCCTAAACTCGCGTTTTAAGCATTTTTACTTCTACATAGACTTGACCTATACCTGCATCGCATTTTCTAAGACGTTTAGATACTTTTACATTTGTAGAAAAAAGTCTAACTTATTTCCCTCCCCCTTTGACCATAAAATCATCCCTTGATTATATAATATTTTCGGTTTTAGACTTAACGTACATTTAACACCAACCAACACTAGCCTAGGCCCAGTCTACCCATTATAAGCCTTTTAGGATCATTATAATCATATTTGATATATCACATTTCACTTTTTCTATTTTCACGTAAACTTCGTACGTTTTACGCTTTATTCGTATTTAACCTACGATTTTAGGTTTTAAAAACGTTTACACACTCCCTTAAACTTATCACTCATTTAATATACTTTTATAGAGTATATTGATAAGTTTTAACATTTCCTACAAATTTTATATTTTTACGATTCCAGGTTTAAAAAAAACGTGATTTAAATACTTAACGAGTTAACGTTAGCAATTACCGGGACCAAAATTCACTCCGTAAAACACTAGATAATATAAAAACTCACCTAGTCACCCCATATTTTATTATGAACAAAATATTAGTGATTCACCACGCCTTAATAGCTTGGTGATAAGTCTTTATGTATTAGGATGCATACATGTGTTTACTTACATGATAAGTCTTGATGCATTAGAATGAATATATGTGTTTACTTTGACATAATTTTAAGTTTGAATAACCTTAACCTCTTAACCTTTTTAATGTATTTTGTTTTAATATTTGAGCCGAATATTTGACATTGGAGAACGGCTCCTATACAAGTTGATGTGCAAGTATCATCGATGAATACAACGTCACTTTATGATGAGCAAAAATAGGAGTTTTTTAGTTGGCGATGGAATTTTAAAAAAGTATTTAACAAAGTATGCATTCTTAAAATTATTTAACATAATATTCATTATTGGTTTTCTTTTAAGAAATTCATTAAAGCACATTAGAGGTGAGTTTTTTTAGCAGCTATCATTGTCGTTGGAGGAACGACACGAAGATGTACGACATGATTTCTGCAGTGTCAAAAACATGTTATTTTTCCTTTGGTCCCAAATATGAAATATGAGGAGTTAGTTGGTTCCAGGATGGGTGGGGTTTGAGGCTAAGTACTGTCTTTATCAATGAGTAGTCCTAAGTCCTAACTGGTCACTCTTATGTCTTTTTCTGATAATAAAAATAGTTTTTATTTGTTTAATCTTCAGTTGCCATTCACATGTCAAATTCACTCTAGTATCACTTGTTTTTTTAAATGGTTAGGGGATTAAGATTAAAGTGAGAACTTTCAGTGGCATTTGTCACCTTCATAATGTTAATGCATACTATCAGATATAGAATCCTTGATAAGAATAAAACTTTGTTTAGCATTTCTCAAATAATCAAGACATGTGATGTTCAATTTCTTTTAAGAAAGTATCAACAAAACTTTTACATTTGATGAACAAACATGATCAATGTCGCGCTTTGGTTTAGTATTTTGCTAAAAAGTGATAATGAAGTATAGCTCGTCAGTTCGTTGATCGCTACAACTTAAATTGATGGTAGTAGTTTAATGGAAAATCTTGAATAGCATCTTGTTCATCGTCTAATATATAGCATCTTGTTCATCGTCAATTAGCAACTCATTACTTCATTATGCACTCATTGTTTACTTCACGAGAATTTTAATTTGTTTCATTACTCCTAGCTCTTTTACTTGTTGTTCTAGACAATCACATTTTCTTAGTTTGGTTGATAGATAAAAGTATGTTAATTCAAATCTATATTGTAAACTAAGTTGCTAAATAAAAGCGAGATTTGAAATGATAATGAAGTCCATGTTAATCCATGTCACTACAAGAAAAAAGGGCTATAGTGACGACAGGAAAATCATCACTAAAGGTAGAAAAGTCGTCACTAAACCGGTTTAGTCACGAAAATCAAGGTCGTCACTTGTCGTCACTATAGCTCCGTCACTAAGTTAATAGTGACGAAACTGGAATTTGACACTAAATTTAGTGACAAGCTAAAGTCGTCACTTACGGGTGTGTGACAACACATTTCGTCACTTAATTTTCGTCACTGAAGTGGCTAAAGTCGTCACTATTTGATGCGATTAGTGACGAAAGAAAGGCGTCATTTTTGGTTGAACCAAACAGAACCTTAACGTTCAATAGTGACGAAATACCTCGTCTCTAACTATTGTTTCCATCACCTTTAAAAGGCTACATCCTATTAGTCAATAATTACATCATACCAACCAAAGAGGAAATGCGAAACATTTGTTTAATCGATACTCAATACTAAGCAAATAATATATCAATACTTAGAGCGGAAACATCACAATTGTTTCAACCAATTATCCCATTTGTTTCCAACAATAAAAGTACAAAAGAAAAGAAAGAGTATCTTGTTGGCACTAATTGTTCCTGTAAGAGAATCAATACATCCTATCTTCCAAATATACTAGTATTATATATCTTCCATCTATGCTTCAATTACACATCATCTCATGCGTCAACATAATCGCTATAATCTTCAGGCTCATCAAAATCCTCGGTCTCCTCGATCCCCTGCATAAAAATATGAGGCAACAGACAACATCATATGTTTTTATCCCCTGCATAACTTTATACAAACTGCCAGAAACGAAATTACCGTAAATGAACTTACGGAAAACTATGTCACAGTTAAATTGCTCAATGAGCTTATCAAATTGTATTCACTATATCTTATCAAGCAACTGTACAATCTAAACAATCATAAAGCAACCTTAACTGTTTCATACTAGTATACTACTATCACGACACACCTATCAAAATTTATATCCATATAAATCAAGGGTGGTTGTATCAATCACACGGCCTGCACAAGCACCATACTTGCTAAAACTGCTTCTAATGGGTTCCAATTTCACATTCAAAGTCAAACATACAGTAGAAGAGGTAGTAACAAAGTCAGATTCAAAGTCAGATTCAAATTTCAGGTTCCAATTTCAGATTCAAAGTAGTAACAAACCTACAGTGGTAATTTCAGGTTCCAACCAAACAGCTTAAGTCCAAAGTTTCAGCTAAAAAGGACTTAAGGCCAAGAAATTAAAAATCAAAACTAAAAGGTGATTAGGACATTAGGACCTGATGTAACAGATTTGAAAAGGGATTTTAGAGCAGTTGAAGATCTGATTTAGCTAACTAATAAGCATCTAAGGTAAGTTCTAAACTAAGGTACTACATTCCACAACTATAAGCTACTAAGGGAATCCCAATTCAATCAACAAACTTATGTGAATGAGCTAAGATCGGCAAAAATAAGCTAGCAACTAAGTTCCTAAAGGGGAACTATGAGCACATCAGAATAAACTAAAATCCTAAGCTATTAGAGAAACTAAATGACAAGTCCTGATATTCAATGATCTAGCATACAATCAATCTTGAAACTACTGAAGTGGTACAGAGCAGGTGCCATGCACAGACAGATTATAAGACAAATATAGGGACTCAATTCAATGCGACTAAACTATTCCTAATGTGCAACTGAAATCAAAGTAGTGAAACTATAGTAAACAGAAACCAATAAAATCCAATTTACTCTGACTAGAAACCAAATCGGACTATGAAACTTGATTGATGAAACTGAAAGGTTTAGAACAAAAAGCACTTTGATGAAAGAAATGTTAAACTGTGGAAATCAATAGTAGCAGTTGAGACCCTTGAAAACTACGATGGAAAAGTTCTAAAATCAATTGACAAAGCAGTTATGACTCCAATCTAATTCATTCAGTGGATTATAACTTGGATAATCAACTAAAACCAAACACTACCTTAAGTTTCCAAGATGAAATCTAACCAATAAAACTAAAAGGAATATGACTGCAACTAACTTTATTCTAACAAATAACCTCAAAACTCAGCACAATAACAGATTAAAAGCAGCTCCCACCTAGTTCTCACCTACAACTAACTTTAATCTACAGTGGCCAATTCAACTACAAGTCACAGCTCCCACCTAGTAGATATTATATGGTGAATGCAGTGATCTGATGCCCAAAGATTTCATGATGAAGTGACCATACATACATGCACACTTACGTAGAAATGTGTAGCTTGCCATATATAGCATGACAAGATGAGATAATAGATGAAGAATACTTGTTTGCCATATATAGCATGACAAGATATGATAAGATAATGATGATTGTGCATGTGATTTCTGCATTCTAATGATGACTGTGCATTTTATTTTACCGTAAGAATTTTAGTTCTTAGTTTGAGATTGCAATCATCTTTAAGTATACATATGGTACATTTTTGTGGGACATTTGGAACGTGACATTATACCAGTTGATGTTTAGAACAAACATGGTTCCATATAACTAACTGATCATTCACTTGAGTTCATTCTTTAACTCGAAGGTCGATGGCGTCAGTCGTAATATATCAAATTAAAAGGGTGATTGGCATTGGAAGCAGAATTTGTGGCAATTAACGAAGCCCTAATTGGACCAGTTGCTTGCTGAGAAAAACTTTGTCATTCAAAGTGATCACTACAAGAAAAAAGGGCTATAGTGACGACAGGAAAATCATCACTAAAGGTGGAAAAGTCGTCACTAAACCGGTTTAGTCACGAAAATCAAGGTCGTCACTTGTCGTCACTATAGCTCCGTCACTAAGTTAATAGTGACGAAACTGGAATTTGACACTAAATTTAGTGACAAGCTAAAGTCGTCATTTATGGGTGTGTGACAACACATTTCGTCACTTAATTTTCGTCACTGAAGTGGCTAAAGTCGTCACTATTTGATGCGATTAGTGACGAAAAAAAGGCGTCATTTTTTGCTGAAACTAACGAAACCTTAACGTCCAATAATGACGAAATACATCGTCACTATTGGTATCGTATGACAAAAAAAAATTTTAATTTCTTCTATGATGTTGTTTCAATAACTAGAAGCAGAAAAAAATATTAGTAATATAATCGAAAATATCATTCATCTGATGTACAAGTGTCTGATCTAAAGCATACAACATGTCACAACTGTGTCCACAATGTACCAACTTCGCTATGTGCGTATGCTGATTCAGTCTCGAAAGGCTTCTCTGACATCCTGTCAGCATTTGAATATGAATCATTAGAAACATCATCTATAGGAGCCGAGTTTTCAGGATAAGTACCCTTTTCCCCATCAAAGATCGATTGGCGATGTCTCTCCAAGTTGCTTCCTGACAACCATCAACATCAACAGGGAAAACTAGGAATCAACATTTACACATAATACTACATCCATGAGGGAAGAATAAGTAAGAAATATAAAAGAACTTATATACATTATAGTTAATGATAAGATATAAGTCCTTTTAAGTCCAGTAATGCCATGTAGTCCATTATAGCACCAACTATGTGTCTGTCACTGTATGTCGCCAATAACATGTTCTCCAAAGAGTAGCAAAATACAATTTGTTTTTAAAAGTCATTTATCGTGTACTGTAAAATGAAAACCGTGATATCAAATGAGCAGTGTTTTTTTTCCCCAAAGAAAGTAAATAATATTAAATGGGTCGATATGGGTTTATGATCCATGTATTACAGGTCAGATCAAGGTCAGTTGGCTAATGGGTCAATGGGTCAGACCATGTCTCTACCAGATCCAGTCAGATGCACCCCATTGAAAGGCGTGATTCAAAGAGAAGAAGGTTCTAAAGAGCACAAAGTGGAGCTAAGCCATTAAGTAGTAGTGCAAACAGGAACAATAATTTGGATCCAATAAAGTATAGAAGCCGCATTTTCTATGTTTAGGTATGCAACCACAAAAGCATGGATATATCGTTTCAATATGTTTCAGTTAATCATTTGTCATACACTCATACCCGCATATGCAACACTCATTCTTAATGTAGTTAAAACACTTGCCTTATACTAGAGCGAGGAGAATGCAAAAATTGGCCCAAACCAGTGTACTAAGTAGCAATGTAGAATTTAAGGCTAAACTAACTACAGAATAAATGTGAGCACACAAAATAAAAGAGGCCATGCAAAGTATGGCTTACCTCTTCGGAATGCTCTGATCTTCGAATAATGCCTTGTCTAATCTCTGCTCAAATGGTGTCGCATGCCAACTAACCTTCAGATCCTATCAACTCAAAAGAAATTTATATTTTAGAGTCTTCATAAATAATCAAGAAGCGGACTAAGTAAAGATAAGACTGTGTAAATTGGCCACATTTTACCTCTTTTTATTTGGTAGTTGTATTAGGGATGCCATTACCACCCCATAACTTGGGTGTTTCATCAGCATTCCAGTGAGCAGCAACTGTCCCCAATATAGGCCGATCCCCAGGGGTTTTACCAAAGTCAAGAATCCCCTCAGAGATAGCAACTGGTGATTGGTCAATACATCCTTCATTTTCTGGCTTTGATTGTAGCCATGATGACAAAATAGGACACACATTTGACTCTTTCTCAGTTGAACTGTCTTCTAAGTTTACTTTTGAGTGCGGGGTTTCTTCATCAGTTTGCTCAAGACAGTCATCAAAATCAAACTCTTCCTCTATTGGTGCCTTAAACTGAGATAACTTCTCAGGGTTTAGCCCTGTGTGGTTGGAACAGTTGGCGTGTGTGTGGCAGAGGAATTCAGTGACTTTGCATCTGCAACATGTTTTACACTACCTCCAGACGAGCTGGTAAAAACGCTACTTGTACTTTTCCCAGTTTTGCAGCTATAGAAACACAGCATATTAGTCAATGCTAGCATACTTTATAAACAAAATGTTAGAGTCCAATGTATCATAAGTACTGTTTATATGGACTATGTGAAGAAAAATCACATGTCACAAACCATTACAAAACTCAGATATGGACATCATATTTTGTGCTACTGATTAACAAGAACAATAAAGTAAAAGAAAATACAATAACTTTTGAGCATTTGTATGAGTATGAATTACCTGCTTGATGAAATTGAAGAAGGTTCAGATCCATTATCCCATTTCTTAAAAAGGTTGACTGGAGACTGCAACTGATCAGGTTCCTTTCTAATGTCTTTTCAAGAGCAGTGTTTGGAAACCATGAGTGAATTGGCGATTCTGTATCTCCATTACGACATAATGTGTTCCGAAACTCATTTGTCAAGTAGCTCATCTGGCTTGTCAAGTAATATGAAAACCAAATCAAACCGTGATAGCAGAAGAGCATTGATTTTCAAATTTTCATTCACAGTTTTTGCCCGGCTGCAACCAAAATAAGCAATCAGTACAGAAAGGTTTAGTGATAATTAAGAATCAAAATCAAAAGTAATAGGTACTTGTAATGGCCACCAACAGGGTTTGCTGCTGCTAAAACAGTTGTTTGAGCCGATAAACTTGCTACTAGTCCTACCTTGGCAACCGAGACACATTGTTGCTCCATAGCTTCCAGTAGAGACTGGTGGTTATAAATGTCAGCAGATATAATAACCTTTTTTCTTTTTGCTATGTGAGATATTAATTCAAGACTAACCTGGTGTTCTACAGACATTTTATCAAATTCGTCGATACAGCACAGTCCCCTGTCTGCCAGTATCATAGCACCTGTTGAAAAAAACAACACCTAAGATCAACCATGGCCACTGGTACATGTAAGAAATAAGAAGATATTAAGAACACTTCGCCAGTAATTTGAGCACGTTTAATATATACTTCGTAGTAAAATTTTCTCTGTAAATGGAGGACATATCAACGTACCAGCCTCAAAGGCGTAGTCACCAATCATTGAATCCTTCACCACAGCAACTGTGAGTCCAACATTTGTTGTGGCGTTCCCGCAAACATATATACCTCGTGGTGAAACTGAAGCAGTTGCTTGCAGTAGCTGACTCTTTCCTAGTCCAGGATCGCCTAATATGGGACATATGGAGGTCACAGGTCACTCTACAATACTAAATTAGAAATTTACACAAATCCGAAAAAAAACTCATGTAAAACTTTGATTGAAGGACTCGAGAAGAAGAAAAAAATGATACCAGTCTAAAGTAAGTTTATTGAAACTCTTTAGAACTCCCCTTTTTTTTTTAGAATGACGAAGACACATACACACCCAAACCCTACTCTACACCTTGAATACATGTTCTGTCCATGTTAAGACTTGATCCATAACTACAACCTTTTGGTTGATAGGCCACCTTGATACTGGCAGGTTACAAGCCAGTTGGTACTTCATGTATTTTCTTAAAATAAGCAACTAGTTAATATAGCCTCTAAAAAAAAGGCATGATTTCAATCATTTCAAAAATCAAATTCAAATCACAGATTTTAGACAAATCCAACACTAGAGAACTATGAAGGTGCTTACACCTCATCAGAAAAGAATTAGAAAACCTCATACCAACAATGATCACATGAATGTCTCCTCTGACAGGAACTTTATTCTGATCCATTGAATGCTTTCTTACACCTCCAAATAGTGCCGATGTGATTCCAGCTGTTTAACGAACACATATTACGAACGGTTAATCAACAACAATAAGTGGAAAAATAAATAAGAACAACATTTTTTTGTACCTTTAACAAGTTCGTGCCCATAGATGGAGGGGCAAACTGATTGCAGTACTTGACGAAAGACGTCTGAACTATGCTCTGAAGAAAATTTGGCAACAAATTCTAAATCCCGTTGACTGAAAGAATACAGATCAAGCAAGTCCGTAACTATAGCCACAGGCTCTGTATCTTGTAAAGTCTCAGACACAGACTGCGACTTGGAGTTTTTGACTGAAATTCCTTCTAGATACAAGTAATACAATCCTTGATTCTTGCCCTTCCCTTTTCCTGAATCACAAAGAAGATTGAAGAGGAATTAGCGCATTCACTAGGGACCACAATGTTAAACGAAACTTCATTACACCATTATGCTGAAGAGTGGCTAAACCTTAGTGAGCTCTTCAACTAACTAATCAGTCACGTTTATTCATGAGGTATATACAACGACATATAATGACACTCTACAAGTCTATAATATTAAATACCTGCTAATTATTTAATCAGACAAAGAGCAAGTACAACTGTACAACTAAAGTTCACTTTACTTGAAAACTTTGTATTTCTAAAGTTCACTTTACTTGTTATTTCCAACTTTGTAGTTCACATTCATTATTTATACTAAGTTTTTTCACTTATGAATTTATGATGCAAAATTCTGCAAGTGCATTGTGCTTCCCCCTTTCTCCCAAGTTACTTATTATATAGTGTTTCTCGTTATATTGTTTAGATCAGATTACAAAAGTTAAAGTAATACAAACATTTGGTTTAAAGCACTGAAATAATAAAAATATGAGTTTGATATCGATGGGTCAGTCATTAATTTCCAAATATTTGACGCTCACATTACCCACATACCAAAGAAATCCAAGTAGGATTCATTTCATTGTCATATTTCTTTATTAGCGAGATACACGCACAATACGAGTATACTGATCTACACAACTACACATCTTGTTCAATTCATGATAAAACTCAATCCCATATCGGTCTTAGTAGTTGACGAGTGACGTGATACCGATAGGGTTGAAGCTAAGCCCTTTAAATTCTTATTTCCTTGAATGCAAAGCCTATTGAATTTTTGCCCTAAGCTTTATGAACTCAAATCAGCAAGCAAATAACCACAATTTTTACCCTAAACCTTATCGATATTAGGTCAAAATGATCCTTTAAACCTAAAGTTCATTGACTCAAATACGCAATCAAATCAACAATCAAACAAGTAAATTGATCACAAATACAAACGAATACAAAAAATTTCAGGCAACTAACATAATATCTTGCTAATTAAATGAAATTAGCTCTTAATAATTAGGGATTAGATATAACCTCCGAAAAATTAGGTCAAAATAGTGAAAATGAGATTCGGAAGATGTCAGCAATGGCGGAAGATGTCAACCATGGTGAAAATGAGATCCGAAAAACTAGGGCAAAATAGTGTGTGTTTTTAGTCTGTGAAACTGTGAAGAATTGAACGATTTTTATGGTGTGTGTTTTTAGTGTGTGTTTGGTGAAACAGGGGAGCGGAAGATATGAAAGAAAAATGATGGTATCCGTGTTTGCTTAATGGTTTTATATATTTAGTTGTTTTGTCAATTTAAGTCCCTGCACTTTTAAGTGTTAGATAGTAAAATAAGAATTATATATTTGTTCAAGTGAGTGACGAATAGTTTCGTGACTATCAATCCAAAAATAGTGACGAAAATTTCGTGACTAACAACCATAACAAGAAATGAGTTACACGGTGACGACCAGTACTTTACTTAGTGACCGATACTTTCGTCACTATCGTGTATGTTAATGACAACTTATTACTTCGTCACTAAATATATGCAAGTGACGAGAGATAGTGACGACAATTTTATATCGTCACTGAATTGTGTTTTTAGTTACGAAAAATATATGTCGTCATTAAATTCTCGTCACTATAGCCCCTTTTTTTTGTAGTGTGACCATATCGACAGTTTATGCGCAACTGAATATTCGTCAACAGGTGTTTGGTTAATAAAAGTGGGGGCTTTTGCATATCCTCCCGAAAATGCAAAATTGCATATATATCCAAAGCATGCATAAAAACCATTGTATTATGTGCATAAAAAACTTGTACAAAAGATATATATGCAATGATTCACTTTGGGAGGGATATATTTGCATTTTTGCCATAAAAGTGACGCCAATACAAAAAATGCAAGTTTTATTTATTTATTTATTTGTTTGTTTATTCGGGGGTGTGGAATGAGAGAGCAGATGAAGCAAAGAAAATCTTGACACAGGTTAATTTTTTTGCGTGTGAAGCACTGATATAAAGCATACAAATGTGAATCATATGCTAAGTTCCAAGTTGTAAATGTGATCATATATGATTTACACAAAAGGTGTGCAACAGTCTTTTGTGTGACCATTTTGTGCAGAATGATGTTTTAGTCAAGGGTGTTTACGTATTCATACAACTGCAGAGTTCAAGACGGCTATAGAACCATCACAATATCACCATCAGATGCCTTTGTGGTAGGTCAGTGCTCAAAACAGATGCCACACCAATGGACTTCTTAAGCAACGTTAACCACCCGATATACCAGGAGTCGTCCATATAAAGCTTGAAAAGGGGTCGTCCCAATAGATATGTGATAAGTTAATTAAGTGCCTGTTAACTTAAAGTACTCACGCAAAGAGTAACCTAGGAACATCAGATGCCGTTCACTGATTATGGACCTTTGGTTGTAGTGGACCAAGCCATTACCCGCTTGCTAATTTATGACCCAGATCAAAAGAGGATGCTTGTGTTATGCTAGCTACCTCTATTGCTATTGGGTTAATCCCAATCGAACCAAGTCAAATACCCCAATCGACCCAGTCAACCCAAAAGTCAAAGACAAAAGTCAACTATGGCAGTTTTTGACAGTTACAAACGGTTACAAACCAAACAGCATATTTGTTGGATGGATTGAACCATCACAACGATTTCTTTGTACCCTTTCGTTTTATATATATACCTTAGAACATATAGATTGTAAACATGATGACAAATTCAATATTAAAGCATTTCAATTTCAATTGAACTTATTTTACTTTGGTATATCTTGACCACATTATAGACCATATATAGATCCAACGCTTAAGGTCAACAATTGGTATCAGAGCAGGTTTGAAAATTTTAACTAAATCATCATATACCAAGATCTTTTCAAACCATGTTCTTGAATCGAAACACCACCGAGTCTCGGCAAAAAAAATTTTGCAAATCCAGTCGAACACAATAATCAAGAAAATCATTTTATTGTGTTGTTCTCATAAAAGAAACCATTTTTTTATCACCAAGGTGCCAATCACAAAGTGATTAGTTACCGTCATCAAATTTAAAGGTTCCTTTTTTATCATTTGCAAAACCCAGACGAATCGATCTAAAAACAAAGGAAAAAAAACCATACGAAATCGATAACACAAAGTCATCAAAAGGGCAGAAAATTAAACGATTCCCAACATAGAACAAACACGCCTGTTCTTTAAGGAATCAAGCCCAGAACATCAATTGAGTCAACAATCGACTCAATTTAGAACTCCAATCATTCAATTCTCTCACGGTTAGAAAACCCCCAATTCATTGAAACCCTAAGTTTCATCTTGTGGGATTATAAATGCACGCGAAGAACACAGCATACCGGAGAAGAACAAGGACGGTCAACCTTGCCTTATCTAGGCAGTCGACCATCAGATTTGGAGAAGAAGAAGAAGAACGGGAATTATCCCGGAAGAAGAGAGACAGAAGAAACTAGTCTCAAAAGAGGAACGCGTTTAGTTTCTATCTCAATAAAGAGATAATAAAACACTAATAAAAGAGGCGCGTCAAATTAGGGCAACTCTACATCAAAGGATTTATTTTGGCATCGGGTTAGACCATCAACCCCTCAAGGTTCCAAATTTTACAAATACCACCCTTTCAACTTTTATTTTATATTAATTTTGATATATATTGTATTTTTTGATAAGTTACTTTACTTAAAATTAGTATCTTGTCAAATTTAGATAGTATATTAACCTAGTGATTACACTGCTTATTATACTGATTAGGAATAATTTTTAGGAGTAATTAACCTTAGGTTATTCATTTTTTTAGAATATATAATCTCCGAGGATAGTTTTTTTAATTAAAACTACACCTATAGAGTTTTATACCCTTTTAAGGAAAATAAAACATAAGAGCTCATTAGAAATAAGAATTTCTTTAAAAACACACTTCGTGTTAAAATTCTTTTGGAGATTTATTGTCAATATCTTTAAGATATGACGAAAGGAAGTAAAACTAAGGAACTAAGTACAACCAGTACACCACAATTTCAATGCCCAATCCTAAAGCCCACGAATTACTTATTATGGGCAATTCGAATGCAAATCATTCTCGAAGCGAATGGTTTATGAGAAACAAAGAGCCGACTGAATCAACTCAACCCGATAAGAAAAAGGACAAAACCGCTATTGCTTTCCTTTATCAAGCCTTACCCGAAGAACAATTACTTCAAATAACAAAGCACAAAACCACGAAGGACATTTGGAATGCTTTGAAAACTAGACACGTTGGCGAAGACAAAGTTCAACAAGCAAGACTACAAACACTCAAATCCGACTTAAGATGTTATATATGAAGGAAGAGGAAACAATCGACACCTTTACCACAAAACTCACAACTCTCGTAAACAAAGCCGCTAGTCTAGGATACACAATAGAAGATCAAACCTTAGTACGAAAACTACTAAATGCTGTACCCGATAGGTATCTGCAAATAGTTGCATCTATAGAACAATATTCCGACCTAAGTACGATGACAATGGAAGAGGCAACCGGAAGACTTAAGACCTATGAAGAAAGGATTAAGTTCAAGAAAGGAAAACAAGTGGACAATCAAGAAAAATTGATGTTCACACGAAATGACAACAGAGGAAAACACTTTAGAGGACGTGGACGTGGAAGGTATAAATTTTCACAAGGAAGAAACCACGAAAAATTTAAGGAAAAGATGAAGGATGTAGAAAACTCTCATAACAACTTCAACAAATCAAACATTGATCTTAGAAAAGTAAAATGTTACAAATGCAATAAGATGGGTCATTATGCATCTAAGTATTAAAAACAAACTCTAGTATGCAATCTAATCTTGTCGAGGAGGACTTAGAACCTACCTTACTAATGGCAATATTAGAATACCCACATGTAACAAAACTTGAAGATCAAAATGTCTCGCTACACGAAGAAGATGTAGGATATAAAGAGACAAGTGTTGATAGTCAATGGTATTCAGACAATGGAGCTAGCAACCATATGACTGGGATAAGAGAACACTTCAAAGAGCTAGATGAGAATGTTAGTGGAAAAGTAAGATTCGGAGATAGATCTCACATAAAGATCAAAGAAAAAGGTTCAATCTTAATAGAATGTGATGACGAGAAACAAAGAATTATATCTCACGTATATTACATTCCCAGCTTAAAAAGCAACTTATTGAGCCTTGGACAATTCACCGAAATCGGTTGTAAAGTAGTAATGGAAGATGATGAATTACAACTTTATGTAATGGACAAAAAAATCTTCACGAAAGTCACAAGACAAAGAAACCGTCTATACAAAGCAAGTCTGAAGATAGGCACACCTGTTTGCTTACTAGCAAATTTAAAGGACAATACTTGGTTATGGCACACAAGACTAGGACATCTCAACTTTGAATCACTAAAATCTATGACTCAAAGAGAGTTAGTTCAAGGAATACCTGCCATTAAACATACAACACAAATCTGTGATGTTTGTTTAGTTGGTAAACACAGTAGAGCGTCATTCCCCAAGAAAGCAAAAACTAGATCAACATCACCTTTAGATTTAGTATATGGAGATTTATATGGACCAATCACACCACCAACACCATCTGGAAAGAAATACATATTATTATTAGTCGACGACTACTCAAGATATATGTGGGCGTATTTCTTAAACACGAAAGATCAAGCATTTGAAACTTTCAAGGAATACAAGGAAACAATAGAGAAGGAGCTAAGGACGACAATAAAAATGTTAAGAACTGGTCGTGGAGGAGAATTCACATCTAACGAATTCACTCAATACTGCAAAGAAAATGGCATAGCACGACAACTTAACGCATCTTACTCACCGAAACAAAATGGAGTAGTTGAAAGAAGAAATAGGACAATCATTTCTTCAACAAGATGCATGATGAAAAAAACCAACATGCCTCAAAATTTTTGGCTGAAGCTGTTAGACATGCTATATACATTCTAAACATCGTTCCTACAAAAGCCTTAGAAGACATCACTCCATATGAAGCAATTAAACAAAGAAAGCCAAACTTAGTGTAACGCCCCGTGAATGACACGACTTAAAATCATTGAAATTTAAACTTTTACGCGGAAACGATTTGACTTAAAACTGACATGCTGTTACTAATCGTTGAACTGATAAAATTATGTAAAAAACTGACCCTTGAAAGTATTTTTACATGAAACTAGCCTCAATTATCTTCGAAATGACGGGTGGCTCGACCCGTGACGACTTACGGTTAAAAAGATATGATTTTTCCAAATTAGTTCTCCAAATTAGTTCTCCAAATTAGTTCTCCACTAGTTCTCCAACTATTTTAACCACTTTACAAACACTTATCCATATACTTTGTTTTTACAAACATTCTTGACCCGTTTGATTCAAAATGGGTTAAAACAGACCTTGTCCCAAACACCCCATTTTCTGCATATCCCTTTTATATACTTTTGACCCATTTTCCGGAAAACGACTTCTATAACATGACATAACACCAAAACTTCCAGAAATCATTAGGTCAATATAAATATCAAATATATGCATAAACTTGGTCATAATGACCCACGAAAATGTGCTTTACAAGTGACGGGTGTTATGCCAAACACCCGTTTTGACCCGTTTGCATACACCACTTAAACATAACTCTTTAACATGCTTTAAAACCTGTAAAATGACTCTTAAAACATTTCAAAGACTTGACACTATAAACATTAAACCTTTTATGACTCTCGGGGGACAACCTTGTCATGAGCTCGGTATCTACCTAAGCTTTACCTTTTTATCAATCTTCTAAACTTTCGCATAATCCAACCTTAGCGCTTAGTTCCAAGCATTTCCTTTCCTTCACATTTAAACCTACAAAACATTAACATCTTAAACCGTAAGCATAAGGCTTAGTAAGTAAAGCGTTCATAACAGGTTATCATATACATGCATACATTATACATCATAACTCATTTCAAATCATTAAACATTAACACGTACTTTGGTTCACTTAAGTAAAACATTTCCTATGGTTCAACATCAACATACCTTAGCCTAATCCACCTTGCCTAACCTTCATGACTAGTTAAGCCAAACTAGTCTCAACCACACTTTATATAAACATATATTCAATTACCCCATTCCTTAGCATAACAAAATCACATAACATATAATGTGTAGAATCATATAACAACATATAATGACTGGTTTACTTACCTTAATTCCAAGATAGTGATATCAATTAGAATCATCATCATCAATACCATCATTAGCCTCTTCTTCACATCCTAGGTCAATTATCATAACACTTAATAATCATAATTAAATAATTATGAAAATGGTTTATATAACCATATCCCATTTCTTACACACCTCTAATCATCATATAATCATATCTTGATTATGTGATGATCAATCCATAAATTACTAACTTAATAAAACTTAACCCATCATCATCATAACATCTTTAATTAGCTTAAAAACATCATTTACCTAATTTCCCCAAATAGGTATATGAACCCTAGTTTATAATTCATCAATTAGCTTAGGGTAAAGGATTACTTACTTGTAAGGATGATTAGTACTAACTTATTTCTTGGTTTGGAGCATTAATCCTTCATCAATTTGACCATTGGAGAATCTTGTTCTTTTCCATCCTTTTTCACTTCACGACACATACATACACACCTAAATTATTCTGGAAATCTAATGATACAAGGAGAAGGATTCCAGACATATGTAGGTGGTATGTTTACCTAATTGGCACATTAGGTCCTTCAAGTCTCATTCCTTCTATTTTGGCCACAACATACTTTATGACATGTTTAGCACTTGGCAACTTAGGTCCCTTAAGTCAATTTTCCTTATAAATGTGACATATCATATTTTCCATAATCATTTACATAACATTTGTTGACTATTAGTTTGACTATCGGGTTGACTACAATATAACATTCGTTGACTAACCAATCACGTTAAACCTTGGTCAATTTCATCTAAGGTGGGGCCTATTTGTATTCGGGATACGGGTCTAACAATTCTACCATCCTTATTTAGATTTCGTCCCCGAAATCTCTCATCTATTACTAACCATGACTTGGTCCTTTCTTAACCCCATTCTTAGTACTAAGCACACTTTCATTCAAACATTTCATTGCAATGATCTAAGTGATCCTGCAACACAAATTGACACATTCCAAAAATCCTAAATTCACTCTACTTCTTGTTGATTTATCTAAGAGCATACGGCTCTTACTAAGGTTGTTATGTCAAACGAGACACATTTAATATAACCAAAATATCATTTGATCACTTTATCACTATTACATCACATTTCTTACTTGCTTTACTCTAACTTTTAATCAAGGATTATATGTCACTTGAGAAAATTTGCGCCAATTTGACTTTATATAAGTCAAATATAAACTAATACAACTTAAGATTCTCATCTTTACCGTAGTCATCTCAATACCCTTTTAACATTTTTTTAACACCTTACTTTCTTTACTTCATTTTAAGGATTTCCGCTAAGTATTATAAGTCACTTAGGAAATCTTAGGTCGCATTTGACTTTCACAAGTCAACATTGACTAATACCTTCACATTCTACTATGGTCATTCCATTATTTCATTAACATTTTTATTATAGGGCCTTGTTTCCTTTACTTCTTTCTATAATTTCCTTGTCAAAGACTACAAGTCTCGTAGGAAATTTCAATATTTTGACTTCATAAGGTCAAACTTTAACTTACATCATCGCATTTACACATAAGGGTGCTAATAAAGGTTAGCATCCATTACTATCATTATTCACATTTTGTACCACTCCTCAAGGTACATTATAATATCATTACAAATTCTTAATCTTTCCAAGTCATACTTAAGACACTTAAACGATTGGTTTCACTTAATGTCTCAATTTAAAGTCGCATTATAATTATATCCCACCTATCTTAGTTATTAAGACTTCTAACTAATTCTAGGCTTTCGTTTTCCACCCTTTTTACCTTACTCACGCCATGTCGAGAACACATAAGCCCACTCATTTATATTTCCTCATTTACATGGAAAGGCGTCCCAGTCTATTTAAATCAAGAAACATAAACTCATGGTTCGGAGATTCACAATTTCTTTAATTAAATGAAAAGGCGTCCCAATCCATTTAATCAAGGAAATCATAAATCGTCCTACTTATACACTTTCGACATAACATTCGTATTTATTACTAGTTTTCACTTTACTTTCTTTCTCTTCGTTCTTTTACACTTCACATTAATTTTTATTTTTAGACTTGGATCCATACCATTATCACATTTACTTTGGGGATTTTTATATGCCAAAGATATAGGCAACCCTTTGCCGGTGAAGGCAATACATTCCTTCATTAACATCATTAGCTTGGTCTCCCGAAGGATACCACCATTAACATTAGCTCGGCCATCCTAAAGGATACCATTATTAACATTATTAGCTTGGTCATCCCAAAAGGATACCATCATTAACATTAGCTCGGCCATCCCAAAGGATACCATCATTAACATTATTTGTTTGGTCATCCCAAAAAGGATACCACCATTAACATTAGCTCGGCCATCCCAAAGGATACCATCATTAACTATCATTAATTCATCGGTTATAAGATAGCTACCTTTAACCTTTCACATTTAACATTAGATCCAAGTCATTAACATTTTAACACACTCACTTTTTCATTCCTTTTATTAAGTTTAAGCAAGCATCATTGGTATATGAAACCCGCTTGTCATATTTACACATTTTTATGTGTTTACACTTCTCATTACAACTTACATTCTTTAACTCAAGTTAACCATTTCCACATCTTTACCATTATCCCATCTCTAATATCACTTATCATTTCTAATCACATTCCATACCGTTATTCCAACACACATTCATATAATCATAATACGATCACCGACACTAACCAAGGTGTACGACAATCTAATCATTTAGATACCTCAAGGCCTCTACGGACTTATATCACATAAAGATCAATACTATAGCACGCATTCATTATTATCAACTTAGGTTCATGTAAACTATCACATGATCTGATTCAAAACTTAAACATTTACTTTCTCGCTTTAACTTCTCTTACATTCAACGCATCTAATAGTGGTTTAAGTCTAGAAAACCTAAAGTGGAAACCTAATTCACTTAAACCGAAGCTCTGATGCCAAGTTGTAACGCCCCGTGAATGACACGACTTAAAATCATTGAAATTTAAACTATTACGCGGAAACAATTTGACTTAAAACTGACATGCTGTTACTAATCGTTGAACTGATAAAATTATGTAACAAACTGACCCTTGAAAGTATTTTTACATGAAACTAGACTCAATTATCTTCGAAATGACGGGTGCCTCGACCCGTGACGACTTACGGTTAAAAAGATATGATTTTTCCAAATTAGTTCTCCAAATTAGTTCTCCAAATTTGTTCTCCAAATTAGTTCTCCAAACTAGTTTTCCACTAGTTCTCCAACTATTTTAACCACTTTACAAACACTTATCCATATACTTTGTTTTTACAAACATTCTTGACCCGTTTGACCCAAAATGGATTAAAACAGACCTTGTCCCAAACACCCCATTTTCTACATATCCCTTTTATATACTTTTGACTCATTTTCCAGAAAACGACTTCTATAACATGACATAACACCAAAACTTCCAGAAATCATTAGGTCATTATAAATATCAAATATATGCATAAACTTGGTCATAATGACCCACGGAAACATGCTTTACAAGTGACGGGCGTTATGCCAAACACCCGTTTTGACCCGTTTTCATACACCACTTAAACATAACTCTTTAGCATGCTTTAAAACCTGTAAAATGACTCTTAAAACATTTCAAAGACTTGACACTATAAACATTAAACCTTTTATGACTCTCGGGGGACAACCTTGTCATGAGCTCGGTATCTACCTAAGCTTTACCTTTTTATCAATCTTCTAAACTTTCGCATAATCCAACCTTAGCGCTTAGTTCCAAGCATTTCCTTTCCTTCACATTTAAACCTACAAAACATTAACATCTTAAACCGTAAGCATAAGGCTTAGTAAGTAAAGCGTTCATAACAGGTTATCATATACATGCATACATTATACATCATAACTCATTTCAAATCATTAAACATTAACACGTACTTTGGTTCACTTAAGTAAAACATTTCCTATGGTTCAACATCAACATACCTTAGCCTAATCCACCTTGCCTAACCTTCATGACTAGTTAAGCCAAACTAGTCTCAACCACACTTTATATAAACATATATTCAATTACCCCATTCCTTAGCATAACAAAATCACATAACATATAATGTGTAGAATCGTATAACAACATATAATGACTGGTTTACTTACCTTAATTCCAAGATAGTGATATCAATTAGAATCATCATCATCAATACCATCATTAGCCTCTTCTTCACATCCTAGGTCAATTATCATAACACTTAATAATCATAATTAAATAATTATGAAAATGGTTTATATAACCATATCCCATTTCTTACACACCTCTAATCATCATATAATCATATCTTGATTATGTTATGATCAATCCATAAATTACTAACTTAATAAAACTTAACCCATCATCATCATAACATCTTTAATTATCTTAAAAACATCATTTACCTAATTTCCCCAAATAGGTATATGAACCCTAGTTTATAATTCATCAATTAGCTTAGGGTAAAGGATTATTTACTTGTAAGGATGATTAGCACTAACTTATTTCTTGGTTTGGAGCATTAATCCTTCATCAATTTGACCATTGGAGAATCTTGTTCTTTTCCCTCCTTTTTCACTTCACGACACACACATACACACCTAAATTATTCTGGAAATCTAATGATACAAGGAGAAGGATTCCAGACATACGTAGGTGATATGTTTGCCTAATTGGCACATTAGGTCCTTCAAGTCTCATTCCTTCTATTTTGGCTACAACATACTTTATAACATGTTTAGCACTTGGCAACTTAGGTCCCTTGAGTCAATTTTCCTTATAAATGTGACATATCATATTTTCCATAATCATTTACATAACATTTGTTGACTATTAGTTTGACTATCGGGTTGACTACAATATAACATTCGTTGACTAACCAATCACGTTAAACCTTGGTCAATTTCATCTAAGGTGGGGCCTATATGTATCCGGGATACGGGTCTAACACTTAGAAAGTCTAAGAGTTTTCGGATGCATATCATATGTAAAGGTACCATCACAAAATGGTATACTTAGGAAACGAACAAGGATCAAAAGCTTACCGACTATTTGATCCAACAACACAAAGGATATGTGTTAGTAGAGATGTGAAGTTTAAAGAGGATGAAGCATGGGATTGGAAGGATTACTTGAATGAGAACACTAACGAAGAACCTGAATGGTTTGACTTCAAAGTTGAAAACCTTGAAGCCACAAATGAACATCAGGAACAAGAAATCCAACCAAATGAAGAAGACAACGATATCCCTACAAACGATGATGATGAAAATACAACATTAACAACAAACTCACCCTCACATTCACAAACACTTCACACACCATCTACAATTTCATCACGAGTAAACTCTCAAATTACGCCAACTACCTCAGTATGATCAACCAATCAAAGTAACTCAAACGCAACCAGAAATGTACACCCAAACTTTGATCATACACCACTACAAGGTTTTAGAACGTTAAATGATTTATACGATAACACCGATGAAGTATTACCCGAGGAAGTATTACTGGCTGAAGATGAACCTAAGAACTACAAAGAAGCATCAAGCGATCAGAAATGGATTGAAGCAATGAAGGTCGAATTAGATTCCATCAATAGAAACAATACATGGGAACTAACCACTCTACCCAAAGGACATAAAGCCATTGGATTAAAGTGGGTATTCAAGACCAAGAAAGATGCTAATAAGAATATAGTCAAGCATAAAGCAAGACTGGTAGCAAAAGGCTACATACAAGAGCATGGCATAGACTTTGAAGAAGTCTTTGCACCTATAGCAAGAATGGAAACAATCCGATTACTATTAGCCATAGCTGCTAATAATAAATGGGAAGTACATCACCTTGACGTCAAATCTGCATTTTTGCATGGAGACTTAAAAGAAGAAGTGTATGTTACAAAACCCGAAGGATTTATAAAGAAAGAAGATAATGGAAAAGTCTACAGACTCATAAAGGCTCTATACGGTTTAAGACAAGCACCACGTGCATGGAACATAAAATTAGACAACACCTTGAAGTCTTTAGATTTCGAGAAATGCGCTTTGGAACAAGCTGTCTACACAAAGAAATCAAAGGACTCAATACTTCTAGTAGGAGTCTATGTAGATGATTTAATCATCACTGGCATACCAAATAAGGAGACAAACAAGTTCAAAGCTTAAATAGAAGAAAAATTCGAGATGAGTGACCTAGGATTATTATCCTACTACTTAGGAATTGATGTCACACAAACTAGATGTGACATATCAATAAAACAATCCGCCTATGCAAGCAAGATCCTAAAGGAAGTTGGAATGCTAGACTGCAACGAAACTCTAATACCTATGGATCCAGGAACAAGACTGACAAAACACACTGAAGAAACAATGGTCAACTCAACTGAATATAGAAGTTTAATTGGATGCTTAAGATATCTGCTACATACAAGACCCGACTTAAGTTATTCCGTTGGATTACTTAGTCGTTTTATGCAAGAACCAAAGGAACAACACATGAAAGCTATAAAGAACGTACTACGCTATGTAAAAGGAAAAAAGGACTATCGAATACCTACAAACACAATGGAGGAAACCAGATAAAAGGTTATAGTAACAGTAGCTACGGAGTCAACACTGAAGAAGGAAAAGGAACTACTGGAATTATATTCTACTACGGTGAATCACCAATCAGCTGGAGTATGCAAAAGCAAGCCACGGTAGCTCTATCATCATGTGAATCTGAATTCATTGCAGCAACAGCAGCAGCAACACAAGCATTATGGTTAAAGAGATTACTAAGCAAGCTTACACACACACAAGAAGAAAAGGTTACAATAATGGTCGACAACAAGTCTGTCATCGAACTAATGAAGAATCATGTATTTCAGGGAAGGAGTAAGCACATCGATATAAAATATCATTTTATAAGAGAATGCGTCGAAAGAGAAGATTTACAAGTCGAGTTCATAAGTGGAGAATTTCAGAATGCTGACATACTCACAAAAGCACTACCGAAGATCAAATTCCTAACAATGAGACAACTAATTGGAGTCAAAGATCTGTAACAAAGCGATTGTGATTAAGGGGGAGAATATTGGGTTAATCCCAATCGACCCAAGTCAAACACCCCAATCGACCCAGTCAACCCAAAAGTCAAAGACAAAAGTCAACTATGGCTGTTTTTGACGGTTACAAACCAAACAGCATATATGTTGGATGGATTGAACCATCACAATGATTTCTTTGTACCCTTTCATTTTATATATATACCTTAGAACATATAGATTGTAAACATGATGACAGATTCAATATTAAAGCATTTCAGTTTCAATTGATCTTATTTTACTTTGGTAAATCTTGACCACGTTATAGACCATAGATCCAACGCTGAAGGCCAACAAATTGCATCCCGTAAAGATGTTTGAGAAACATAGAGAGAATCGAGGATTTGGCTACCTATTTCACTAGATAAAGCATCTGCAACAGAATTTTCACGACTAGGCTTGTAAATAATCTCATAATCATTGTTTTTGATTTGGGTTTTTGATGTGTGTTTTTGATTTGGGATTATTGTTTTTGATTGTGTTTTTGATTTGGGATTTTTGATTTGGGTGTGTGTTTATGACTGAAAGTGATAAAAGAGTGAAGTAGCTGGGAGATAAAATGACCAACTTACCCATACTTAACTGCCACGTGTCCAAGTTAACGACCCAATTTTTGCACCGTTCGTCCTTGTGGATGTATATAGTCAAACGTTTACTAACGGGGTGATGTATCTGTCTAAACTTTTGGGTAAGGGATGTATGGTGCGAAACGGGGTAAACCACAGGGATGTATTTTGCAGTTTACTCTAAAATAAAATAATGATTATCGGAATCTTAGAAAACATGAAGCAATTTTTTTTGGATAATGCATTTAAAAAGCATCATGCTTATCAAAAAATACTTTTTTAAATAGCAAAAAAAAAAATACTTTTGTATGCACTAATATTGACACTTTTGTCTTTATATGAGTAGTATGACCATTTACTAGGGGTGGCAGTCGAGTCGTGTTCGTGTTAACCTATTCGGGTTCGCGTGTTGGCGGGTTAGTATAGCCTTTACCCAAACACGACACGTTTATTAATCGTGTCAAAAAACTCAACCCTAACCCAGACATGCATAACACGTGTAACCCATTTGTGACCCGTTTAACCCATTTAAGTAAATAGGTCAAGCAGTGAACAAAGTTGATGGTTTGTCGATTTAACTAGTTTAAATGCAAAAAATGATATAAGGATCTAAAATATGATAAGAATAACATAGAAATAACTATGCGACAATATTCTGAATTATAAACGTCAATTTTCATGATATCTAAGGTATAAAATTATAATTCACTCATACTAAGTAAATAACAAAATACATTTAATCCACATCCAACATAAAAACCAGGTTATATATTTAATTTTTAAAATCTTATATACTTAAACGGGTTCACGGGTTGACCTGTTTAATACTTATTCAACCCAAACACGACCCGTTTATTAAACGGGTTTGACGGGTTGACCCGTTTTTGACCCAAACCTGTTTATCCTCAACCCAAACCTGTTTAACTTCGTGTCGGGTTCGTTTCATTTATCGTGTCGTGTCGAGAATTGCCACCCCTACCATTTACCCTTTTAAATTATATAAATGATCCCTGTGATTTTTTGAAAATTGTATCCACCGTCCATAGGGTAAATTACATAAATGGTCCATGTCGTTTGAAGAAAATCGCATCCACCGTCCCTATTTTTTCAATTTTTTTTCCAAAATTTTAATTTCGTTCATTTTTTTTCCGATTTTTTTTCCAATTTTTTTTTAAATTCTTTTTCAAATTTGTTTCTCAAAAGCTCACCTTGGTGATTCCCCCCCCCCCCCCACCCTTGTATGGTGTTGCTGTAGTTTGTCACAACTATTATGGTGTACGTCTTGTTTTGGCTTAACTTGTTACCTTGTGTATTTTGTTTGGCAATTCGGTTTCGATTTTGCCCATTATGTTCGATGTAACTTATTGTGTTCAAATTACCTCCATTTGCGAGAAGTGAAATGTTATCTCTGTTTAAAAAAAAAAAAAAAAAAAAAAAAAATCATTGCAACTTTATCTCTCATGTGAGTTGGTGTTAATTTGTAGTAAATTGTTTTCTTTTTTGCTTTATTTTGGCTTGTGTAGATATTGGGGACGTCAATCATTAAACGTATCCAATGAAAAGTTTGGACATTCTGATGCTCGCAATAAGCTTCTTTCGATGACGATTAGAAGATACCAAGGCCATTTTTCTACTCCCTTTTTTACAAACATCTATGTGATCATGTATTAAGTTCTTTTTTTATATGACACGTTTCAAATTTCATTTGATGTCCTTTATGTGTATTTAATAGGTTTGTCTCTTGACATTGACAATATACCAAGGCGATGTAAGTTTTAGTTGTATCTTTTGAAGATTTTTAAATGATACATTTGATTGCTGTTGGTAATTCAAAGACGAAACAAACAAACAAATCCAAACAAACGAAGCGGAAGCTTTATTCAAATAACCAAACCAATTACAAAACCAAATTCAAAGGTACCAACACAAAAACTAATTCAAGAGGTACCAAACTATTATTCAAAAAGTACAAAGAAAACTAATGCTAATAATCCCTATTTATAGGCAAAACTAACCGTCATAGATTAGTTACCAAATTACAAACAAACTTGTAGCACAAGTCGAACAAATTACCAAATAGCCCCTAAAGTTTAAGTCACTTTTCTAACAATCTCCACCGTGACTTAAACTCCTCCACCGGCTTCAAATCAAATTCAAAGTTCCAAACGCTAGCGATACTAGCCAAATTCAAATCAAACGATCGATTCCCAAAAACAATCCAAAACAAAGTTGGTTCAAAGCAAATGCCGATAACTTCAAAACAAACAATCAAATGTTAACCGACAAATTCAAACTCGGTCAGCCAAACAAAACAAATCGGCTCAAACGATCTTCAACAAAGATTATCAAATTCAGGCAACCATCTTCAAAAGCCCGACAAACGAAGATCCATAATTTCAAACTAACAAATTTCCAACGATCGAACAAATTCAAACGACTTGAACCAAGTCTTCAAACACCAAATCAATCTTCTAATGACCTACTTATGTAATAAGAATTACGGTCCATCTTCAAACTTATTATTGACGTATCAACCAAATTCAACTTATTAAATAACTTGATGAACAAGCTCTAATAATTCAAACGCCCCAAATTCAAATACCAAATCTTCAAAAAGAAACCAAACAATTTCTACGTTGCAACCAAAAACACCGAACGATACAATTATTATCCATATAAAACAAAACCCCAAAACAAAACAAAGATTCTCAAAACTAATCCAAAGTGGGAGAAAGCTTATTCAAGTAGATACGGATCATCAGAACTACAATAATATCCATATGCAAAATCAAAAGCCCAATACTAACAATTTAATTTTCCAAATACTAACGATTCAAAACTGGACACCAATTCAAAATAGACGACTCAAATCGACCAACACAAAAGAATGAATTACTTTGATCGTCCAAAGGCTTTTCAATGACGTAGCAAACAAACAAACCAAACAAATCTTCAAAAACAAGCACTAATCGAATCTTCAAATCAAAAAACCAAAAACAACGAACTTTTCCTTTTTTTTTCTTCTTTTTCTTCGTCATGTCTAAACGAACCTAGCTCTGATACCACTTTTCCAAACCAATCAAACACTACTTTGACCACCTTTTCTTCTTTAACACAACAACCCAAAACAAAGAACCAAAAGCAAGATCTGTGGTCGGTTACCGAACAAACTTTTTTTTTTCTTCTTCATCGTCAAACACTTTCTGATCAAAACCCAGGAACACCAACCAAGCGCTCTGATACCACTTGTTGGTAATTCAAAGACGAAACAAACAAACAAATCCAAACAAACGAAGCGGAAGCTTTATTCAAATAACCAAACCAATTACAAAACCAAATTCAAAGGTACCAACACAAAAACTAATTCAAGAGGTACCAAACTATTATTCAAAAAGTACAAAGAAAACTAATGCTAATAATCCCTATTTATAGGCAAAACTAACCGTCATAGATTAGTTACCAAATTACAAACAAACTTGTAGCACAAGTCGAACAAATTACCAAATAGCCCCTAAAGTTTAAGTCACTTTTCTAACAATTGCCATACCTTAAACTAATTTGCTCGATGTTAATTATTTAATGGTTATTATTTGGAGGTTCATGGTTGTAGGTGCTTACTACGGAGGTTATTTCATTTCTTGATATCGAAATGGTTTTGGGAACGTAGTGTATAAAGTACAGTATACATAAAAACTGTATGGGAGTGCTGATATCGAATGCGCCACCGGTCCACATGCTGTCACCGACGCCTTGATTTTGAATATGAGTGGGTTAAGTGTTTTGGTCACGTGTTTTGTCGTCTAAAAAATAAATAAATAAATAAATAAATAAATAAATAAATAAATAAAACAGTTAATACACATAGACATAAAAAAGAACGATGTTTACGTTTGCGAGAGTTTTGAGCATATTTATGTGGTTTTTGACTTTTGGTGGTAGTCGCAATAGTTATAGGAGCTCACAAGTTGTAAACAATTTTCAAAAGTTGCACATTTTATCATTCTTTAGCACAGTTTAGGACATTGTCATTACATGAATGTCTCAAATGATCCTTTGATTAACATGAGTGTGATACAGATCTATGATTACTAGCCTTACAAATATTTTCTTTTAATTTTTTTTCTAAAACCATGTCAATAAAGTGAAAGTGATTATCTTTGTTAGTCTGGTAATATTACTATGACGGATCCATAATTTTTAGCTAAAATTATTCCACCAACTTATATACTAATGTTATCAACACGTTAAGAGATGAAAATGAGGTAAATTTTATATTTTTCTTGAATAAGTACGAGTTATTCATTATTTTAAAAAAAAAACTGGCATTATTGTGATTGTACTCGAGGAACGCATGCGTATTTTACTCCCTCCGTTCCAAAGTATATGTTCACTTTCATATTTTGCAAAGTTTAAGAAAAGTGGGCCCCATACAATATTAACCAATAAAAATTTATTCTTACCCACTTAGAAGCATTTTGATTGGTTGAAATTAAAAGTGGACATTAATTTTGGGACAACAAAAAATAGCAAAGTGAACTTATATTTTGGGACGGATGGAGTACTATTTTGAGAGTTCATGCTTAGCGGGCAACAAAGATTATTAGGTGGCTTTTCAACTCGACTACACATAGTAACCTCATATACTTTCATTTAAGTTTTTTTCAATAATATTTTACTTTACTTTATCCACGTTACATAAAAAAAAGATTCTCTACTCAACAATGTTGTTTACATGAAATGGATTAAAAGGAAGGAAGCCATTATTGAAACGGTTTACCCGGGCAACTGATGCAGGTTTTACTGATCAGGTTTTAATATTTATATTGTCTCGTTATACCTACGGTCTACCCTAATGCTCTAACGGGCAATGTACCCGGTCGTGTGTAGTGTAATATTCAGTAAAACCGAGGTCGTCCCAACAGCTATGTGTGCGGATTTTAACTAAGTTTAGGTGTCACATATTTTAATGTTGAAATGATTAATTAATAACTAAAGACAAATAAAGAAAGCAAATAAAGGCGAGGGTTGTGATCAATAGAGGAGAAGTGTGCTAACCTAGTTAATCTTCCTATCATGTTAAGTTCACGTTTAATTACTTCTAATTGCTTCAAGTGGAGGTAATAGTCGTTAGGACAACATTTGGTCAGTTCGTCCTAACCTATCAGCAAAGGTTTCCACCGGAGATCATCGGGTGACCCCTCGAAAGTCCAGTTGTTTTTAGTCCTCTAAGCCAAGTCAATAAGTGCCACTACATGCAAGATTCATAACAATGAGTGCTCGGGCGCTAGCATCTTAAACACTCATCCCTAACTTCTTAAGTTCATCCAAACGGTAGGTGATCAGTTGGTCAAATCGCACAAGCGAATAGGAGTCATCAGTTGGTCAATTCTTACCCTTCCCACTCAGTCGAACTACTTAGGGTCAGTTGGTCATATCTCCTAAGTAACTAGCCACTACCGCAAATTCAAAACTACTAAAACAAGGGTAGCTACCAACAAACTATGCATGCATACACTAGAAACAATTATACGGAAGAAATGTAAACATAAACAAAACAATCAAGAAATCATAACTAGCTTAGCACCAGAGGTGCTTAGCCGCTCATATTAACTAAAACAAACGATTCAATGTTTAACATATCGAAATACATGAATTGAAAGTAAAGAAATGATAAAATGCTAATGCTTATCGTAGGGGAGTGATTTCTTCCTTAGAGATGACTCCGTATGCTCCCTAAGATCTGCCTTCAACATTCTACCTACGTTCTCTGATTTGCCGACGGTGCATTTGGCTTTTAGTGGTTTCCTAGCGTTGGATCATGTTTAATTTTGATCCCAACCATGTAGATTCGTTCTTTTAAATTGAAAAGTTAGGTTTATAGATATACACCACATGGGTGAAAATGAAGTCACCAGGTTAACAACTTTTTAAATTTCAAATTTTACTAATTATATAAGACATCTAAATCATTGATACTATTTTACTACTATTCATCTCCGGCCTCCTTATTTATCTTTCATCTAAATCCTCGAAATTCCATTCTTTAACATTGCAACTTTGATCTCTCATGTGAGTTGGTGTTAATTTGTTGTAAATTGTTTTCTTTTTTGCTTTATTTTGTCTTGTGTAGATATTCGGGACGTCAATCGTTAAACGTATCCTATGAAAAGTTTGGACATTCTGATTCTCGCAATAAGCTTCTTTCGATGACGATTTGAAGATACCAAGGCCATTTTCCTACTCCCTTTTGTATGAACATCGATGTGATCATGTATTAATTTTGATATTTACTTCTTAAGTTATTTTTTTATATGACACGTTTCAAATTTCATTTGATGTCCTTTATGTGTATTTAATAGGTTTGTCTCTTGACATTGACAATATACCAAGGCGATGTAAGTTTTAGTTGTATCTTTTGAAGATTTTTAAATGATACATTTGATTGCCATACCTCAAACTAATTTGCTCAATGTTAATTATTTAATGGTTATTATTTGGAGGTTCATGGTTGTAGGTGCTTACTACGGAGGTTATTTCATTTCTTGATATCAAAATGGTTTTGGGAACGTAGTGTATAAAGTACAGTATACATAAAAACTATATGGGAGTGCTGATATCGAATGCGCCACCGGTCCACATGCTGTCACCTAAGCCTTGATTTTGAATATGAGTGGTGTTAATACAAATAAGCCGTAAAAACGTTTATTTATATTTTACGATCTTCTAATGTTTTGTCGATAACAAACGTAAAATCATTTTAACGAAACAAATAAAATACGTAAATGGTTTGAGCCAATAGCTTACTAACACATTTACGTTTTCACATAAAACACTAAAACAAGTAATAGTGATTTTATGATTTAGCAATATATATGTACAACAACTAGTGTTCACATATTGGGTAGATATATACATAATTAGTATGTATTATAATGGGTAATATAACGGGTAGAAGTTTAAGTATTTAACCCATTGATTTAATACATTGAATGTAGTTGGGTATAACCCAAAGTCCATGACCCATACCCATGAAGCATAACCCATAACCCATTGCATGACATCATGCCTAAGTCATATATGGATATTATCCATGACCCATGGTTTTAACCCATGACCCATGGACTAGATGTATTGCATCTTGTAGATACATTGTATCTACTTGGATACCCATGATCCAAAGTCTAGAGCCCATGACCCATAACCCATGACCCAAAACCCATGGGCAAAAGGGAGCGTCCCACGGATCCCCAGTAATACACTGGACGGATCCCTCAAGTGAGGGATCCGTGGGATCCGTGGAACAGTAGCTAAAATTTCTCTATAAATAGTGAGCCATTTCTTCATTTTGGGTTGCCACTCCCACACATACTTTTCCCAGGTATTGTAACCTTCTAACCTCATATCCTAAGGATCTCTCTATGTAGTTTGTATTTTGTTTTTGTGTGATTCTCTAGGTTCCTCTTAAAGGCGAGATCACCACCTCTTGAAGTCGAGCAAGCTCAAGTCCATGAGTTGCCATGCTTCGTCATCATCAAGACTACTGATGTTCTGTTGTTGATAGTTCTTTCTTCCTCAATAAAAGTGTTGTGTCCAAGGCATTATTGAAGGATTCCGAAAGAGTCAAGACGAAAGCATGAGTGAAAGGTGCTTAACGTCCGTGTCAAAAGCATTAGTGAAGAATGCTAAAGGAGTCAAGACGAAGGCATTAGTGAAAGGTGCCAACGTCCGGGTCAAGGGCATTAGTGAAAGATGCCTAGAAGTCAAGTCAAGTGGCATTAGTGAAAGATGCCAATGTTGTATAATCAATGAGGTGCATCCATATACAAATAGAGATAGGTTGTATCCAAGGATATTTATATCCTTGATGATGTTGTAATAAGGAGTGGGTCTCCTTTGGGACAGGTGTTGTGTAGTGTTGCGTAGTAGTTCCTCCATTGTAATGGAACTCGGTATTTAGCCTAGTACCGGATAAAAGGTAGGCGACGTTTTGATAGGTGTGGTTCTACCTTGTGGAATAACCCGGTGGTTAGCCTAGTACCGGAAAAAGAGTAGGCGACGTTGTGAAGGCTTATCCGCCATAAGGAGTTGGTGTCGTGTAGTGTTTACGAACTCTCGAGTAGGTGACTTGGGGAGTGGTGTAGGGCAAGGAAGGTGTCCTTGTAGCCGAACCACTATAAATACTCGTGTCGTGTTATGAGCTTCTTACTCTTTGTAGGATCTTAATATTTATGTTGTTTGATGATTCGGGTGGTCTAGGATTGTGATTAAACAAGAAAGCCATTTTAGAGAGATGAAGAGAGTTGAGAGGAGGTTCTTGAAGAGAGTTGCTTATCAAAAGTGAAAGGTTAGATTCAAAAGCCACACCCCTTCCATGGATGGAAAGGGTATTTATACTTACAAAATACACGACCTCCTATCGGCCTGTGGATTAGGTATACAGTGGGTAAAAACCCGTCCTTCCTCCACGGTGATACACTAAACTATTCTACGCTACTAATTAACAAATAAACTACTAAGTAACGTAAATAACGACAAGTCTACGAGCTAACTTATGCTAGATAATATTTGGGGTGACCGACACTTCACAATGGAATTTTCTAATTCCTAACAATCTCCCCCTAAGGGAGGTCACCCCATGTTTTACATTTCGAATCCTAGCATTCTATTTTATCTTCAGTCTTGAGCTCGTAGACTTTAATTCTTCACTTTCGCAATCTTTGTGCTTAAGTAGTGCAACTTCAAAGTCCGCATAGATTTGTACTTTTAGTGGAGGCCTTTAACTGATCCACATCTTTGATGATCTTCGAGCTTTCATTGAGATCATCAGCCACAGTAAATCTCTGGATCACCTTTTATTGTGTTGCCATCATGTGAAGTTGTGACTTTCGGACCGACATGCTCACACTTTTGAATCATGACATCTTTCCATCAGAGTAGCGGAAGCTTTACTGGTTCATGATATTTGCAGCAGCGTAGCAGAAGCATAGTATAAAAATATCAGAACCAGGTTATGTAGATATGCACCAGTCATGATTTCTTCAATAAAGTGTGGATGCTGTGAGCATGCGGCTTTGGATTGACTCCTCAATTCTGATCAGCTGCAACCGTCCAAATGTACCTGCAAACAACAGTTAGCAATAAAACACACGAAAGTGTCTTTGATCACTTTCGTTGAATTGAGGTACACGGCCCACGGTTCCCCGTTGATCAGTACAAGTACTGTCTGTGATCAGGTAGGATTCCTAAGAATCTCCTTGACAGGGTTTCGCATCTGTTCTAGCTGTTCTCAAACCAGAACGTCTCAAAGAAGACAACACGGAGTGAGTGAACCAGCGAATTGAGATTCACTGATTGATGAAAAATGATTTGAAAAACAATCGCGTATTGCTTGAAGAAAGAGTTTTGCAATACAACGAAGGTTTTATGAGAAAGATCAATTTTCAAACAAAATACTTTTGTATTTGAAAATAGTACACATTCGACGTGCTAACGAAAAGAAGAGATTCGCACATCGAACGGTTTTTCTAAAAGTATTTTTCAATCAGAGATACTTTTTGAATTTTGAAAACATAAGTACACATTCGACGTGCTAGAGAAAAGAAGATTTGCACATCGAACGGTTTTTCCAAAAGTATTCGTCAATTCCATTCCTGGACCAAGGTTGATTCAAGACTGAATCGCCCCATTGTTTCTATCCATTTGTCACAAGTTTAATCTTACGAGAAGATCTCACATGTCACCCACCAAGAGCTTGTTTGATGTTGGCTCTAGAAGGATTTCCATCTTCATCGTGAATATTTTTACATATCACTCGGATGTTCTGGCAATACCACAAGGATAATGCGTAGGACTCTTAATATATAATCTTACTTTCCACATTGTGTGAAACAGCAAGTCTTCATTAATATAGTGTCCTAACGAGATATTGTGGATGATCTCTTGGCTCTAGACTCAATAGTGCACATTTGGTTCCTGTGTCGGAGACTAGGGAGAGGGTCTCCTTCTTCAATATCAACAATCTCTAAGAGAAAGTCGATAGATAATGTTGGTTCCCCGTTAGAATGAAACAAGCCCTTTTAAGAGGAACTTGAGTAGTTTGGGAAGTTTAGTGCAGTGCGTCACTGGGTCCATGACGTCTTGTCTTCAATACCAGTGTTACCTTAGTAACCACCAGTAGCATATGTATTGAACCCGGTTACTGCCCTAAGGTTGAATTATTGGAGGGCTATTTCTTTTCACCCTTTTCTCATTTCAGTTCTTTTTCATTCTTCAACCCCTTCAGTGCTTACCGAGACTTTATAACTAGAACCTTGTTGGGTTTATTCCAGTACTAGCTCTGTCTCAGTCCGCACTCTTCCCATTTCTCATTTTCTCCTTTTTTCATCATACCTAAGGACTCTACACTATCTAGTGGATTGTCCCTGGGTAGATCCCTCCGGTTCTGGCTGGATCGTGGGAACGAATACCTAACCTAACCATCCTTATAACACCATGCATAAAATAAATTGGTCGGTCTTTTGGTATTGTTCTTTCCTTCTCGAAACCAATTGAAAAATCATTTGGAAAATCAATCAAGGTACTTGTGATACGAGATCAAAGCATTTTGTACCTTAATAGTTTTGATTATTTAGAAAAACTCCCCCTCAACATGTGCATATGATTTAGAAATTGTTTAGCACGCGGAGGCAAGAGGACTTTGAAATATTTTCTTTGATCACTATTTTTATAGAAAAAGCCATTTGATTTTCTTGGTAAAATTCTCCCCCTCAATATGTGCATAGGATAAGAGAAATCATTTTATCACATAGAGGCAAGAGTTAATTTGAAGCACATCCACAATCACAAGAGCCATTAAGAAACCATTTGAAAACTCAATCAAGGTACTTTATAAATCACTTTAAAAAGCTTTCGTACCTCGATAGTTTATTTGCTCCCCCTCAATATGTGCTTCAAGATTCGAAAGCGTTTAGCACATATGAGAGAGCAGCCTGCACAATTAAATCAAAACGATCACCTTTTATCAAATTTCATTATTAAATCACAAATTCTCCCCCGATCAAAAATATCAAACCCTTTGAGATTTTGGATCCCAAGTGATTTAATTAGGTTTAGAAAACATGGGATAAAATGTGGCCTTGTTTAAATACTCATATGGTTTTTGGATAAATCCTCCTCCTCAACATGTGCATTATGTATATTGAAATCGTTTGGCACATGGAGGCAGGAGTGCCTTTAAAGGACTAAAACCAATTCCATTTAAAACAGATTTGAGATTTAAAAAACGATCTCTACCCCGATCAGAAATATCAAACCATTTGAGATTTGTGATCCCAACTGATTTAAATCATTTAGAAAAATTTGGGGAAAGACGTGGCAAGATTTTATTTTGAAAAATGACAGATAAGGACCATTTTAAGACATTAAAGATTGTTAGTTTCAGGTATAATTGTTTTAAGAGATCTTTTAGTAAAATAAAACAATTTCACAATCAAACAAGAATAGAAAAAATTTCATTTTGTAAGATCTTTGAGTTTTAAAGAAAATCATACCATGACATAACATTAAATCTTTAGATCACCACATTTTAACGTACACACGGACTCTTTTGAAGATATATTGTTTGAAAATACTTTAAATAAAATCACTCTCCCCCTCAATCGATAACCGAAGTCGTTGATTGAGTGACTTAAGTTTTGATAAAATAAAGTCCGGTGATTTTCAAAATTAAGTCCAATTTATTTTCAAAACAAATATTTTCAATTTTCAAAACAATTTAAATCAAAGTTTTAGAAAATGGTGTCCTGCACAAAGATACGTTAGGCGGTATGGAAGTTGCTTCTGTTGTTGCTGTAGGGCTTGGAAGAAAAACCGTCTGCTGATGCAGTGAGACTTCTTCTTACGTTGCATTTTGAATGCCAACTGAGGTCAAATTAAGCTCCGTTTCTTCAATCACTTAGAAGAAAACCATCTGCTGATGCAGTGAGACCTCTTACGTTGCATTTATGCCAACTCTCCATAGAAGTCCAATTAAGCTCCGTTTCTTCATTTGTCAACCCAAGAAATAGTTACCCTTTCCTTTCGGCATCCAATCATCTTCAATTGTGGGATCCGGATCGGGAACATTCTCATATCCATGATATCTGCATACGTTAGTGAACACACATACAAATGTATGGTGGTCGACATCACCCATAACAGCAATCGACTAATTAAAGTCAATTCAACATAACAATCAGATCATATAAGGCATGGGGTTTATGTGTTAATCAAACTCTAATCATCTAAACCTAACAATCATATCCTAAATTCCTAGTCCTTCGACACAGGTAAATATCATTTTTAATTAAGCACGTAGGATAATTAAGAAAGCTCGTTAGATGATATAGATTTGAAAACATTCTCCCCCTCAATCAATGACTTATTTTCTGAAAAGATTAAAAGCGCTGAAGTCATTGATTGAGTTTTCAATTTTTTACGAAAAACTCTGAAACTGATTGGTTTTGCAACTCATTAACCACCATTTTGTAAAAACACCAAATATTTTTCTGAAGAATTTTAGACGGAAAAACATTTGTGTAGGAACAGCAGTCCTTCGACATACTTTCCTTGTTTTGTTTTTAGGAAAAGTGCACGAAATATTTTGAAAATAGTTTAAGCGTAGCACTTTCCTTCTTTAAAAAAACGGGTTGCTATCTGAAATAATAGCAAGCCATTGTTTAAGCATGGGTCACAGTCTGAAGTAACTGCAAGCCATTATTTGAAGCCCGGGTTACAGTCTGAAATAACTGTAAGCCATTTTTTTTAAGCGCGGGTTACAGTCTGAAATAACTGTAAGCCATATTTTGAGACATGTTAAGAAAGAAATATTTACACCTCCTGCTCGAACTTCATCTAAATTCCCGTGCCATTATTGAATGACATTTCTAAGACCGTAGATGTTATCGATACCAGAAGACATGTCTAGAGAAAAACATATTTTTCAAATTTTTCAAATTTTCTGATTTTTATGGGTTTTTGTTGGTTTTATATTTTTCTATTTTCTTTTTCTTGGTTTTATATTTTTCTATTTTGTTTTGCTGGTTTTATATTTTTGTATTTGGTTTTTCAGATAAATATATACAAAGATAGAGTAGATGATATAGTTTAAGAAGATGATGATACGAGTACCAAGATAAGGATATCAAGCAGCACGTCGTAGAAGATAGAATTCGTCATCTCTCAAACATTCACCACCAAAGCTTCCGAGGCTCCAGAATAGAAGATAGAACATGAGCCTTTGAGAAAGATAGACTTTGGCAGCTTCCCCCCAAACCGAAAATCCTTATGTTGAGCATATTCGAAGTTCTATTTCAAGCTTGCTTTAGCCAGGTGCACAAATAAGCACACCATTATCATTGATCCAGCTGCTCCTTTTAAGAATAATCACTGTGATTCTTCGTTCGAGGCTATATCATCCAATAGAACAACAGCAACGTATCATCCCACATTTAAATAATCTTCTCAAATTTCCTTTTCCATTGAAGTCTGAAGCGATCCATTCCAAAAGGTGTCAAGAGAACACTTCCCCCAAGTAGTTGAATTGATGTAGTCAGTCTCTTTGTATAATGCTCATGAACTCTCCCAAATACACATCATGAGGGGAATGAAAACACCTCCCCATGTTCACATTTTTCTTCCCTGATGATCGTGTATGAAGTTCAAGAACCTGAAGTACACCAATACCCAAGAGCTCTCCCGAATACACATCATGAGGGGAATGAAAACATCTCCCCGTGTTCATATTTTTCTTCCCTGATGATCGTGTATGAAGCTCAAGTATCCGAAGTATACCAATACACAAGGAATTAATAACTGATAACATTGAAGAAGCAGGCCAAGTCACTGATTATCTCTGCGGATGACAATCTCTGCGGATGTCAACTCCGGGATAAGTGATTATATCTCTGAATCACTGATTAAGCACTCAAGTGAAACAGCTGAGCATCCCCAATGTACACAATCTCTCTCCCCAATGAATCACACACTTGTGTACCTCTTTTATCTTCAGAAACTTTCTTTTACATCACTTCCCCCACGTCGTTGGAATACTAACACTAAAAGCCTTGATGAGTAAAACCTTGAGTTTCTCTGCGGTCATGACATTTGTTTTCCCGGGATATCTTCAATCACTTAGAAGTATTAAGCTCATCAAGTTTACTCGCCATGAGTCAAACCTTGAGTTTCTCTGCGGTAATAACATTTGTCTTCCCGGGATATCTTCAGTTACTTAGAAGTATTAAGTTCATCAAGTTTACTCGCTTTGTGTTTAGATGCGTGTCTCCTTCCCCCTTGCTGGTTTTGACACTTCAGAATCAGCAACGCTTTATCATCCCAAATACTTGAAATCTGTTGAGAAGATCGCTTGAGGTCTTTGTGAGAATCAACATGCTGAATAATGTGAGCAAGTCTAATTGGGGATTAAATTCGACATATCACTCTCCCCCAATTAGTGCTCTCCCCTAAACCGACAATCTTTATGATGAATGCTTGAATTAAGAAGAAGTCTTTGGATTATCAAATGCAACTCGTCTTTAATCTTCTAACATGCAACAGAAAATGTAGAACAGACTGTAGACTTGACCTTCTTCAAGATTGTCCAGTTGGGGAATAGATAGTTAACATCTTCAACTCACACCAAAAAGCATCCCACCAAAAAGCATCCCAATTAACTTACATCTTGCAAATCCCTTAACTAAAATCCCTCCCAATCAAACAAGAACAGAAAGATGTTCATCAAGGAAATCAGCAATCAGGCCGCAACGAACACTCAAGATGGTAACACCAAACTACCAATCACATCAAACAAGAACAGATAGATTGTTCGGAATCATCATGTTGATGTATACGTGAAGCATTAACCGGAAGCACTTTGTCGATAAACTCATCAATCCGAGTGAAGATGTCAACCAACGGCTCTTAGAAGAGAAAAAACTCCATGTGAAGATGACCCGATAATAAGAAGCTCGGTTCTTACATGAGTTTAGAGCCGTATGACCATTTATATTCTCAAATATAAATCAACAATGCAAAAAATTCACACTTCTTCTCACCCTCAAGAATTGCATACGGAGATGCCATTCTTGATTAAACAAGTGAACATCATCCAAATGTAGTCTATTCACACTTCTCCCCCGCAAAATTAGCACAGGATGTCGCCATCGTCATTATAGTTGAGAAAGTGGAATCAGAAAACATTCAACAGTAGCCCGGTTCACTTGATGACTGAACCGCATGGAAAAAGTATGAAGCATGTTGATGAGAATGGTCATAATAAGAAGATTTCTCTTCTTCTTGAAGATAAAGCGCACTGAAACGTACACTTTTCTTTTCTTTAGAGAACGAGGCATGAACTGTAGTGTTCATACGTCATAAGAAGATTTCTCTTCTTTCGAAGATAAAGCGCACTGAAACGTACACTTTTCTTTTCTTTAGAGTACGAGGCATGAACTGATGTGTTCATACGTCATAATGTTGAAGTACGAGGCCTGAACTGATGTGAACAGACGTCATAAGAAGATTTCTCTTCTTTTGAAGATTAAAGCGCACTGAGACGCACACTTTTCTTTTCTTTAGACTACGAGGCATGAACTGTTGTGTTCATACGTCATTACAAGATTTCTCTTCTATTGAAGATAAAGTGCACTGAACCGTACACTTTTTTTTAGAGTACGAGGTATGAACTGTTGTGGTCATGCGTCATAATCTCTCTCTTTTCATCATCTCTTGGCAAAACTTATAATCAACCCATTATCATTCATTAAGCTCTTTGTTGTGACAGATGATGGAGAAAACCCAATATGATGAATTTGACCCTGAAGTAAACTACCCCGAACTCGTGACTTAAACTTGCACATATGTAACAAAGAGCGGTGCCGATTTCCATTAGCATCTCTAAGTACTCTCTATGTACTCTATACTCTTCAACCAACCAACCATCAAGTATAAGACGTACATAACCTCTTGAAAATCCACAATTGAATGTGACACTGAGCACTACAACGTAACTCCTTAAAGTGATAGTTATTTTGTAGTGGTAAGAGCCCAATTCCCCCAAGTGGTAAAAGAAAAGGTAAAAGACACCCAACAATAACTAGATTTCCAAGTCTTTGTTTTTGATAATAAGCTCGAACAAGGATCTTGAAGAATCTTCATCCATCCATCCCCGATACCTTCAGATACTAAGTACACTTGCCCGTGATATTTCACTTCAACCTCAAATAAATAATAGTGAATTAACCCCGTTGTCACATCTTCTTGATTAAAAGCTCAAATCTAGCCTCCTTTGACGTTTTAAGTGAACTATGATAATGGTTTTCATCCTGACCATGGTTAACCACACATAACCCCATAAAACCTTGTAATAGCCAAACTGCCATGAGGACAATCCAAACACACACCCAATTTATGAAGTACACCCTTTTATCCCTTCTTTGAAGAAGAAACCGTAGCACCAGCATCAAATAAGATCCCAAAATACACTTTCCTTTTCTCCAGGATGGTTCCATCATTACGGGATTTTACAACTCTATGGTTTAAACCGAAAAATAGATTCTTTCGCGGGATTTTACAAAACCAAGAATAAACCGTAAGATAGATCCAGAAATGCACTTTACTATTACCAGGATGTTTCCATTGTCACGGGATTTTACAAGTCTATGATTTAAACCGAGAAATAGATTCTTTCGCGGGATTTTACAAAATCAAGACAAAACCGTAAACAATGTCAGCTTGAATGAGTTATGACAACCTTGGTTTCGGTGAATATCTGTTTTAGGGGAACATGCAGCGGTTCATCAGCGGTTCATAATCCAGCATCAACAATATCATCAACAATTCTTTACCCAAATGAAGACAACTTCACAAACCACACTAAGTCGAGTAGTAAAAACTACTTCCCCCTGTGGTTGACCGTAAACCATCAAAGTACACGTTTCTCCCCCATGATGGTTTCGAACTTTCGGAAGCATCATAAACATGTACGACCATTTGCACAAAAAGTTCTTGTCATAAGCAAGCATCTTGAAAGATTACGACTGACGTTGAAGATTCTTGAAAGATTTTGCTTAGACTGTGAAGTATTATTGACATTCAGTGGCGACGAATATATCATGAGAATTGTTGATCACACGCAACCAATCAACCCTTTGGTAAACACATCATTCACGTATTCTGTTGGCAATTGCTGTGACCACATGGAGAAGTAAGCCCGATATACCAAACTTGATCATGAAGTAGAATTCCCCTGATTTTTTACTTAACCTTGTACTAATCCTTGTGAAGAAGAAACGGTGTACCCAATGTACAAAACCTCTTGACATATCCTCAACTGCGTGAGACACCGAAGTGATAATTACGTTGTGGTTAAGCGAGAAAGAATCACAACCGTAACTAAATAGCCAAGTCTTTATCACACTCTATAAATGCCCAAACAAGTCATCTTTGCGGAAGGGTAGAAAGAAAGAAGACGAAATAAGTAACCGTGCCCAGAAACCTTACTTAAAAATCAAATAAGAAATACCGTCCAAACGACCCCGTAGTCAACCGTAATCAACTTTAATTTCAAGCGGTGATATCATATCCTCTGTGAAGATGTATAAACCAAAGTATTCAACCGCCTATCACCTCAAACCTCATCATCCAATCACATGGCACAACAAATCTAGTCATCAAATCTCAACACATCAGCAAATATTAACAAATCTCTTCAGCAAAACTTATAATCCAAATCTCATATCGATGAACCAATATTCAAGTCCAAACCATCACACAAATTACTCAAACTTGTTCTAACAATCAAAATTAAACCCAATTCCAATCGAAACAATACACACGTTCAAACCTAGTATCCAAAAACAATATCATGTTGCAAGATAATGCAATCATGAAACCAGAATAATACTACTACTCGGACCAAAAATATTATGTCAAAAATCACCATTATCAGGTCCACTAAATGTCTATTATATTATCCCATCGCAGGCCCATTCTGATCCAAGAAGCAAAGGAACATAAGTTTATATACCTTGGCCCATGTCCATATACACCATTACCCCATGTACGGTCCAACAATACTAACCCTAAATCCTCGGGTATAAATCACCAACTATCACATAATTAACCCAAATGATACCCTAATATCTCTCTCATCATCCGCCCCATCTCTTATCCAAACCCTAATCACATGCGCCTCTCTTTTTCTTCTTTCAGTACGCAACAACCAAAAAAAACTTCACAATCATTATCTCAAATCTCATCCATAGTAGTACCCACATATGTCACTCATAAAACTGCTGCTCCACTCATATGTCGTGAGTATTGTCAACACAGAGTATTGTTGTACAACATGACCTAGCCACAGGGATGGCATGAGCAGTGGTGGATAGCCACAGGGATGGCCATGAGTGACTTAACAGCCACAGGGATGGCTTGATGCTCTTTGAGTAGGGTACAAAATCGAGATCTAATCCAGGGATTCAAGGTAGGTTTCAATTAACATCTTCATGTTTAATTTTCATTAAAAACGAACAAGTGAATGAGAAATAACATGTTTGTTATATTCTTTTCATTGTTGTTTCGGATAGTACATGAAGCGAGTCATTTGTATGTATTAATCCCACGAACGAGAGGAAGGAGACAAAAGAATATATTGTTGTACTCTTTTTCTTTCAAGTTCGAATATAACCATAAGTGAGGGTTTCCAATGAGATCAATGATGTACGAGTTCCTTTGTGAATAGATTCAAAGATATCTATGTGTTTTAATAACCACTCACAAAAAAAAACAAAGCTGAGATCTTAAGGCAATATTCGTTTCTGTTTTCTTTTAATTTCTGGATCTTTGATGATATCTTCATTTCGTGCTTTGGACCTTATGGTCTTGATGTAACTCTTGAGTTCCACGAAAATAAAGAGACTGAGATCAATTAATTTATGTTTCGATTTGAGTTTTGAGACATGGATGATTGATGGAGGGTTGTAAGGATAATTTCTTTTTCGGTTAAGTTGTTACAAGTTTTGGTTTAGGTTTGTTAACAGACATGATATAGTTCTTTGTCTTCTCGAGTGGACTGAATGATTTAATAAATCTGAGATAGATTGATACTTGTTTTGAGTCTGATGTTGTTTGGTTAAATAAAACGAAAGAGTTAGTATCCTGCTGGTGGCTTCATTAGTCATCAACTCGCTTGTGATTTAAGTTAACAACTCGCTTCTTCCTTTTCATCACAACTTGCATACCCTGGTCTGGTTAACAACACGCTTTTAAGACAAGTTAAATAACTCGCATAGTATTATCAGGTTACCAACTCGCTTAGTATGTCTTCATTTTCATCATCTTTCTCGCATCTTTAACACAACTCGCATGTTTTTATTGAAGCTGGACAACATGACAGCAACTCGCTTTGACATTATTAAGCAATTCGCTAAAGAGCAAGTACAACACGCATCATACTAACTCGCATTGTCCAAAAGACAACTCGCATTCAATAATGCGAGTCCACAACTCGCAACTGTACCAACTCGCATCATTTATTTGACAACTCGCATAGATGAAAAACCCAGAAACTGCTTAAAGAAAAATAATCTTATGACCACTCATTGACACCAAAAGTATGACCAGAAAACGTTTGTGACAAGATGCAGTAACAACTGATAAAAGACTTAGAAGACGTATTTGACCACAAGGACTTAACCATTTTTGACCACACCATCAGTTTTTAGAAACATTAAGCAATACATATACAAACATTAAGACAGATTTGAAATTTGTAGCAAAAACTTATTAAAGAGATGACAATAAAAAACCAACAGTTAGCATATCTTAAAACCATATTCGACCAACATAACCATCATGAAAACTTGTTAACACACCTGTACGAATCAAACCACACAAACCGCATCAAGAAACCATTCGAATCAACCCAAACAACACAACCTAGGCTCTGATGCCAATTGTAGGATCTTAATATTTATGTTGTTTGATGATTCGGGTGGTCTAGGATTGTGATTAAACAAGAAAGCCATTTTAGAGAGATGAAGAGAGTTGAGAGGAGGTTCTTGAAGAGAGTTGCTTATCAAAAGTGAAAGGTTAGATTCAAAAGCCACACCCCTTCCATGGATGGAAGGGGTATTTATACTTACAAAATACACGACCTCCTATCGGCCTGTGGATCAGGTATACAGTGGGTAAAGACCCGTCCTTCCTCCACGGTGATACACTAAACTATTCTACGCTACTAATTAACAAATAAACTACTAAGTAAAGTAAATAACGTCAAGTCTACGAGCTAACTTATGCTAGATAATATTTGGGGTGACCGACACTTCACTATGGAATTTTCTAATTCCTAACACTCTTTATCTTTCATTACACACTTATATGTGTATCTATCAACGTCCAACATACACATCTAAATAGATTGACACAAGTCGATCTAAATAATTTAAAACGAAGTTTTAATCGGTAAAACTATTCAACCCCCCCTTCTAGTTTTCTCAAGTGAGTTAAGTGTTTTGGTCACGTGTTTAGTCGTCTAAAAAATAAATAAATAAATAAATAAATAGATAAAACAGTTAATATACATAAACATAAAAAAGAACGATGTTTTACGTTTGCGAGAGTTTTGAGCATATTTATGTGGTTTTTGACTTTTGGTGGTAGTCGCGATAGTTATAGGAGCTCACAAGTTGTAAACAATTTTCAAAAGTTGCACATTTTATCATTCTTTAGCACGGTTTAGGATATCGTCATTACATGAATGTCTCAAATGATCCTTTGATTAACATGAGAGTGATACAGATCTATAATTACTACCCTTACAAATATTTTCTTTTAAATTTTTACTATAACCATCTCAACAAAGGTGATTATCTTTGTTAGTCTCGTAATATTACTGTGACTGATCCATAATTTTTAGCTAAAATTTATTCCACCAACTTATATACTAATGCTACCAACACGTTAAGAGATCAAAATGAGGTAAATTTTATATTTTTCTTGAATAAGTACGAGTTATTCATTATTTTAAAAAAAACTGGCATTATTGTGATTTTACTCGAGCAACACATGAGTATTTTACTCCATCCGTTCCAAATTATATGTTCACTTTCATATTTTACAAAGTTTAAGAAAAGTGGGGTCCATAAAATATTAACCAATAAAAATTTATTCTCACCCACTTAGAAGCATTTTGATTGGTTGAAATTAAAAGTGGACATTAATTTTGGGACAACAAAAAATAGAAAAGTGAACTTACATTTTGGGACGGAGAGAGTACTATTTTGAGAGTTCATGCTTAGCAGGCAACAAAGATTATTAGGTGGCTTTTCAACTCGACTACACATAGTAACCTCATATACTTTCATTTAAGTTTTTTTCAATAATATTTTACTTTACTTTATCCACGTTACATAAAAAAAAGTTTCTCTTCTCAACAATGTTGTTTACATGAAATGGATTAAAAGGAAGGAAGCCATTATTGAAACGGTTTACTCGGGCAACTGATGCAGGTTTTACTGATCAGGTTTTAATATTTATATTGTCTCGTTATACCTATGGTCTATCCTAATGCACTAATGGGCAATGTACCCGATCGTGTGTAGTGTAGTATTCGGTAAAACCGAGGTCGTCCCAAGAGCTATGTGTGCGGATTTTAACTAAGTCTAGGTGTCACAGATTTTAATGTTGAAATGATTAATTAATAACTAAAGACAAATAAAGAAAGCAAATAAAGGCGAGGGTTGTGATCAATAGAGGAGAAGTGTGCTAACCTAGTTAATCTTCCTATCATGTTAAGTTCACGTTTAGTGGTTTTTAGCTTTATTTTGTTGTAAATTGTTTTTTTTTTGCTTTATTTTGGCTTGTGTAGATATTGGGGACGTCAATCGTTAAACGTATCCTATGAAAAGTTTGGACATTCTGATGCTTGCAATAAGCTTCTTTCGATGACGATTTGAAGATACCAAGGCCATTTTGCTACTCCCTTTTGTACAAACATCGATGTGATCATGTATTAATTTTGATATTTACTTCTTCTTTTTTTTATATGACACGTTTCAAATTTCATTTGATGTCCTTTATGTGTATTTAATAGGTTTGTCTCTTGACATTGACAATATACCAAGGCGATGTAAGTTTTAGTTGTATCTTTTGAAGATTTTTAAATGATACATTTGATTGCCATACCTCAAACTAATTTGCTCGATGTTAATTATTTAATGGTTATTATTTGGAGGTTCATGGTTGTAGGTTCTTACTACGGAGGTTATTTCATTTCTCGATATCAAAATGGTTTGGGAACGTAGTGTATAAAGTACAGTATACATAAAAACTGTATGGGAGTGCTGATATCGAATGCGCCACCTGTCCACATGCTGTCACCTATGTCTTGATTTTAAATATGAGTGGGTTAAGTGTTTTGGTCACGTGTTTAGTCATCTAATAAATAAATAAATAAATAGATAAAACAGTTAATAGACATAAACATAAAAAAGAATGATGTTTTACGTTTGCGAGAGTTTTGAGCATATTTATGTGGTTTTTTACTTTTGGTGGTAGTCACGATAGTTATAGGAGCTCACAAGTTGTAAACAATTTTCAAAAGTTGCACATTTTATCATTCTTTAGCACAGTGTAGGACATCGTCATTACATGAATGTCTCAAATGATCCTTTGATTAACATGAGTAGGGCTGTAAACGAACCGGACGAACACGAACGGAGCCTTGCTCATGTTCGTTCATTTAATTTTAACCGGACAAATAAACGAACACGAACGCTTAAACGGACGAAATTTCTTGTTCATGTTCGTTTATTAAGAAAATGAGTTGTTCATGTTCGTTGATGTTCGTTCATTAAGACACTAAACGACCGCTAAACGAACATAAACGATCGAACATAAATGAAACTAGACAAACAATTATAAACTTTATTAAATTATGCCTCTTATATTGTTTTATAAGTGTTTTTTTGATATACGAACATAAATAAATAAATGAACATAAACGAACGTTAACAAACGCATAATCGGACGTTCACTAACATAAATAAACGGACGTAACTTTTGTTCATGTTCGTTCATTTAGCTAAACGATCGTAAAATATTGATCATGTTCGTTTATTTAATGAATAAACGAACATAAACTAACTTTTTACCGAACGGTTCACGAAATGTTCACTGAACGTTCAGTTCGTTTGCAGCCCTAAACATGAGAGTGATACAGATCTATGATTACTAGCCTTACAAATATTTTCTTTTAAATTTTTACTATAACCATGTCAACAAAGGTGATTATCTTTGTTAGTCTGGTAATATTACTGTGAAGGATCCATAATTTTTAGCTAAAATTTATTCCACCAACTTATATACTAATGTTATCAACACGTTAAGAGATGAAAACGAGGTAAATTTTAGATTTTTCTTGAATAAGTACGAGTTATTCATTATTTTTTTAAAAAAACTGGCATTATTGTGATTGTAATCGAGCAACGCATGAGTATTTTACTCCCTCCGTTCCAAAGTATATGTTCACTTTCATATTTTACAAAGTTTAAGAAAAGTGGGGCCCATACAATATTAACCAATAAAAATTTATTCTCACCTACTTAGAAGCATTTTGATTGGTTGAAATTAAAAGTGGACATTAATTTTGGGATAACAAAAAATAGCAAAGTGAACTTATATTTTGGGATGGAGAGAATACTATTTTGAGAGTACAGGCTTAGCGGGCAACAAAGATTATTAGGTGGCTTTTCAACTCGACTACACATAGTAACCTCATATACTTTATTTAAGTTTATTTCAATAATATTTTACTTTACTTTATCCACGTTACATAAAAAAAAGATTCTCTTCTCAACAATGTTGTTTACATGAAATGTATTAAAAGGAAGGAAGCCATTATTGAAATGGTTTACCCGGGCAACTGATGCAGGTTTTACTAACCAGGTTTTAATATTTATATTGTCTCGTTATACCTATTGTCTACCCTAATGCACTAACAGGCAGTGTACCCGGTCGTGTGTAGTGTAGTATTCGGTAAAACCGAGGTCGTCCTAAGAGCTATGTGTGCGGATTTTAACGAAGTCTAGGTGTGACAGATTTTAATGTTGAAATGATTAATTAATAACTAAAGACAAATAAAGAAATCAAATAAAGGCGAGGGTTGTGATTTATAGAGGAGAAGTGTGCTAACCTAGTTAATCTTCCTATCATGTTAAGTTCACGTTTAATTACTTCCAATTGCTTCAAGTGGGGGTAAAAGTCGCTAGGACAGCATTTTGTCAGTTCGTCCTAACCTATCAGCAAAGGTTTCCACCGGAGATCATCGGGTAACCCCTCGAAAGTCCAGTTGTTTTTAGTCCTCTAAGCCAAATCCTTAAGTGCCGCTACATGCAAGATTCATAACAATGAGTGCCCGGGCGCTAGCATCTTAAACACTCACCCCTAACTTTTTAAGTTCATCCAAACGGTAGGTGATCAGTTGGTCAAATCACACAAGCGAATAAGAGTCATCAGTTGGTCAATTCTTACCCTTCCCACTCAGTCTAACTACTCAGGGTCAGTTGGTCATATCTCCTAAGTAACTAGCCACTACCGCCATTCAAAACTACTGAAACAAGGGTAGCTACCAACAAACTATGCATGCATACACTAGAAACAATTATACGGAAGCAATGTAAACATAAACAAAACAATCAAGAAACAATTATACCAGATCTGGTTACGGCGTAACTTAAGTTGAGAGTTACGCCGTAACATCCAATTCTTCGTAATTTGCTCTGGAAAGCTAGTTACGGTGTAACGTCAGGAAAGAGTTATGCCGTGTCTTCAACATACCTCGTCTATGGTCTCGAAATGATGTAAAGGCCAAGTTCTAAAGTTTACAAGCTACCGGGACACTCATAATTTGGAGGATTTGGGCTAAAAATTTGGAAACAGATAAGGCTAATCTCACCGTATAATATCAATGGTTATAATGTGCTCGGCTAAGGTCTAGTATAGTTAGGTTAAGAAAAACATGTCAAAATTTTAAAAATGGCATAATTTTTCAAAATAAACTAGAAAAACGAGGGCAAAATAAAGTTCATGAGACAATTCTACTCCCGTCCCCCCACTTGAAATGTACCAAGTCCCTTTTATACTAAGCGTTAAATAAATGTGAAGAGAAAAGTAGAATTAGAGCGAGAACTTCCCTGAAATTTGCTCTGAAAAGAAAAAAGGCCCACGAAAAGAGTCGTCCTTCGCATAAGCATCCACGAGCAAACTTCAATCCCTGAAATCACACTACCGACAAACATAATTCTAAAAAAAAGAAAAAGAAAACTAACTCACTTTCGTAGGAATCACGGTTGCATTTAGCGTATGCAACAAGCCTTTTAAACCACTTGGTGTCCCAAGTGGACGAGTGTAGTCTCGTGAGTGCTTACAGGGAACATACCCACAAAGTTCATTTGAAAACTAATACAAGGTTATTGTGTTTTAAAAAGAAAGAAGTGTTACAGAGGATAGTTACGTCGTAACCGTAGAATGTGACTACGCCGTAATTGGTATTGCTCTGAAGCATTGCTGCAAAAAGTATGTTACGGTGTAACCATAAGAATGAGTTACAAAGTAACTATGGACAGATTAGGTCCCCGTTCAGCATGCTGCAACAACTTTTCCCCATTTTCCTGCAAAAATGGTTAAAAATACAAAACCCAACAGAAATGGAAATAAAAAAAATGAAAGGGATAATTCGGGTTATCTCTCGAAAGAGCACTTTTTATTATTTATGAGTCTTTAAGTTAGACTCAAGGCCTCGGGGCTTTATGGTGGCCTTTGTACTTGGCCAACTTCCTCTGTTACTTAACAGCAATCAATCATCCATTTGACAAAAACTCTTTTTCTGGTTGTGTTGCCGATGCTATATGTACCAAATTTTTGCGAGAGCCACTCATTGAATGTTAAACACGACTTTCCGTAGTCATCGTCTTCAATAATAGGATCAATCGTAGCACTTATGTTTGATCTTTCATCATTGGTCATTTTATCAATGAGGTGATATTCATTGTAATCGCGTTTTAGCTGTTTCATTAATCTCGTATTGATTTTCGAGTGTCCAAATCTCACTTTGTACCAATCTACAAAGGATTAATTTCCAAATTTCATATCGTGTCTCTCAATCTCGTGAGGGCACGTCCATTCTTCCACCTTTATATTTCCATCACAAAATTCTCGAAAAGGGTTACACGAGGGCCAAGCTTTCATTGATTTGTCATGCTCCATCATTATAGGGATGCAGTAATGCTTGTTAGGGTCCGGAGATTCCTTGATGCCCCCAATTGGGATAATCTTTTCCTGTTCCTGTTCACAACTATCAAAATCTTGCCTACAATTGTTAGTTCTTAGGTTACAACATAAAGGCGGGTCGAGAGATGGAACATTGACAACATCAACCTTTCTTGAAAATTCTAATCGTAGATTCAATTGTTCCTTCATGCTGAAAGTAATTCGTTCCCCTTCAATTCCCAAACAAATTTGTTTTTCGAAGACTTTTATATGTGCTCAACAAGTGGCCAGAAAAGGCCTTCCAACAATTAAGTTGTAAGTCTCCCGTTTGCCCAGATAACCACAAAATCACTAGAAAAGAGGAATTCACCAATTTTTAGGAGAACATTGTTAACAACTCCCTTAGGTACAACTTTAGAGGAACCAGCCATTTCAATCATCATTGTTATTTCTTTTAAATTTGTAAGTTTTAGTGTATCAAACAATGAAGTAGAAATAAGGATTACCCCTGCCCCCAAATCAGCTAAAGCTGGAATTTTTAGATTACCGATAGTGCATGGTAGAAGAAAACTTTCTTGATAGAGTTCTTTCTCAGGAAGTTGGCTTGGCAGGTCCTCGTCGTCTTCAGATTTGTCATCTTCTTTTAAGTAGTTAATCCCGAAAAGATCATTAGTGATAGAAGAGGTGCACTGTTCTTCCTTCGGTTTATCTTGTGCAAATATGGCTTTGCATGCAATGGCTTTGTCATTACTGGTTTCGAGATTTTTAGCTAACTGCCTAATTTGGGTTTCGAGGTTTTTAATAGCGGCATCTTGGTTCCGTAAGTTCATGTTGGTGTCTTCTTTTACCTTGACCATCCATTCTTTCAGTCTATCACTTTTCTTTGTAGATTCTTCGAAATGTTTATGCATTATTTCTTCAAGGCTTGGTCTAGGAGGGTTATTGTTGATTCTAGTGTAAAATCCAGGGGATTTTTCTCGGTATCTGGCCCCGTTACCATTGTATCCGTTGAAGGGACTTCCACTTCCATATTTCACTTCTTCAATCCTTTTGATTTCTTCCTTAGACGGGCACTCCTTGGTAGGGAGAGTGCCATCGTGTTCGTTTCGTCCAACTTGTATGGAATGCACATTTTCCTTGAGCTTTTTCATGTCTCTTTCAAGACTCTCTAATTTGTTATTTATTGCTGCAAGGCCTTCCACACTTCCATTTTTACTTCAATTGCTCCCCCCATTATGCCACTTGTGAGAGTGGTCAGCCATCTTTTGAATAGTTTCTAAAGCCATAGTTGGAGTCATTCCAGGTATTGGCCCTTGAGAATCGATCATTTGTCTTGAGGAGATGTTCACCTTCTGCTGACTATTAAGGTCGTGAGTAGGGAATTATTACAATAATTCGTTGTATCTTTCCCATGCTTGGTACAGCGTTTCATCACCCTCTTGCTTGAAGTTAGGGATTTCTTCTAATTGCTTTGCAGTTCTAGATGGAGGACAGTACCTTTGAATGAAATATTTTTTTAGGAGTGGCCAGGTGTTAACTGTCCCGGCAGGTAATCGATCAACCCATCTTTTAGCAGCTCCAGCGAGAGAAACAGGGAACACATGTAACGTGACAGCATCGTTTGAGACTCTTGGAATTTTGAATAGGCAGACAATGTATTCCATGTTTTCCACATGTTCGTGAGCATCATCGGTAATGCTTCCGGAGAAAGGGTTTGCACGCAACTCCCTCATAAATTGTGGTTTGATTTCGAATTGAGCATCTTCGGCGATGGCCGGCCTAACGATCCCCGGTACTTGTTCTTCTCTTGTCAATGCCAAATATTCCTTAAGAGTGAGGTCATCAATGTTGACAACTTTCATGGTACCTGAAACTTGAAAAGAAATCGTGAGAATTTGAGAAAAATTAAAAAAGAGGGACTTAATGAAAATCCTAATATAACTCCCCGGCAACGGCGCCAAAAACTTGATGCAAGTTTTACTGACCAAGTTTTAATATTTATATTGTCTCATTATACCTATGGTCTACCCTAATGCACTAACGGGTAGTGTACCCGGTCGTGTGTAGTGTAGTATTCAGTAAAATCAAGGTCGTCCCAAGAGCTATGTGTGCGGATTTTAACTAAGTCTAGGTGTCACAGATTTTAATGTTGAAATGATTAATTAATAACTAAAGACAAATAAAGAAAGAAAATAAAGGCGAGGGATGTGATCAATAGAGGAGAAGTGTGCTAACCTAGTTAATCTTCCTATCATGTTAATTTCATGTTTAATTACTTCCAATTGCTTCAAGTGTGGGTAAAAGTCGCTAGGACAACATTTGGTCAGTTCGTCCTAACCTATCAGCAAAGGTTTCCACCGGAGATCATCGGGTGACCCCTCGAAAGTCCAGTTGTTTTTAGTCCCCTAAGCCAAGTCATTAAGTGCCGCTACATGCAAGATTCATAACAATGAGTGCCCGGGCGCTAGCATCTTAAGAACTCATCCTTAACTTCTTAAGTTCATCCAAACGGTAGGTGACCAGTTGGTCAAATCGCACAAGCGAAGAAGGGTCGTCAGTTGGTCAATTCTTACCCTTCCCACTCAATCTAACTACTTAGGGTCAATTGGTCATATCTCCTAAGTAACTAGCCACTACCGCCATTCAAAACTACCGAAACAAGGGTAGCTACCAACAAACTATGCATGCATACACTAGAAACAATTTTACGGAAGCAATGTAAACATAAACAAAACAATCAAGGAATCATAACTAGGTTAGCACCAGAGGTGCTTAGCCGTTCATATTAACTAAAACAATCGATTCAATATTTAACATATCGAAATACATGAATTGAAAGTAAAGAAATAATAAAATGCTAATGCTTATCGTAGGGGAGTGATTTCTCCCTTAGAGATGACTCCGTATGCTCCCTGAGATCTACCTTCTACCTTCTGCCCACGTTCTCTGATTTGGTGTGTGAAGTGAATGAATAGAAATGCTGATATTTGGGCGGTATTTATAGGCCATATTTGGTTACAGCGTAACTTAAGTTGAGAGTTACGCCGTAACATCTAATTCTTCGTAATTTGCTCTAGAAAAGCTAGTTACGGCGTAACGTCAGGAAAGAGTTACGACGTATCTTCAATAAATCATGGTTACGCCGTAGTTGTGACAAGAGTTACGGCGTAGCTTGCAGCGGCGCGGAACCTCATTTAACATAATTAGTTACGGCGTAATCTCAGGATGGAGTTACGCCGTAAACTTCAGTTGAGTTGGTTTTTTTGAGTAACACTTCTGTTACGGCGTAATGTGAGAGGAGAGTTACACCGTAACATCTTCAAAATGGGCATACTATCATATATCTTCAATAAACTCTCCAAATCCGCGTCTCATTAGCTCCAATGCTCGTAATTTACCTGAAAGTGAAATATAGAGGAAAACAAGCGTAAATCCATATAAATGATATAAAATACGAGCATTATCAGGGGAAATTGACACATAATATTCAGGACTATTTGATGTTATCAGCAACGCACAGGTATTGCACTAGTTATCTCGGATGACAAAGCTAAATGGATTATATTTTGGTGCTAAAAAAAAGTTAAGGAGCTATTAGTTTGACATAATTTTAAGTTTGAATAACCTTAACCTGGTTAATGTATTTTGTTTCAATATTTGAGTCGAATATTTGACATTGGAGAACGGCTCGTATACAAGCTGATGTGCAAGTATCGACAAATATGACGTAACTTTATGATGAGTAAAAATAGGTTACGTACTTGGTAGATCATTAGGTATACAAGCACGTAACCTATTGTTACTAATTATAAAGTTACGTTGTATTTGTCGATACTTGAACATCAGCTTGTATACGAGCTGTTTTTCATTGTCAAATATTCGGCTCAAATATTGAAACAAAATACATTAAAAAGGTTAAGAAGTAAGATTATTCAAACTTAAAATTATGAAAAAGTCACGTGAGCCTATCGAGAGCACACACGTATACATAGATGATACGTTTATTAATTATTTAATATAATTATTAATTATATTAAAATGACTCACAAAAATAATAAATTATCATTAATTATACCATTAGTCGCTATAATTAACTAAGGCATGAAATATATAAGTGAGGGACTTAGCGTGCGTTTGGTTGGGTACTTTGGATTGGGTTTTACGTTTGATGTGACCATAACATTTTGTTTGGTTCATTTTTTGGAGAAGAGGAATGATAGACGAAATGAATTTTCATTCCACATCAATTTGGAGGGTTTTGGCAAAACCCGTGAGACCCATCACTTTCTACTCTCACATACTCTTTTTATTTAAAATTTTAAATAATATTTTATATTATAAAATATATTAAATAAATATATTTTCTCTCTCCATATCCTAAATTAAATCCAAATCTTAAACCAAATCCAAATTCAAACCCACTTATAAACCAAACAGACCTTTATGCTTTGTTCTCGAGTTGAAATGGAAAAGGAAAGGAAAGTGATAAGGATTTAAAACGTACACTTTTAAGGGGCCATTTAAGCCCTTAATCGCCCACTTTTATATCTGTTACTACTTAATTTCGCTCCTTTTTATTTTTTAAGTCTCTTGGAAGCAAAATGCTGGAATGATGCATATTTGGACGAAAAGGAGGGAATATATTAAGAAAATGACTAAGTCAAGATTAAAGACTCTCAAGCTGTTGGAAATGAAGCTGACGGCGTCACAATTCAAGGGCGACGCCGACCCTCTATGCGTAATTAAATTTGTGACGGCTCAGTAGACTTTTTGCTAAATTACACCTGACGGCGTCAGGCTTTGAAGAGGAAGGGCGTCATGAAGACTTTTCTTCTCAGACGGCCTAGATCCAGAATCAGACGACGTCACTACTGAAGCCCGACGGTGTCACAGCCACAACGTGACGTCGTCCCAACTATTACTTGGCCAAGACGAAACCCTAATGACGGCGATCTGACGGCGTCCCACCTATAAGGCGACACCGTCGCGAATGTAAAATTATATATAGAAATCAAATTTTCAGAATTTTAGAAGGTAGACTTGTGGAGTAAAAACCTAAAATGACTTTAGTCCGGTTTGGATAGTATCTTAGGGTTCTCATACCCTATTTTACAACAAGATAAGTGTTTTAATTCATTGATTTCATTATGTCGTCGATTGTATGTGTGTATGCTTGCGTGTTTAACATGTCCGGCTAAATTTCTTGTGTGTTTGCTTAGATCTATGAAACCTAGTTATTAATTATTGATTGGTTGTGTCTTATCTTGATTGTAATTGGATTAGGAGTGCATTAGGCCATCATTGTGTTTGAATGCTTGAGTAATCTTTGTGAGCCTTAACTTATAAATCACGTAGCGGAATTGTAGGTTAAACATCCAAAGATAACCTTAGAGTTAGTTTATGAAACCTAGAGATTTCGTAAGCAATAACCTTAAGGTAGTCTCAAAGAGTTAGGGAAAAAAGCATACCCTACGACCTTAGAAAACACAACACGTTAAGAATAAGGACGTGACAATTCAACCACCAATAAAAGATAACTAGGGAGTAATAGTATCTAGGTAGACACATTTTTAATCATCATAGGAGCACAAATCAATAGACATAAGACTACCCATAGTTTAGATAATTAGATAGTAGAGTAATCGGTAGAAGTACCAACCCCCAAATCCAAACCCCGATATTTTACCCTTAGCTTTATAAAAAATATAAAAAAAAAGATAAAAAAATAATCTTCCTCAACCTCAACCTTAGCGTAGTACACTTCTCACTAGCATTCCTATTCCCCTAGAGAACGATATCAATACCCGAGGCTTACCCAATACTACACTACAATGATTAGGTTCACTGCCTAGGGTGTTGAAAAAATTGCTCGACGAAAAGGAAGTTCCTTTGACCCCGAACTCGTTATACGCGCATCAAGTTTTTGGCGCCGCTGCCGAGGAATAGAATAGCTAGTTAGATTTCTATCTCGTTTAGGTTCCCTTGCTTGATTCCTATCAAGTAAGATTTTTTTCTCATTTTTAGCTTCCTCGTAGTCTATCCCCTTCTTCGTGACTTTGTTAGTAAACCTATCAATTTTCATTATGGAAGGTGATAACCCGCCACCACTCATCGACTCACCAATCATTGACCCGCCAAGAGGCCGTATTCTTGGTGAATACTCTAGACTAAGCCACCAAGGCTATAGGAACACTATTGAGCTCCCCGATCAAGCTCAAACTACGGCCCTTCGACCCGACACCATCCGGTTGGTGCAAAACGGATGTGCATTCCATGGACTTCGTACCGAAGATCCTAATCAGCATCTCAAGGATTTCTTTAAAATCGTTGATTCCATCGAACTTGATGCTACCACACGGGAGACCACGCGCTTGCGTCTCTTCCAATTCTCTTTACGGGACCAAGCTAGTAATTGGCTTGAGCGACTTCCCGCCGGATCCATCTCAAGTTGGGATGATCTCACCACTCATTTCCTTGCCCAATTTTTCCCACCGAGGAGAACTACCAAACTTAGTAAGGACATCTTGATGTTCCAACAACATCAAGGCGAACCTCTCTACGAGGCATGGACTCGATTCAAGGACTTGTTCCATAAAGTCCCTCATCATGGAATTGATCTTTGGCTTTAAGTCCAAATATTTTACGATCATGCCAACTTCCTCACCAAGCGATCCATTGATCGAGCAGCCGGTGGAAGGCTCAGCGATTTCAACGCAGAAGAATCGTGGGATATACTAGAAGAGCTTTCCAATCAAAGCTACGTAAAATGGAGTGAATACCATGAAACCCCCGTAAGAACGGTTAAGGCCATATCAATTCCTCATGAGCCTTCCAACATCACTGAAGAGAAAGTTAGTGCTCTTGAGAGAATAATCGACTATCTAATTGAGACGCAAAAGAGAGTACCTGGACCAATCCATCGGGCAACGGTTAATTTCATTAACTCCGCCAACCACCCAACACCTCTCTCTGAATCACCAAGCCGTAACAAAATCCCAATTCCGTACGACACTTCCGTTCTACCTCTCCAATTCCACTCTCACCAAGCTTCAAGGCACAAATGAGAGAGTACATGGCAGCCCATTCGGAAAGATTAGCCAAATTAAAAAAAGAGGTTTACAGGAAACGGGATGAAATGCAGGAAAAAATGACGGAGATGATGAATTTGGTGAAAGAGTACACTAAGACGAAGGTACCCGAGAAGGTTTTAGTAAGAAACGATGATCACCCTCCCCCCCCCCCCACTTCATTTTTAACGCCATTTCCATTGTTTCCGATGAGGGTGGAGTAGTTGATAAGAAGAAGACTAGGAGCAGTAAGGGTAGTAAGGAAAAGGATGAGGCTGAGACCAATAATGAACCCAAGATCATTGAATACTACCTTCAGCATGAGATCAATAAGAAAACAATTGTTAACCAAGTAAACAACTTTAGATATAATGAGGTTCTTAGTAAAGCTCGTAGGTGAAATAAAGGAAGAAGAATATGACACCATACCTATGGGACCTATGTACGAGTTGGTTCTGAGAAAACCAGTAACTAAAAAACGAGAAATCTCAGGAAACTTTGTAATACCATGTAGCATAGGCGACCTCGAGAATATAAATGCCTTAGCCGATCAGGGATCCGATGTAAACATAATGCCGCTATCAGTCTATAGTAAGTTGACTAAGGAGGAGCCAACCAAGACCAATCTTAGACTTTCCTTTGTAAATCACACATATGTTTATCCCGTAGGAATAGCGGAGGATGTCTTAATCGAGGTGTCCAATATTGTCTATCCGGTAGACTTCGTGATCATAGACATTGAGGAAGATAGAAACATGCCGTTAATTTTTGGAACACCTTTTCTGGCCACCGCCAAGGCAACCATCAAATGCGGTGAGGGTATCATGATACTCAAAAGTGGCAAAGGACACATTAGGATACCTATTGTTCTGAGATACCCGTTGAAGATTATGGAAAAGATAAATGATAAGAATTCACAGGTCTCCAATAATACTGTTAAGAAAAAAATAATGAATGGGAAAGAGGGCTTAGAGATTTCATGGGTCAAGGGTTAAATGTGACATTGTGGAAACGTGATAAAAAATTAGGAAATATAAACATGACAATGCCTGTTAGCCTTAATACTTTTTATTAGAAGGCATAACAATAACATCAAGTCACCATCTTTCTCATCTTTTCTTTCTTCATCTTATACGCATAACGTGTGTTTGGTTTTACGTGTGTTCATCTTGTGAAGGGTGGTATACGCGTAAGGTTGGTGTAAAAGTGAGGTCCTACAATTGGTATCAATCGCCTAACAATGGTTTAGGAGTGTTTGTGTTTGTTTTGAAGTTTTGGTACTGTACGCGTAAAGCTCACGTTATACATCTTTGCCACGCTTAAAGCTTTGATTTTTACACTTAAAAATTCAAGATTCTTGTGGTTTAAGGTTTATTTGGTGTTAAAGTTTCAGTTTTTTGCAAAAAGTTTCAAGCTTTACGTGTTTTAACTCACTTTTAAACTCGTGTTTGGTTCGTTGTTCATTTATACGCATAAGCATAAAAGGCATTTTGGGTGATAAAGGTCAAAACTTTCTTGGTATTTGAGTGTTTTGGAAGCTGTTTGTGCATAGGAAATCGTTTGGAAAACTGGAAATTTTTTACGCGTAAGTCAAAACCCTATTTTTACGCGTAAGAAAAGTCAAAACCCTAATCCTACGCGTAAGGTATACCCGTAAGAATTTCTGTTCTCTACGCATAAACTTTTGGTGCAGATTCTTCGAGCTTCATCGGTTACTCAGTGCTTCCCTCACTTGGATAAGTTTGTGGAACACTTCGACTTTCGATATATCTTACACTGTGATAGTGTAAAGGATTTTGTGGGCAAAACCCTAGTTTTTACGCATAAACTAAAAACTTACGCGTAGAATTTCTTTTGCCTAAGCATTTTCTTACGCATAAGCTTGACTTACGCATAAGCAAATCCTACGCATAAGGATTCTACGACTAAGCTTTTCGTTTTACGCATAAGCTAAGGTTTTTCATGTCTACGCGTAAGCTAGGCATCCTACGCATAAGATCCTATGCCTAAGCAGTCTACGCCTAAGCACCAACTCTACTCGTAACTTCTTCTCTCTACGCCTAAGGATTTTTTGGCGGGAAAATTTGAGTAAAATTTAAATTTTAGGGGAGTCTATACGTTCAATTTTTACGCGAAATTGAAATTTTGGTATAACTTGGAAAATTTTGGTCAAAAATTCAAATTTTTGGACCCAAATTCAAATTTTTTTGGGTCAAATTTGGCGTCAAAATTGTCAAAACTCAAATTTTTCATACAACCTTAGAATTGAATTTTATGGTGAATTTCAAATTTTGGGACAGAAAAGTTTACGCTTAAGAACACGTTTACGAGTCAGATTTTCAGCAAAACTTCAAACGGTAATATCTTATTAAACACAACTCCTTTATCGTTGAATCGATCCTACATCAACTTTATCATAACATACCTTCATTTATGGCAACTCAACAAGACATTCATGCAGCCGGTGCCGAAAACCGTCCTCCTATGTTGGAAAAAGGTGGTTATCTTCAATGGACAAGGCGTATGCTTCGTTACATCAAGACAAAACCTAATGGAAAATTGATGATTCAATCCATTCAGAATGGACCCTTCATGCCTCGACAAGTCCAAGACCCTGGAAATGCTGATGCAACACCTCCCGTCCCACCATTTTTTCGTCTTAAAAAAGAATCGGAATACTCTGAAGCGGATCAGAAGCAAGTCGAAGCAGATGACATGGCAATTCATATTGTCCAACTGGGTTTACCAAGAGACATCTTTGCTGCTGTAGACAGTTGTGAAACTGCTTTCGATATGTGGGAACGTGTTAGACGGCTTTCTCATGGAACAAAAAATGGTCAACAAGATACGGAGAACAACCTGCTAACTGCATGGGAGAAGTTTACATCTACTCCAGGAGAATCCATTGAATCATACTATGGAAGGTTCTGCACTTTAATGAATGAGCTGATCAGAAACAAGTTGACACCCAGAACTATCGTGAGCAACATCAAGTTCCTGAACAATCTACCAGAAGAATGGGGACGATATGTCACTATTGTCAACCAAACAAAAGACTTACATCAGGTGAACTTTGATCAACTCAACGATTTTCTGAAACAAAACCAAACTGAAGTGAATGAAGTCAGGAAAGAAAGATTGGCAAAGAATCATGATCCATTGGCACTAATTGCAAAGACTCAAACTACAGTAAATACACAACAACAAGCTTCATCATCTTCCACTAACAACAACTTGCAGCAATACATTCCACAACCACAAACTGTTTTCCCTCATCAACAATTCTATCCACCAGAACAACAAGTCATTCAACAACAACAATATCTACAATACCAGGAACAAGGAATCACTGATCCTGAAACTGAACAAGAAGAGGCTTTGTCACATGCTTTTGCATTCTTGGGTAAAGCATTTAGAAGTCGCATGGGTAATTAGGCGGTTCCGTATCAGGGTAATCAGTTGGGTCAGAATGTTGGAAATCAGATGGGACAGAATGTTGGGAATAGAGCAGTGGGTAATCAGAATGGGAATGTTGCAGCTCCAGTCGTTGGGAATTATGGAAATATGAATCAGGGTAATCAGGTTACGTGTTATAACTGTCAAGGAATGGGTCACATGGCAAGGAATTGTCCTACCAAGCCGAAAAAGAAGGATCTTGCGTATCTTCAGAAAGCTATTATGTTGGTACAAAAGGAAGAAGCAGGACTTCAGTTAAGTGCTGAGGAACATGACTTTATGGCTATTATGGATGATTTGGAAGACCGAGAGGACATCAAAGCAAACTGCATCTTCATGGCAAATCTTCAGGAGACTAAGTACGACACTGATTCTGACGCACCTCCTGTCTATGCACCAACGCAGTATCTGAGGTACCAATCATTGATCCATGCTATAACAATGTCATATGTGATGTGTTTACTCAAGACGAACAACATTCTGTGACGCCAACACCTACTTATGATACATACCTGGACAATCCGAGTTGTAGCAATACGAACTCTGAAACTCCAGATGTGGATCCTAATGGAGGCTGTGTGGCACAAAATACTGAGACTGATGAGGAAACCCGTGCTTATTTTGAAACATTAATCAATAACTGTGGCATTGAAATTGAGAAAGTTAGAACGGTCAATCGCGAAGTTAAGACCGCGAATGCTAAATTGACCGCTGATGAGTGTCTAAATACTCATCATTTTTGTATAATCTAAACTGCAAAATCATCTGAAAACACTCAGAAACACATCAAAATGATCAAAATATCACAAACGAGTGTTTTATGTGTTTTAAATGCAAAAATATCAAAATCAGATGAAAAATGTATCAAGTTTGCAAAATTGGCAGTTTTAGTCCCCCAAGTTTTAAAAGTTGTCAAATCTAGTCCCTGGAATTCAAAAATGTGGAATTTTATCATTCAAGGTCCCTGAAGTATTCTAAGTTGTAAAAAATGATCCTTGAATGAATTTTTGGTCAATTGGCAAGAAAGGGCCCTAAACTTTGAAATTTTGCAAAACTAGTCCTTGGACTTTTAAAAAATTGATTTTATGCAAAAAGGGTCTTTGTTCTATCAAAGTTGTCAAGTTTGGTCCTTGTGAGAGCATTGGAAAAAGTTCAAGATCAGTCCTTCATCTTTGGAGAAGTTACACTTTTGGTCCTTGTTATTTAAGCTTAACCAAACGGATCCTTTAATACTAAAACCAAATCCACTATCCAATCCAGCTAGGCCCAAATCCAACCCAAACCATTGACCCGACCCCAAAGTATTAACCCACCCACTCGGTCAAAGAAAGTAAAAAAAACTACCCACGCGCGCAAAACCACTACTACTGTAGCTCCTCCTCTCCCAAACCAGATATTCAAAACCAGGCATGGTTTTCTCCACATTTTCAACTCCCCTCCCTTACCCTGTCCCCTCCACCTCCTCTAAACACCAAAAACTTTACTTGATTGAAACCAAACTCCAATTAATGTCTAAACCTGCTAAAGAAGAAATTGGCGCCAAAAAGACAAGTGGACGGATATGATGGTTCTAGTCAATCCAATGGCTCAGGAGTGGTGGGAAAGATTCAGAGGTCAAAATGAAGTCACAAAAGTCTATAAAGAGTAGCTTGGATGTATTGTATCTATCGATCTAGTGTAATTTCAATTTTCCTTAGTCGTTTTTCTTAAGCTAAGTTTTCCAGTGTATGTTTTTTATTCCAAGTACTTTGTTTAAGTCTTTTAAGTGTATCTGAACCCTTTTTAATAATCAATTTCAAGTTTTTAATATCAAAGTCAGTTTATGCAATTTCCAAGTGCTCAAAATCTCTTGTGATTCAAATGTTGATGTTAGGTGTTAATATGAACTGAGATAAGTCACATAAGCTCCTAGATAGCTTATTAAAGCTATTAGATATCCTAAAATTCAGTTTAGCATCAAAAAGCAAAAATCACCAAAAATACCAATTAAATAGTTAAAAAATCAAAAATCCATTGGAAATGTTGTACACAGCTGGAGCAGGGTAGATTATGGATGGCCTTGGGTTAGAAGCTTAGTGGTAAGCTAATAGGGGTGTTCATTGGTCCTTGATCTCAGTTTGCAGTTGGATACCCATTTGTAAGCAATTTGATCCATTTTGGCATTTTTACTGTACAAGTGTTTATTAGCTTAAATATCTGTTTCTTTATGTTTATTAGTTATAGTTAAGTGTGTCTGATCATTAATATCAGTTGTTTGTTCATTTAAAATTATAGTTTATAAAAAACTCATCTTAACAGTTAAATAGCATAATCATCATTAGTGAGTTTTATGTTGATATGGTTGTTGTTTAATGCTTATTTAGTGTTAATATATGATATTTCATGGTCTGGAATCAGTGTTATGGTTTAAATTTGTGGTTTGCCTTGAAAAATCTTCAAAACAGTCATACATGGGTCTGTTTGGATTTAAGAAGTGAAACTGTCTTAAAGGTTGCTTGAGTAGTTGCTTATTGTTGTCTTGTGTCTCACTTGGTCATAATATCTCAAAGAAGTCAAGAAATTCAGTCCTCATTCAAGCAAAAGTCAAAAATCCATTTGATCTTAACTTGTGAGTCCACTGTTGAGATTTCATGATCTATGATCATTGTTTTATGTTTATAAGTTGTTTAAATTGCTAAAATCAGTTTTATCTCACTTTATAACAACATAATCAGTGCTTAGAATCAACTCAAAGTTCATCTTAGTCAACATCTTGGTTTTTAAGAAAAGTCAAAATTTTCATAAGGTCATTTTTGAATAAACTTTGGAATTTCATTGTGTGTTCAATAGTGAGTTTCAGTTTAAAAGCTTTTGGGATATTAAAGTTTGGTTGCTAAACAAAATTAGAAAAATGATAGTTCACTTCTGTCTAGCTTTTTAAGTGCTTAATTATTGGTTTTTTTGTTGGTACCTTGTCTGTGTAACTGCCCTGTGCACAGTGAATGGGCCCATCTTGAAAAGCTTGCACAGAGCTTAATTTTTGGTCTTATCCTGTGATACTTGTTTCTTTGGGTAGCCAACCAAGCTATCTTGAGGTTCCAACTCTTGTTTTTCAATTTGAAGCTTAATAGCTAGGGCTGCAAGTAGCCTTAAGTTTGTCCCATTTCTGTCCTTATCATAAGTGCTTATTACCTTTTCAGTAGCTTATCAGTGTGCTTATCTATCTATTTTAGCTTCATTTTAGTTCTTATAGCTTGTTTGCATCTACTTTGAGCTTTTGTTTCAGCTGGTTAGCGTGTTTGAGCTTATTTCACCAAATAAGCTCATTAAGCCATCTGTTGAGCTCATAAGCTCCTCAAACAGCTTATTTGTGACTTGTAAACTTTTTGTCTTTGTTAAAGTTTCATAATATCAGTATTAAAGTAGTTTTCAAAAAGAAAATCCAGAAAAAGGCCAATTAAAAATCAGTGATAGTGTTTATTTAATATTTCTGAGCTTTTTGATTTTTCTTTTCAGCTTATTAATAAGCAAATCTTGTTTTTCTATTTTTCTTAGGTTTCTGTCATCATATAGTATTTTTAGAAAAAGTTTCATATTTTTCTCTATCTTTTTAGTATTTATTATAATTTTAAATAGTTAAAAGTAGTAATTAATTAGTAATAAATAATTAAAAAGCATAAAAAATATATTTTCAGTTTTAAAATTAGTTTTATTATATTTTAGATTTTTCCAAGTTAAAATTTCATTTTTCCAAGTTTATTTTATATTTTCTAGTAATTAAGTGTATTTTAAATAGTTATTAATTAGTAATAATTAAATTAAAAGGGTGAAAAATATATTTTTAATTTTAAAATTAGTTTTATAGTATTTTAGATTTTTCTGAATCATAAGTTTATTTTTCTAGCCTTATTTTGTATTTTCTTCTATTTTAGAGTATTTATTAAATAGTTAAAATAGTTTTTAATTAATAATAATTAATTAAATAGTGTTAAAAATAATTTTATTTTTCTAGTAATTTTCTTTTATTTTTAGGATTCCAAAAATGTTATTTTCATATTTTTAGGTCTTTTATTTCTTAGATTTTACTTTTTATTTTGTACGTATACGTAGTTTTTAAACTTACGTTTACGTTTTTCTTATCTGATTGTGGTGCTTCCCTATTTTGTATTCCATTCCATTCCAATCAATCAGTAGTTTAATTTCTAATCAATACCTTTACAGATCACTATCCTTAGTGATCATTCTATCCTCTGAGTTTGTTTTGACACACCATTGAGTCTCCGTGGGACTAAACGACCCGGGAATTCATTATATTCTCCAGGACTTCATTGCATTTTTGTCTGAACTGTTTTAAGCCTGTTACGGCTGGTCATTCACAAGTGGCCAGTTTGTGTGATTAGGCTTGACGGTTTAGCACAGATCAAATTTTGGCGCCGCTGCCGGGGAGGCTTTAGCGTGTGTTTAGCCATTTTCAGACCCATTCTTACACATAACCCATCATTTGTAAAAAGTTTTTTGTAAAGTTATAAGAAAATCAAAAAGTTCATTAACACTTTTCCTAAAGTGTTAAAAACACCAAAAAAAAAATATAAAACAACAAAACAATCGTAGCGTTTTCTATCTTGTATTGTCTTTAAGGTGATTCTTAAAACAGTACGATTTGGTTAAACGAGACGATCCCAAAAATATTGTCCAAAAGTTTTTGAACCCATTTGCACAAATCTTACCTACGTCTTTTCAGTGGTACTTAATATACATAAAAATCAACCACCGCAAATCAAGGCAGTGCACTACCTAACTGGGGGTGCGACCATAATAAGTTCCCGAACATCAGATTTAAAACTTGCCTTTGTGTCACTTGTGATTTGGTGTACCTTTTTCAAAGAAGCCATTTCATTTGTGATTATTGGTTAAGTTCACTTGTGTTTTGCCTCATTTGTTTTGAAAATTGATTTTTATACTTAGTGCATGCGCACTCATTCTTCCAGTTCTACAAGTCCACTTTCTGAACTTGGAAACATTCCTCGTAGACGTAGAGGACGTTCAACTCCTTCAGCCGTGACTGAGGAACGTCTACCACCACCACCACCTGTCGAAATGGCAGAAGACAAACCCATGAATGAGCTTCTCCAAGCACCCATCGAGGGTTATGGAGATGCCATTGTTGTTCCAGCCATCGTGGCTGACACTTTCGAGCTCAAAACCGGGTTGCTTAATCTAGTAACCCAAAGCCAATTCTATGGTTTTGAGCGGGATGATCCTCATGCACACATTCGATGGTTTAACAAGATTGCATCTACCATCAAGTACAAGAATGTCCCACATGAAGCTATCAAGCTTCTTCTGTTCCCATTTTTTCTAGAGGGACAAGCCCGGAATTGGCTTGAGAAACAACCCCCTCGTTCTATTGAGACATGGGAAGATCTTGTCACCAAGTTCGTTAACGAATTCTATCCTCCATCCCGAACCACAAGTCTTAAGAATGAGATAATGAAATTTTCTCAGAGATATGATGAATCATTCGGGGAGGCATGGGATCGTTACAAAGAGTTGCTTCGCAAGTGTCCGCATCACGGTTTTACCGAGTTAATGCAAATGGATACTTTCTATAATGGTCTCAATCAGACTAATCAAGACTCTTTGAATGCCTCCGCGGGAGGTAATTTCCTAAGCAAGACTACCAAAGAGGCCTTGCAAATCATTGAGAACAAATCTCAAGTCCGTCCTTTCAGAGCAAAGACATATCAGTTTCATGCTGGACCTTCTTCTTCTTCATCCCCCGTGAGTAGATCTAGCACCGATGCTAAGATTGACAAACTCACAGACATTGTTCAGGCTTTGGTTCTTGCTAACCAGAAGAAAGTCACCTTCACTCAGACACCCACACATGCTGAAGTGAAGAAAGTCGAGAGTTGTGTTACTTGTGGTGGTCCTCATGCTTACTACAAAAGTACTGCCACCGATGGTAGTCCATTTGAAGCCAATGCTCTAGCCGGTAGTTCACAGCAAGGAGGTAATCAATACCGTCCTCAAAATGAACCACACTACCGTGCTAACACTAATCAGGCACCACCCGGTTTTAACCAAAATCACAACATGCAAAACCGGAATCAGAACCAACCAAGAATGAACCAAGGTTATCAAAACCAAGGTAATTTCTATCCTGGACCCAATCAAGGTTTCCAACATCAAGGAAACCTTCATCAAAACAATTTCAATCGAGGGAATCAATTTCATGGGAATATGAATCCTAATCAAGGGAATTTTGGCTATAATCAAAACATACGGCCTCAAATTGTCCCTCCAGCTCCTCCCGTCATTACTCCTCCAGGACCATCATCTGATGAGTTACTGAAGCAGTTCATGAAATCCCAAGATGAAATGAACAGGTTGTTGGTCAGTCAAATTGCTGATCTTAAGAAGTCTTTAAATGATCAACCCTCGGGCTCAGGAAAACTTCCGAGCAACACGATCGCTAACCCGAGGGGCGATGCAAAGGCGATCACAACCAGAAGTGGTGTTTCATATGATGGACCTGTTGTTCCTACTACCTCTTCTTCTTCTTCTCTCCCAAAGGTAGTGGACAGTGAACCTCCAAAACACAATGGACCTACGACTCCAATGCCTCCTCCACATGTGCCAATGAGTCAAGTTACCAAGGAAACAACGGACAAGGTGCATTATTCTAGCCCACGAAGTACCGCACACGTCCTACCTTCGGTAGTCCAACCTCAAGTGGTCCAGAAACCTAAGTCAAATCAAGGAGTTGTTTTTGAACCTCCTGTAGCTCCTGTTGAGAATCAGAAATCCAAATCTTCTATTCCTTACCCATCACGTTTGAATGAGCAAAAGCTCCGCGAAAAAGCTAGTCATCAAATGGATAAATTTTTCCAAATTTTCTAAGAGTTACACTTTGACATAAGCTTTGCGGATGCTATCATGTTGATGCCCAAGTTTGCATCAACTCTCAAGCACATGTTAAGCAATAAAGAAAAGCTGTTTGAAATGGCAAAAACTCCTCTGAACGAAAACTGCTCAGCAGTTATCCTGAAGAAGCTTCCAGAAAAACTTGGAGATCCTGGGAAATTTCTCTTACCTTGTGTATTCCCAGGAATGGTTGAATGCTTTGCCCTAGCCGATCTTGGTGCAAGCATAAACCTTATGCCTTATTCAGTGTGGAAGAAACTTTCTCTTCCGGAACTTACTCCTACATGCATGACTCTCGAGCTTGCAGATCGTTCCATATCCCGTCCTCTTGGCATTGCCGAGGACGTATTTGTGAAAGTAGGAAAGTTCCATTTTCCAGCTGACTTCGTGGTTGTTGATTTTGATGCTGATCATCGGGTTCCTCTCATTGTTGGTCGAGGATTCCTGAGAACGGGCCGTGCTCTCATAGATGTATTTGAGCAAGAAATCACATTGCGTGTTGGTAATGAAGCTGTCAGCTTCAACCTTGACCAAACTTCGAGGTACTCTGCAAACTATGATTCTGAATCGGTTAACCGAATAGATATCATTGATGTTACTTCTGACGAGTACTCTCAAGAAGTTCTTGGTTATTCTCATAATTCTGTGAGTGGGGATTCCACCACATCTTCTCAGCCTATCATAGCCAATTCTACTCCTTCTCTCACTCCATTTGAGGGAAGCGACTTCATCTTAGATGAGATTGAAGCATACTTGGCTAGTGATTCTGTTCCATGGGAAATTGATCACGCTCCAATTGATATTGAGGGGGATATACTTCTTATTGAGAAGTTGCTCAATGATGATCCATCATCAACCCCTCACTCTAGTGATTCAATCCCAGATGAGATTAATCAAAATGAGATTAATCTGGAGGGAGATATTCTTCTTGAGAAATTGTCAAATCTGGACACTTCTCCTCCTCTCCCTCCCATTAAACTTCATAACAAGGAAGTTAAGTCAGTTGAGAAAACTGAAGAATTTCCTGAGGTTGAACTTAAGGACTTACCTCCTCATCTCGAGTATGCATTTCTTGAAGGTGATGATAAATTACCCGTCATTATTGCTCGAGATTTGAGTAAAGATGAAAAAGCTGCTCTCATTAAAATCTTGAAGTCACACAAGCAAGCAATTGCTTGGAAACTCTCCGACATTAAGGGTATCAACCCTGAGTTCTGTACTCATAAAATCTTGATGGAGGATGACTTTAAACCAGCAGTTCAACATCAGAGACGAGTGAATCCAAAAATCCATGATGTTATTAAACAAGAGGTTATCAAACTTCTTGATGCAGGATTGATTTACCCGATCTCAGATAGTCCTTGGGTCAGCCCAATTCATTGTGTTCCGAAAAAGGGTGGCATTACTGTTATCAGAAATGAAGATAACGAGTTAATTCCAACTCGATTGGTTACGGGATGGCGTGTTTGCATCGACTATCGTAAGTTGAATGACGCCACCCGTAAAGACCATTTTCCTCTACCCTTTATGGACCAGATGCTTGAGAGATTAGCAGGGAACGAGTACTATTGTTTCCTTGATGGTTTCTCGGGCTACTTTCAGATCCCTATTGATCCACAGGATCAAGAGAAGACCACATTCACTTGCCCATACGGAACTTTTGCCTACAAACGTATGCCTTTTGGCTTATGTAATGCTCCTGGCACGTTCCAACGATGTATGATGGCCATTTTCCACGACATGATCGGGGAAACAATGGAGGTGTTTATGGATGACTTCTCGGTCATTGGGGATTCTTTTCAATCATGTCTCTCCCATTTAGATAAAATGCTTCAAAGGTGTGAAGACACCAATCTTTGTCTAAACTGGGAGAAGAGCCACTTTATGGTCAAAGAAGGCATTGTCCTTGGCCATAAGATTTCCAAGAACGGGATTTAGGTAGATAGAGCAAAAGTTGATGTTATTGCTAAGCTGCCTCATCCTACTACCGTCAAAGGTATTAGGAGTTTTTTAGGTCATGCCGGTTTCTATCGTAGATTCATTCAAGATTTTTCTAAAATCGCCCGGCCTATGACCCATCTTCTTGAAAAGGATGCTCCTTTTATCTTCTCACCCGAGTGCATCATAGCTTTTGAAACATTGAAGAAAAAGCTAACTGAAGCACCCATTCTCGTTGCTCCCGACTGGGATTTACCCTTTGAGCTCATGTGCGATGTAAGTGATTTTGCTATCGGTGCAGTCCTAGGGCAACGAAGAAACAAGCATTTTCAGCCTATTCACTACGCAAGCAAAACTATGACTGAAGCTCAAACTCATTACACCACCACAGAAAAAGAGCTATTAGCCGTGGTGTATGCATTTGAGAAGTTTCGGCCGTACTTAATCTTGACCAAATGCGTAGTATATACGGATCACTCGGCTCTTAAATATCTCTTTGCAAAACAAGATGCAAAGCCGAGATTACTCCGTTGGATTCTCCTCCTCCAAGAATTTGATATCATTATACGTGATAAAAAAGGAGCTGAGAATCTAGCTGCTGATCATCTGTCCAGATTAGAAAACCCTCACCAAGATGTTTTCGAGAAAAAGGAAATAAATGAAACATTTCCTCTCAAGACACTCAATGCGGTTTCTTTTCGTGGAAATTCTACCACCCCATGGTTTGCTGACTTTGCAAATTACCATGCGGGTAACTTCATTGTGAAATGGATGTCGACCCAGCAGAAGAACAAATTCTTCAAAGATGTTAAACATTATTTCTGGGACGACCCTTTCTTGTTTAAAATCTGTGCGGATCAAGTCATCCAACGGTGTGTTTATGGACAGGAAGCTATTGACATTCTCACAGCTTGCCATGCTGGACCCACCAGGGGCCATCATAGTCCAAACTACACCGCCAAAAAGGTGTTTGATTCTGGGTTTTATTGGCCCACAATCTATAAGGATGCCCACGAATTTGTCAAAGCCTGTGACGCTTGTCAACGTCATGGTAATATCTCTCAAAGGAATGAAATGCCACAAAATGCCATTCAAGTTTGTGAGATATTTGACATATGGGGTATTGATTTTATGGGGCCATTTCCTTCGTCTCGTGGAAACAAGTACATACTCGTGGCTGTTGACTATTTGTCAAAATGGGTTGAAGCAAAAGCTTTACCCACCAATGATGCCCGAGTTGTTGTGAAATTTTTGAAATCTCTGTTTGCCAGGTTTGGAACTCCGAGAGCGATAATCAGTGATCGTGGTACACATTTTTGTAATGACCAATTTGAAAGAGTCATGCAAAAGTATGGTGTTACCCATCGTCTCTCTACTGCATACCACCCCCAAACAAGTGGGCAGGTGGAAGTTTCAAACCGTGGTATTAAAAGGATCCTTGAAAGGACAGTAGGCGAAAATCGTGCATCCTGGTCGGATAAACTTGATGACGCACTATGGGCCTTCCGTACAGCTTACAAAACACCCATCGGGTGTACTCCATACAAGCTAGTGTACGGAAAGGCATGTCATCTTCCGATTGAGTTAGAGCACAAGGCTTACTGGGCCTTAAAGCATGCAAACTTCGATATTCAGACAGCTGGTGATCATAGAAAAGTTCAAATAAATGAATTAAATGAACTTCGTGATCAAGCTTACGAGAACTCTTTGATCTACAAGCAAAAGACAAAGAAGATTCATGACTCTAAAATCAAGAACCGCGTTTTCAACGTTGGTGATCGAGTCCTTCTTTTCAATTCAAGATTGAAGATTTTCTCGGGAAAGCTCAAGTCCCGCTGGTCTGGTCCATTCACTATCGCTAAGGTTTATCCTTATGGTACCGTTGAGTTATCTCAACCCGATGGTCCTAATTTTAAAGTGAATGGTCATCGAGTGAAGCATTACTTTGGAGAGGACATTCCCCCTGTGGTTGTCCCGGATTTACAAACATTCCCCATGAACCAATGAATGCGGGGATCGAGTCAAGCTAGTGACTCGAGAATCAAAAACATTAGCACGCACCATATGGGTTTTCACCCATATTTCTGTCTTCTTACCCCCTTTCTACTACCCTAGTGTGGGGGAGTTTCCCCACACTGTTGTATATAAAATCAAGTTTCAAAAAAAAAAAAAAAAAAAAAAAGTTCTAAATAATGGCCGTAATATTTCCCTTTTACGTTCTTTGTTTCGGCATAACCGCCGGTACTTTGAATATTGAGGGCAATATTCATTTCTAAGTGTGGGGGGGAATTCTCACGAATTTCATATATTATCTACCCAATTCCCCCGTTTTTGGCCAATTTTTTTTTTTTGGAGTAAGTGTTCTACACTTACTCATCTTGGTTATCAGTCCGCCATGTTTGATAAACTAAAGGATTGGCTAATCCAGGAGCAAACGGCTCTTGGTAAAGATTTCTCAAATCCGTTTATATGGCTTGCAATTTGCCCAAAATTGTATGGTTCTCAACTCACTATATCCTAAAAAGTGAAGAGTTGGCTAGCCCGCAAGGTTATGGCTTGTGGTAAAGGCAGTGGAAAAACCATAATTGGTATTCAGCTCACCAAAGATAATTCTGATAATTTATCTAAGAGTTGGCTAGTCCAGAAGGGTACGGCTTCTGGTAAAGACACATCAAATCCGTTATATGGTTTATGATTTGCCAATAAATCATTTGGTTATCGTTGTACCAAGGTTCTTACTTGTATCAAAACAATTGGCTACTCCAGAAGTGATGGGTTTTGGTAAAGAGTTTTTCAAATCCATCAAGTTTTCTCAAATCATTGCTAGGGACTAGCAATATCTCAGTGTGGGGGATTGATGAGTGTCTAAATACTCATCATTTTTGTATAATCTAAACTGCAAAATCATCTGAAAACACTCAGAAACACATCAAAATGATCAAAATATCACAAACAAGTGTTTTATGTGTTTTAAATGCAAAAATATCAAAATCAGATGAAAAATGTATCAAGTTTGCAAAATTGGCAGTTTTAGTCCCCCAAGTTTTAAAAGTTGTCAAATCTAGTCCCTGGAATTCAAAAATGTGGAATTTTATCATTCAAGGTCCCTGAAGTATTCTAAGTTGTAAAAAATGATCCTTGAATGAATTTTTGGTCAATTGGCAAGAAAGGTCCCTAAACTTTGAAATTTTGCAAAACTAGTCCTTGGACTTTTAAAAAATTGATTTTATGCAAAAAGGGTCTTTGTTCTATCAAAGTTGTCAAGTTTAGTCCTTGTGAGAGCATTGGAAAAAGTTCAAGATCAGTCCTTCATCTTTGGAGAAGTTACACTTTTGGTCCTTGTTATTTAAGCTTAACCAAACGGATCCTTTAATACTAAAACCAAATCCACTATCCAATCCAGCTAGGCCCAAATCCAACCCAAACCATTGACCCGACCCCAAAGTATTAACCCACCCACTCGGTCAAAGAAAGTCAAAAAACTACCCACGCGCGCAAAACCACTACTACTGTAGCTCCTCCTCTCCCAAACCAGATATTCAAAACCAGGCATGGTTTTCTCCACATTTTCAACTCCCCTCCCTTACCCTGTCCCCTCCACCTCCTCTAAACACCAAAAACTTTAATTGATTGAAACCAAACTCCAATTAATGTCTAAACCTGCTAAAGAAGAAATTGGCGCCAAAAAGACAAGTGGACGAATATGATGGTTCTAGTCAATCCAATGGCTCAGGAGTGGTGGGAAAGATTCAGAGGTCAAAATGAAGTCACAAAAGTCTATAAAGAGTAGCTTAGATGTATTGTATCTATCGATCTAGTGTAATTTCAATTTTCCTTAGTCGTTTTTCTTAAGCTAAGTTTTCCAGTGTATGTTTTTTATTCCAAGTACTTTGTTTAAGTCTTTTAAGTGTATCTGAACCCTTTTTAATAATCAATTTCAAGTTTTTAATATCAAAGTCAGTTTATGCAATTTCCAAGTGCTCAAAATCTCTTGTGATTCAAATGTTGATGTTAGGTGTTAATATGGACTGAGATAAGTCACATAAGCTCCTAGATAGCTTATTAAAGCTATTAGATATCCTAAAATTCAGTTTAGCATCAAAAAGCAAAAATCACCAAAAATACCAATTAAATAGTTAAAAAATCAAAAATCCATTGGAAATGTTGTACACAGCTGGAGCATGGTAGATTATGGATGGCCTTGGGTTAGAAGCTTAGTGGTAAGCTAATAGGGGTGTTCATTGGTCCTTGATCTCAGTTTGCAGTTGGATACCCATTTGTAAGCAATTTGATCCATTTTGGCATTTTTACTGTACAAGTGTTTATTAGCTTAAATATCTGTTTCTTTATGTTTATTAGTTATAGTTAAGTGTGTCTGATCATTAATATCAGTTGTTTGTTCATTTAAAATTATAGTTTATAAAAAACTCATCTTAACAGTTAAATAGCATAATCATCATTAGTGAGTTTTATGTTGATATGGTTGTTGTTTAATGCTTATTTAGTGTTAATATATGATATTTCATGGTCTGGAATCAGTGTTATGGTTTAAATTTGTGGTTTGCCTTGAAAAATCTTCAAAACAGTCATACATGGGTCTGTTTGGATTTAAGAAGTGAAACTGTCTTAAAGGTTGCTTGAGTAGTTGCTTATTGTTGTCTTGTGTCTCACTTGGTCATAATATCTCAAAGAAGTCAAGAAATTCAGTCCTCATTCAAGCAAAAGTCAAAAATCCATTTGATCTTAACTTGTGAGTCCACTGTTGAGATTTCATGATCTATGATCATTGTTTTATGTTTATAAGTTGTTTAAATTGCTAAAATCAGTTTTATCTCACTTTATAACAACATAATCAGTGCTTAGAATCAACTCAAAGTTCATCTTAGTCAACATCTTGGTTTTTAAGAAAAGTCAAAATTTTCATAAGGTCGTTTTTGAATAAACTTTGGAATTTCATTGTGTGTTCAATAGTGAGTTTCAGTTTAAAAGCTTATGGGATATTAAAGTTTGGTTGCTAAACAAAATTAGAAAAATGATAGTTCACTTCTGTCTAGCTTTTTAAGTGCTTAATTATTGGTTTTTTTGTTGGTACCTTGTCTGTGTAACTGCCCTGTGCACAGTGAATAGGCCCATCTTGAAAAGCTTGCACAGAGCTTAATTTTTGGTCTTATCCTGTGATACTTGTTTCTTTGGGTAGCCAACCAAGCTATCTTGAGGTTCCAACTCTTGTTTTTCAATTTGAAGCTTAATAGCTAGGGCTGCAAGTAGCCTTAAGTTTGTCCCATTTCTGTCCTTATCATAAGTGCTTATTACCTTTTCAGTAGCTTATCAGTGTGCTTATCTGTCTATTTTAGCTTCATTTTAGTTCTTATAGCTTGTTTGCATCTACTTTGAGCTTTTGTTTCAGCTGGTTAGCTTGTTTGAGCTTATTTCACCAAATAAGCTCATTAAGCCATCTGTTGAGCTCATAAGCTCCTCAAACAGCTTATTTGTGACTTGTAAACTTTTTGTCTTTGTTAAAGTTTCATAATATCAGTATTAAAGTAGTTTTCAAAAAGAAAATCCAGAAAAAGGCCAATTAAAAATCAGTGATAGTGTTTATTTAATATTTCTTAGCTTTTTGATTTTTCTTTTCAGCTTATTAATAAGCAAATCTTGTTTTTCTATTTTTCTTAGGTTTCTGTCATCATATAGTATTTTTAGAAAAAGTTTCATATTTTTCTCTATCTTTTTAGTATTTATTATAATTTTAAATAGTTAAAAGTAGTAATTAATTAGTAATAAATAATTAAAAAGCATAAAAAATATATTTTCAGTTTTAAAATTAGTTTTATTATATTTTAGATTTTTCCAAGTTAAAATTTCATTTTTCCAAGTTTATTTTATATTTTCTAGTAATTAATTGTATTTTAAATAGTTATTAATTAGTAATAATTAAATTAAAAGGGTGAAAAATATATTTTTAATTTTAAAATTAGTTTTATAGTATTTTAGATTTTTCTGAATCATAAGTTTATTTTTCTAGCCTTATTTTGTATTTTCTTCTATTTTAGAGTATTTATTAAATAGTTAAAATAGTTTTTAATTAATAATAATTAATTAAATAGTGTTAAAAATAATTTTATTTTTCTAGTAATTTTCTTTTATTTTTAGGATTCCAAAAATGTTATTTTCATATTTTTAGGTCTTTTATTTCTTAGATTTTACTTTTTATTTTGTACGTATACGTAGTTTTTAAACTTACGTTTACGTTTTTCTTATCTGATTGTGGTGCTTCCCTATTTTGTATTCCATTCCATTCCAATCAATCAGTAGTGTAATTTCTAATCAATACCTTTACAGATCACTATCCTTAGTGATCATTCTATCCTCTGAGTTTGTTTTGACACACCATTGAGTCTCCGTGGGACTAAACGACCCGGTAATTCATTATATTCTCCAGGACTTCATTGCATTTGTGTCTGAACTGTTTTAAGCCTGTTACGGCTGGTCATTCACAAGTGGCCAGTTTGTGTGATTAGGCTTGACGGTTTAGCACAGATCAACCGCTGAGCTTGAGAGTTACAAAGAGAATGTAAGAGCCTTTGAATTTCATACAAACAAAGTATCAGAATTAGAAATTGGTTATCGAGATTCTGTTTTAAGAGAAAAACAATTGCAAATCAAGTATGACACACTTGATGTGAATTTGAACTTAAAAATAAAATCTTTAAACACGGAAATTTCTGATCTTAAAAACCAACTTTCTAAACAACAAGCAACTTATTCTGATCTTGAAAAAGAGAAGAAACAATTGATTGCTGATTTTTCAAAATGATAACGCTACACGCGTCGTTCGGGGTCAAAGGAACTTCCTTTTCGTCGAGCAAGTTTTTCAACACCCTAGGCAGTGAACCTAATCGTTGTAGTGTAGTATTAGGGTAAGCCACGGGTATTGATATTGTTCTCTAGGGGAATAGGAATGCTAGTGAGAAGTTACTAAGTTAAGGTTGGGGTTGAGGAAGATTATTTTTGTATTTTTATATTTTTATGAAATGGAAAGGTACGAATCTCGGGGTTTGAATTTGGGGGGTTGGTATTGCTACCGATTACTCTACTTATCTAATCTAAGGTGTATGTAGTCTATGTCTAATTATTGTGTGCTCGTATGATAGTTTAAAGATGTGTTTACTTAGGTTTTACTACTCCTTAATTATCTCCTATTGGTGGTTGAATTGTCACGTCCTCATTCCTAGTTGCGTTGTGTGTCTAAGGTTGTAGGGTATGCGTTTCTCCCTAACTCTTTGAACTTACCAAAGGGTCTCGTCTACAAAACCCACTAGGGATAATAAACTCTTACTCTAAGGCACTCTTTAGATGGTTTAGCTTACAACTACTCAAGGAGTCATATTCTAAGGTTCACAAAGATTTAATCAAGCATTAAGTACACAACGAATGACCTATTGCATTACTAGATCATTAATCAACTAAGATAAGAGACAAGCAATCAATATTCAATAATTAAGTTTCATATTCCCTAGGCAAACACACAAGTAAATTAGCTGGACATGGAGAACATGCAAATATACACACAAATAATCAAAGACATAATTGTATTAATGAAGTAAAACACTTATCTTGGTGTAAGATAGGGTTTGGAACCCTAAAATACTGTACAAGACAGCCTTGGTTCGGTTTAGGTTTTTACTCCAAAAGACTACACACCAAATGCTGAAAAATTTGGATTCTATATATAATATTACATATGCGACGGCGTCACCTTATGTTTTGTGACGCCGTCGTGTCGCCGTCATTAGAGTTCCGTCTTGGCCACGTTAGACTTGCGACGGCGTCACCTTATGCTTGTGACGCCGTCCTCTTCAGCTTCTGACGCCGTCTGGATTACATCTAGGCCGTCTGAGTTGCGACGGCCTACTCTTTTATAACTTGACGTCGTCACTTGAAAATAGGAGTTTTGGCTTCTGTCCCGTCACAAAATCCTCCGACGGCGTCGCAATTTAACACCTGATGCCGTGATCAAATAAGGGCTTAAACGACCCCTCAAAAAGGTACCTTTTAAAACCTTATCAAATATCCCTACACTTGGTATTTGCTTGTCCTCAAGCAAATGTGCTTTTAGCTAATTAATTTATAAGTTAAGGGTCATGAAGCATTGGTTCAAAACAGTCCACAACACATATAAGCCCCGCAAAAGTCATAACAAGCACGGAAATTACATACTAGCACCTCACATGGGGTGTTTGGATACTCACATCTCTCTCGGGTGTATATGAAATATAACAAATTGGAAATGGAAGATAAACACTCGTTAACCGGTCCTAGTACATAGATTACCATAGGCTTGAGAATAGATCAAACCTCCATCGCTTTGGCGTAAGCACCTAGGAAAGACTATCAAAGAGGTCTTTAAAGGGTTGTAATGTTAGGCTTACGGTAGGGAAACAAAGGGTTTGGTGGGATAGGCTATATAGTGGTGGCAAGTCAAAAATCTCTTATGTTACAAGCATACGAAGAATGGCGTTGCTAAGCCAAGCCTCGACACTCTAAACTCTAGCTAACTGAAATAAACAAACATGAATTTAAAGGATAGATGTAGGATGGTAGCCCGTTTTTTTTTTTTTTTTTTTTTTTTTTTTTTTTTTTTTTTTTCATACACTTTTACTCTACCATCCTCTACGGTAACATAAAAATGATAGGGATTTATAGGCACATCCCTACATTTGAGTTTTTATTATTCTAACACTAATTTGACCCGAATTGAAATGATCAAAACACTTGGGGTACATTATTACGCAAACAAAGGGAATTTGAATTTAACGTTCCCTTCCCGTCATTTCATAAACTTTAACTTTTCCCATGAATCCCAATCGTCCCAAAACTGTATACAAAGGATATGACTCAACTTAGCAACTCATGCAAGCAACTAGATAATTGAACTAAGGGTTTAGGGTGATAACAATAATGCACTAAAAGTGAGTGCATACAGGGTAGGCTAAGGCGATTTGGGTGTATATTTGAGGGTGGGGTGTAAACAATGCTCTTCATTGATATTCCGGAAAAACCGAAACATCACGAGAACCGCGAAAAGGATAGGCTCTGAGGGGTTAACTAGGGGTATCGTGTACTAAAGATGAGTACAATGCAAAGGGTGTGGGGGAATTACTCAACCGTTGTGGAAGAAGTAATTATATTACGGGTATCAAACAAGGGTTATCCTAATGCCTCTTATCATTTAGTTATTCCTAACTACACAAGTGTAGTCTTACTTGCGATCTCGGAATGCATCACAAAACAAGTTCTAGAATCTAATATACTACCGGTTCACACTCTAAGCATTAAAGATGAATGCTTTTAATTCCTACTAATCTAAGGGCGATCCTCACATTTTGGGTGGAATTTAGGTGGTAAAGGGTTTTTGTGCTAGTCATGCAACTTCCTATCCGTGAGACGCTTTTGTTAAGACTAAAGGCCCACTCTTATATGTCATGAAAAATTTTAAATTTGGTGCCAAAATTACCCTAACCAACATTTTCTCATGGTTTATTACACAAATACAATTGGACAAAGCAAATAATCAAGGATAAGCATAGTTTCAAAGTTCCCGTTTTATTTTCCCTCCCTACACTTAAACTGAACATTGTCCCCAATGTTCCCCAAAAGTATCAAAGTTATGATAATGGAAGGTAATTAAAAATGAAAGAAACTAGTACTCCCCTGATTAGCTCGGTAGGATCCGTGTGTGAAGTAGTGGTTAAATCCTTTCCAAGAAGAATTTATGCGTGAAAAGCTCCTTCCAATCTTATGTAACTTCTTCTTGATAAATTAAACCTGCACACTTGAAGAAAACAAAGGAAACCTTCGCGTAAAATCGGCGGTAATAATATATATAAGACTCGATTTAAACTAGGATATAATGCTTGTGGAATGGATGTTTACAGAATTTCTGGAAAATTAAGACCTGGAAAATTCCAATTTTTTTTTAAGTAGCTCAGAAAACGAGAAAAAAGTAATCTGTTGTTTTTACTCCTTCCTGACGCCGTCAGGTTGCGATCCTGACGCCGTCAGGTTATCCTGATAAAAACTGGTCTGCGATTTTCTGGAAAAAATTTTGGAAAATTTACATCTTTAGAATCTGGAAAAATTTTCTGCAAAACATTCATTATGACTCGATACAAGTATTTGACTCGAACAAACACCCAAATATATCTTTTAATGAATTGTTATTCTCATGTTTACGTTTCCTTGAAAACGTGTGTAATCCTCCCTACACTTATCCCTTATGTAAAATACCTTTATATGCAATTAAGACGAGGTTAAAAACAAAATAAAACATTTTTACAAAATTAAACATGAGAATAAACAATCAATAAAAGATATATGACACTAACAGGCAAACAATTAAGCATGGGTTGCCTCCCACGAAGCGCTTTTCTTTATTTAAGAGTCTTGTAGCTAGACTCGTAGTCGTGCTCCTACGTTACTTCATTACCGCCACCTTCTTCCTTCTGACGGTCTTTATTGGGAGATTCCATGTTGTAGAAATGCCCTATGATACACTTCTCTAAGAGTTCATCCTCTCCCCAATTGGTCCTATATTCCGGTCCTAGGTTCAAGCGATCCTTATAGAATCCGAAAATCTTAGCCATAACATAATCTACTCCTTTTTCCCTATCCTCATCATTCCTATAATAGACCGATAGTTTAAGTTCCTTTTCATCATTAGAGAGTGATGAAAACTTCTCAATCTTAAACGGCATTTGGTAAGCTATGTCATCGGTCTCATCCTTGAATCGCACTACTCCTAACGAGGGATCATAGGTCATTCCGGTGCTTTCTATGAAAGGTTTTCCTAGAATAACGTGGGACAAGCTAGGGTCTAATTATGAAGTCCGTAGAAAACGTGAAACTACCTACATAAACGGGCAATCCCTTAACTCTACCAAGAAAATTGCAACTAACATTAGGATCATTGGGGTCTTGCCTAGTTGGAATAGGCTTCTTCATTACCCAATTGTAGTAGGTGCTAGTCATTATGTTGATTGGGGACTTGCGATCAATGTAGGCCTTTGCCACAAAAAGGTGTCCTATGCAACATGGTATGTTAAGATTCCAAGGGTTCCCAAACTTAATTCTAGGGCTTTTCTTAACATACATGTGACGGAGGTCACGCACTAAGTGAGGGTGGCGAGATAATTCTTCTTCCGTAGGAAACTTATTGAAATAGTCATTATCTACTTCATCTACTTCCTCGGTTGTTTCATTATTCTCAAAGGTATGGTCCTCTTCGTCACTTGTTCCATTAGGTTTCACTAAGGCGATGGTATTGACGAATTGAACGTGCTTAGCTAGCTTACTTGGGTCCTTAATCTCTACACCGGAAGGCTCGGGAGTTGAGATAGCACTAACCTTCCTATCATTATTGGTTATGGCTATCAAAAGGCTGTCTATCTTCCTATCCATTTCGGCTTGTTGTTGGTTAAAGCGATCCGAAAGCTTAGCTATTTGGGATTCTTGGGATGCAACTAGGTTCTGCAACATCCCTTCGACGTTTTGTTGGTTAGGACCGTTAGGTGGGGGCCATGAAAAATCATTGGAAGTGAATTCTTTGGTTTGTCCCCAGTAAAAGTCGGGCTTGCCTTTCCATGCCTCTCGGGTTTCATTGAAATTCCTAGGTCCGGGTATTGTAGGGAATCTTCCTCCCGTTCCATTAACACGCGAGGATGCGTAGTCAACGGAAGCATGTTCGGGGGATCGGGTGCTAGTGCGCGTGTTATGAGGATCACAAAACGGCTCACACGAGGAAGAAACTTTGTTCACATGGTGTGAAGACTTAGGATTTTCACAGGAACTCATTAGGAATTTTACTTGATCTTCAAGTTCGATCATCCTACGGTCGGAAGGTTGTGAGTTAATGGGAGGCAAGGAGATTGCCTTAACGGTTTTGGGCAGCTCACGAGGGTCATCCCAACTTTCGTTGTCATAGAGGGCAAGGTCCTCTATTATACACCATGATTCTTCCGCGGTAAGTTTTCCACCGGCCGCTTGGTCAATGGATCGCTTGGTGGGGAAGTTGACATGATCATAGAAAAGTTGGACTTGGAGCCAAAGATCAATGCCGTGATGAGGGACTTTATGAAGTAAGTCCTTGAGTCGAGTCCATGCTTCGTAGAGAGATTCACCTTGACATTTTTGGAACATCAAGATGTCATTCGTAAGCTTAGTGGTTCTCCCCGGTGGGAAAAATTGAGCAAGGAAGCGAGAGGTAAGATCATCCCAACTTGAGATGGAGCCGGCGGGAAGTCGCTCAAGCCAATTACTAGCTTGGTCCCGTAGAGAGAATTGGAAGAGACGCAGGCGCGTGGTCTCCCGAGTAGTAGCATCAAGGTCGAAGGAATCGACAATTTTGAGGAAATCCCTCAGATGCTGATTTGGATCTTCGGAACGAAGTCCATGGAATGCACATCCGTTTTGCACCAACCGGATGGTGTCGGATCGCAGGGCCGTAGTTTGGGCTTGGTCGGGAAGCTCAATGGTGTTCCTATAGCCTAAGTGGCTTGGTCTCGAGTATTCACCAAGAGTACGGGCTCTTGGCGGGTTATTTGGTGGTGGGTTGATGAATGGTGGGTGGTTATCACCTTCCATGATGAAAAGTGATGGGATTACGAACAAAAGTCACGAAGAAGGGGATAGACTAAGAGAAAGCTAAAAATGAGGAAAAAAAGTTTACTTGATAGGAATCAAGTAAAGAAAACCTAAACGAGGTGGACTACTAACTAGCTATTCTATTCCCCGGCAGCGGCGCCAAAAACTTGATAACGCTACACGCGTCGTTTGGGGTCAAAGGAACTTCCTTTTCGTCGAGCAAGTTTTTTAGCACCCTAGGCAGTGAACCTAATCGTTGTAGTGTAGTATTAGGGTAAGCCACGGGTATTGATATCGTTCTCTAGGGGAATAGGAATGCTAGTGAGAAGTTACTAAGCTAAGGTTGGGGTTGAGGAAGATTATTTTTGTATTTTTATATTTTTATGAAATGGAAAGATACAAATCTCGGGGTTTGAATTTGGGGGGTTGGTATTGCTACCGATTACTCTACTTATCTAATTATCTAATCTAAGGTGTATGTAGTCTATGTCTAATTATTGTGTGCTCGTATGATAGTTTAAAGATGTGTTTACTTAGGTTTTACTACTCCTTAATTATCTCCTATTGGTGGTTGAATTGTCACGTCCTCATTCCTAGTTGCGTTGTGTGTCTAAGGTTGTAGGGTATGCGTTTCTCCCTAAATCTTTGAACTTACCAAAGGGTCTCGTCCACAAAACCCACTAGGGATAATAAACTCTTACTCTAAGGCACTCTTTGGATGGTTTAGCTTACAACTACTCAAGGAGTCATATTCTAAGGTTCACAAAGATTTAATCAAGCATTAAGTACACAACGAATGACCTATCGCATTACTAGATCATTAATCAACTAAGATAAGAGACAACCAATCAATATTCAATAATTAAGTTTCATATTCCCTAAGCAAACACACAAGTAAATTAGCCGGACATGGAGAACATGCAAGCATACACACAAATAATCAAAGACATAATTGTATTAATGAAGTAAAACACTTATCTTGGTGTAAGATAGGGTTTGGAACCCTAAAATACTGTACAAGACAGCCTTGGTTCGGTTTAGGTTTTTACTCCAAAAGACTACACACCAAATACTGAAAAATTTGGATTCTATATATAATATTACATATGCGACGACGTCACCTTATGTTTTGTGACGCCGTCGTGTCGCCGTCATTAGGGTTTCGTCTTGGCCACGTTAGACTTGCGACGGCGTCACCTTATGCTTGTGACGCCGTCCTCTTCAGCTTCTGACGCCGTCTGGATTACATCTAGGCCGTCTAAGTTGCGACGGCCTACTCTTTTATAACTTGATGTCGTCACTTGAAAATAGGAGTTTTGGCTTCTGTCCCGTCATAAAATCCTCCGACGGCGTCGCAATTTAACACCTGACGCCGTCACCTTATGTTTTCAGCAGCTTTGAGTGTCTCGATTCTGACTTTGGCCATTTTCTTCGTATATTCGCGCCTTTTCATCCAAATAAGTGCCATTCCAGCATTTTGCCTTCAAGAGACCTAAAAAGTGAAAAGGAACGATATTAAGCAATAACAGATACAAAAGTGATCAAATAAGGGCTTAAACGACCCCTCAAAAAGGTACCTTTTAAAACCTTATCACAAAACGAGAAGATTCTCTTCTTGATGAAATTCATGATAAAGATGAAAAAATCAAAAAATTGGAAAATTTGCTTGTTACAACGGGTCATTCAGCTAAATCAACCAACATGTTGATTAATCAAACTAATCCGTATTTTTACACAACACAAAAAATGGCTCTTGGTAACTCACCTCCTTGTTTCCTCAAGAAAGCTCAGAAAGAACAGAATGTGTTGAATAATGGAAAAGTTGTGCATGAACCTATTATTGTTCGTGATTCTCTTGAAACGTTAGAACTATCTGATGAGAGTAGATCAAAAATGAAACAAAAGAATCCAGATCTAAAACCAATTGATTATAACAAATGGAACAAAATTAATGGAATTACTTTTGTTAATCAAAAAGAAAAATCAAAGTTTTCCATAACACCAGTGTTTCAAACAGTGTGTCAACACCTGTTTCAAAACCAGTTTCAAAAACAATTGTTGTCTCAAAATCTCTTTCGAACATTGAACAAATGTCTTCAAACAATCCTTTTAACACAAGTGATGCGAGAAGTATTTTAGACAATGTGAAAACTAGAATTGCGGATCTTCAAGAGACGGTTAAAACTAAAACCACTATTACACCTAAAAACTGGTTCTATAGTTTTGATATCGAACAGAGAAAGTTTTTTGAAACTCAAATTGCCCCTCAGCTGAATGCCATCAACTCAAGGGTAATTCATTTTGAACAAGCATTTTTGAAAGAAACAGCTGACTTTGTCAAGGACCATAAATCCCTGGTAAAGCAAGCTAATGACAGTGTTGAACACATAAAAGTTTTGGAAAATTTAAATGATTTTCTCTTCGAAGATGTTAAGTCTACCGATATCATGTCCATTATCTTACAAACATATTCTGTTGAAGATCATGAAAGACTTCAGTCTGAGACCTCCGCAATTGTTTCAAAATATGAAAAAGCTCTTGAAAAACTTGAAAAAGAAAACGTGTCCTATTTTAAACAACTTGATCGAAAATATGAGGAATGCAAGTATGACAAACTGTCGTATGAGCGTGCCTACAAGGACATGAAAGAGCAAAATGATCATTTGAGAGCTTAGTTGGAATGTCTAAAAGGGAATGCTGTGGATACTAAGTTTTCAAAACCATTGACTGAGGAGAAAACGGATGTTCCCAAACCGGTTTTCAAACCAAAAATGTCTATTTCTCAATTTCCTCCAAATGTCAATGAGAAAAATGATTTGCCAAAAACAGTCACTCCACAGTCCCTGCCTATTAAAAAGAGAATTGTCAAAGGTTTTGAAAAAGAAAAAGCAGTTGCTGCAAAACCTGTTTTTGATAAAGAAAAAGTGATTACATCTGGCCTTTCTAGAAATATAACACGGAATGTGACCAAAAATCCAGTTAAAGAATTTGTCGGTTCTAACGACATGGTCCAAAATCACTATCTAGAAGAAGCTAGGAAAAAGGCACAGTTTCGAAAAGATGGAATTTTAGGTGCAACATCTAGTGTGATGAATTCTACAAGATTTCAAGGCAATGCTAGTAGTAGTAAACCTTTACCTAGGAATTCTCAACACAAGACTAGGGATTGACTTGCATCTAAGAGTAGTTGCGCAAAATAAAATGCTATGCACATAGGAAACAACACTAGAAATTCTAAGTCTTTTTCGAACAAGAATCATTTGCCAAATGACTGTAGTGACAAAGTTAAGGTAGCTGCTGCAAACAATAATGCTGACAAGAATGTCTGTCCTACATGTCAAAAATGTGCTTTTTCAGCAAATCATGCTGCTAAGGGTAAATCCACTAAGACACCAAACAGAAACAAACCCGTTGACAAAATGAACATGGAAAAGAAACCTAATAAGTGGATCTCTTCAGGACGTAGTTTTTCCAAAAATGAGTCTTCCGCTGAATCTGATAACAAAACAACTCCTAGATCTTACCTTAGGTGGAAACCCACGGGAAAAGTTTTCAACCAAGTTGGTCTTAGATGGATTCCCACAGGAAAGACTTTTGATACTTGCACCAACACAGATAGTAGTGAAAATCATCAGGAAGTAGAAACCATTACAACTGTTGACAGTGAACACCCTCAGAATGAGGAAACAAATACTTCTAACACTGTTATTTGTGAAATCACTTCGTCTTTGGTTGCAGGTGAATCAAATTTCTCAGAACCCAGCTCATCAGAGGGTTCCAATTCTGTAAACTCTTCTTCTTCATTCTCTCTATCGTCTATCTTTGATTTTCCATTTCTTTTATAAAATCAAAAACAAAATACAAAAATATAAAACTTTTCAAAAAAAAAAATACAAAAACAATATAAAATCAAAAAACCAAAAATATTCTTCTCACGACATGTCTCTCGTATAATCGATATTCTGTACGTTTCTAGAAATGTCATTCAACAATGATACGGACACGTACATATGCTTGAACGAGAGTTCTTTAAATGTTTTCCAAAACATGTCGTTTCTCAAAATTTCTTAAATAATGGCTTTCGTATACTTCCAGTACGAAACCCGGACTTCAAATTAATGGCTTCTGGACACATCAGTTAAGGACCCGCGCTTCAAAGAAAGGAAAGTGCTTAACCAAATCAAAGGTTTTAAATATTTTTCAAGCACTATTCCTAAAAACATAATGGCTTGCAGTTACTTCAGACTGTAACCCGAACTTTAAAGAAAGGAAAGTGCTACGAAAAATCGATTTTCATAAATATCGAGCACTTATCCTAAAACAAATGAAGATAATTCTTCTCTAATATCTTCAAAATATTTTCAAAATCTTCTCATCTTGCGTACCATTGATTCGAAATTTTTCAAAAAGATTTTTCAAAATCTCTCACATTTGGTACCAAGATAACTCCCTCTAAACCTTTAATTGATTATGCTTTATTAAAGGGGGAGTATAAAACCAAAAAGTTCCAAATTCATGCTTAAATCAAATCCGTTTGTCTCCCCAAAAAGATTCTAAAATGTTGTTTAATCCGTTGATATAAAAAATATCACGAATATGATATTTTTGAGGGGGAGGAGACGTGATTAAAATGTGATCAAAAAGTTTAATGATCGTTGTTTGAATCTCAAAAAAAGCTCAACTTAGTTGAAACCAATGAATTGACGAGGAATAATGTACCATCTCGAGAAACTTTCTATGGACTTGACCAGGACGGGTAATAATTTCAAGCTAGTTCCCTAGTGATGTAAACGTGTCTCGAATCGGTCCTGTTCATTTAAAGTCGATCAATTCAAAAAGTGCGAACTCTACCCTCTATGTGCAGATTTCTCTCAAAACCTATAAGCACATGTGAAGGGGGAGTGTTTATGAAAATATAAAATTCTCGATGTGTTCCAAACATGTTTTCTATCAAAAACACTTTGAGAGATTTTCAAGAAAAATGGTTTTATGGCAACAATAGGACAGTCATGGAGTTATAAGGTGACTAAGGATAGGTAAATCAATCCTATGATCCGCCAGAGCCCGAGGGATCTACCCAAGGACAATACCCCATAGTTAGTATTAGAAGTCCTTAGGTATGATTGAAAAAAGGAGTACTGTGAGAAAGGAGAAAGAAAGGGTTGAAGAATTAAAAAGAAATGTAATGAAAAAGGGTGAAAAGAAATAGCCCTCCATAATCAACCTTAGGACAGAAACCGGGTTCAATTCATCTGCTACTGGTTGTCACCAAGATGACACTGGTATTGAAGACAAAGACGTCTTGGACCCAGTGGCGCACTGCACTAAACCTTCTAGCCACTCAATTCCTCTCAAAAGGATTTGTTTCATTCTCACTGGGAACCCTACATAATCTATCGACTTTCTCTTAGAGATCGTTGGTATTGAAGAAGGAGACCCTCTCCCTAGTCTCCGCTCAGGAAAACCAAAATGCACTATTGAGTCTAGAACCACGAGATTCATCAAAAGATCTCATAGTAACACTTGACATGACATCGCTTGTTGTTCATCAATAAGGACACAAGTGATATATTCAAGAGTCCTACGCAGATCTTAGCAATCTGCCAGAACATTTATGAGAAGTTTCACATCTGTGATCTTCAGTGATTGAATGGAAACTCCTGCCAGGGTCAACATCAAGCAGCCCTGACAGCAGGTCACTTCGGTAACTCCCCGTGGATTACGCTTAGTGTGTCTCAAACGGTCTACAGTCATGGGGTGATGCTTCGGTGTACCTCAGCGATTCATCTGAACTGTAGGTGTACTTCGGTACATCACGTTATCTCACTTGTGGGACTCCAGTTCAGGAACGGCCTTTGTAAGAATTAGAGATGTGTTTTCACACTATGTTGTTAACACCCTCGAAATTCAAACTTGTAAGTGCCGAAATCCGCTTATTACTAACCTGTTTTTATGTTTTCTTCTTATGTAAGCTCCGGAGCGGATTGATTGTGTAGATTTTCCACATGCTCATACCAACAACACATGAAAAGTTCTCATCAAAATCAAAGGCTACACAAAGTTAAAGATGATTCTTCGTCAAAGTCAAAGAATCTACAAAGTTTAAAGACTCGAGAACTACATCATTGGTAACCAAAATACAAATAGAAGTGTGAGCATGGTGGAGAAAGACGTGGAGACACCAAATCAACGAAGTTGACAACGGCAGACAACCATATTAATTGATCACAAAGCATGAAGGAACAATGAAACAAGACTATTCTATATCTACTCGCAAAGTTCAAGCTCGAGAAAAGTAAAGATCTTATCAAGTGGAGCATCTTTTGAATGACCACCCCTTAGGGGGAGATTGTTAGCCTTAATAGTTTTTATTAGAAGTGATGGTCATTCACGTTTAGGAACTTTGTAATGTGTGTTGGATATCATGATAGAATAGTCAACGGGCTCGTGGATTGGACTAAGCTAAATGGGTATTAGTTTAGTTAAGCTAAGCCTTATATCAATCCATGTCCAACCCAAGTCCAAAAGAGCCCATGCCAAGCCCATTAGGGCTTCTACTACTTGTACTATATAAACCCCTCAAAGTCTCATTTGAGGGGTGTGCTTGAAAGTATGTGTGTGTGTGTTTTTCCCTTTAATATAACATCTCTTGTTTATCTTTCTCTCTACACATATACGCATAACAATAACATCAAGTCACCATCTTTCTCATCTTTTCTTTCTTCATCTTATACGCATAACGTGTGTTTGGTTTTACGTGTGTTCATCTTGTGAAGGGTGGTATACGCGTAAGGTTGGTGTAAAAGTGAGGTCCTACAATGCCACAGCCTCAAAAGTACCCTAGAGAATTTTTGAATGGAGAAAAGGTGCTTTTGTATAAATCAAGAATAAAAGCATTAAGAGGAAGGAATAAGCCAAGATGGTTTGGACCCTATACGGTGAAAGAAACTAATCTAAAAAATGAAACCGTTATCATAACATACGACGTTGGAAGAGAATTCACGATGAGCATACAACGTCTACAACCTTATGATGAAGGCTTAGTGAAAGAAAAGAAGAACGGTAATGAAGTCACGTAGGAGCACGACTTCGAGTCTAGCTACAAGACTCATAAATAAAGAAAAGCGCTTCGTAGGAGGCAACCCATGCTTAATTGTTTGCTTGTTTGTGTGTCATATATCTTTTCATTATTGTATGTTCTCATGTTTGAATTTGTGAAAATGCTTTATTTTGTCTTTAACCTCGTCTTAATTACATATAAAGGTATTTTACAAAAAGGATAAGTGTAGGGAGGATTACACACGTTTTCAAAAGAACGTGAACATGAGAACTACGATTATTGAAAATGATATATATGTGTGTTTGTTAGAGTTAAATGCTTGTATCGAGTCATAATTGATGTTTTGCAGGAATTTTTCCAGATTTTAAAGGTGTACTTTTTCAAGAATTTTTTCAAAAAAACGCAGCAGACCAGTTTCTGTCAGGATAACCTGACGGCATCAAGATTACAACCTGACGACGTCAGGAGGAGCAGAAACAGCTTATAAACTTTCTCTCGTTTTCTATGCTATTTATAAAATTTTGGAAATTCTCATGTCTTAATTTTTTTCCAGAAAATCTGCAAACATCCATTCCAGAAGAATTATATCCTAGTGTAGTAGAGTCATATATAGTTTTACCGCCGATTTTACGCGAAAGTTTCATCTATTTTCTTAAAGTGTGCAGGTTTTATTTATCAAGAAGAAGAAACATAATATTGGATGGAGTTTATCACGCATTCATTCTTCTTGGAAAGAATTTAACCACTACTTCACAAGGATCCTACCGAGCTAATCAGGGGAGTACTAGTTTCTTTCTCTTTTAATTACCTTCCATTATCATAACTTTGATACTTTCGGGGAACATTGGGGACAATGTTTAGTTTAAGTGTAGGGAGAGAGAGAATAAAACGGGAACTTTGAAACTATGCTTATCCTTGATCGTTTGTCTTGTCCTATTTCATTTTGTGTAATAAACCATGAGAAATATGTGTTAGGGAAATTTTAGCGTCAAATTTAAAACTTTTCATGACATGTACGGGTGGGACTTTAGTCTTAATAAAGCGTCTCATGGATATGAGTTATATGACTAGCACAAAAACCCTTTACCACTCAAATTCCACCCCAAAAATGTAAGGTTCGCCCCTAGATCTATAGGAATTAAAGCATTCACCTTTAATGCTTCGAGAGTGTACCGGTAGTATAATAGATTCTAGAACTTGTTTTGTGATGCATTCCGAGATCGCTAGTGAGACTACACTTGTGTAGTTAGGAATAACTAAATGATAAGAGGCATTAGGATAACCCTTGTTTGATACCCGTATCTTCGAGAGTGTACCGGTAGTATAATAGATTCTAGAACTTGTTTTGTGATGCATTCCGAGATCGCTAGTGAGACTACACTTGTGTAGTTAGGAATAACTAAATGATAAGAGGCATTAGGATAACCCTTGTTTGATACCTGTATTATAATTACTTCATCCACATCAATCGAGTAATTCCCCCACACCCTTACGATGTACTCATATTTAGTACACGATACCCCTAGTTAACCCCTCAGAGCCTATCCTTTTCATGGTTCTCGTAATGTTTCGGTTTTTCGGAATATCAATGAAGAGCATTGTTTACAATCCACCCCCAAATGTACACCCTAATCGCCTTAGCCTACCTTGTATGCACTCACCTTTAGTGCATTATTGTTATCATACTAAACCCTTAGTTCAATTATCTAGTTACTTGCATGGTTGCTAAGTCGAGTCATATCTTTTGTACACAGTTTTGGGACGATTGAGACTCATGGGTAAAGTAAAATTTTATGGAGTGACGGGAAAGAACATTAAATTCAAATTCCCTTTATTTACGTAATAAAGTACTCCAAGTGTTTTGATCTTTTCAATTCGGGTCAAATTAGTGTTAGAGTCATAAAAAATCAAGTGTAGGGATGCTCCTATAAATCCCTTATATTTTGATGTTATCGTAGAGGATGGTAGAGTAAAAGTGTATGAAAAAAAAGGAAAGAAAAGAAAACATACGGGCTACCATCCTACATCTATCTTTATATTTATATTTGTTAGTTATCTAGAGTTTAGAGAATCGAGTCTTGGCTTAGCAATGCCATTCTTTTCATGCTTGTAACATAAGATTTTTGACTTGCCACCACTAAATTGCCTATCTAACCAAACCCTTTGTTTTCCTACCATAAGCCTAACGTTACAACCCTTTTAAAGACCTCTTAGATAGTTGTTCCTAGGTGCTTACGCCAAAGCGATGGAGATTTGATCTAGTCTCAATCCTATGGTAATCTATGTACTAAAACCTGTTAATGAGTGTTTATCTTCCATTTCCATTTACTATATTTCATATACACCCGAGAGATGAGAGAATCCAAAAACCCCTTTTGAGGTGCAAGTATATAATTTCCGTGCTTGTTATGACTATTGCGGTGCTTTTACTTGTTATGAATTATGTTAAACCAATGCTTCATGCCCCCTAACTTATAAATTGATTGTCCAAAAGCCCATTTGCTTGAGGACAAGCAAATACCAAGTGTAGGGATATTTGATAAGGATTTAAAACGTACACTTTTAAGGGTTCATTTAAGCCCTTAATCGCCCACTTTTATATCCGTTACTGCTTAATTTCGTTTCTTTTCACTTTTTAGGTCTCTTGGAAGCAAAATGCTGGAATGATGCATATTTGGCCGAAAAGGAGGGAATATATGAAGAAAATGGCTAAGTCAAGATTAAAGACTCTCAAGCTGCTGGAATTGAAGCTGACGGCGTCACAATTCAAGTGCGACGCCGTCCCTCTAAGCGTAATTAAATTTGTGACGGCTCAGTAGACTTTTTGCTAAATTACACCTGACGGCGTCAGGCTTTGAAGAGAAAGGGCGTCACGAAGAATTTTCTTCTCAGACGACCTAGATCCAGAATCAGACGACGTCACTACTGAATTCCGACGGCGTCACAACCACAACGTGACGCCGTCCCAACTATTACTTGGCCAAGACGAAACTCTAATGACGGTGATCTGACGGCGTCCCACCTATAAGGCGACGCCGTCGCGAATGTAAAATTATATATAGAAATCGAATTTTCAGAATTTTAGATGGTAGACTTGTGGAGTAAAAACCTAAAACGACTTTAGTCCGGTTTGGACATTATCTCAGGGTTCTCATACCCTATTTTACATCAAGATAAGTGTTTTACTTCATTGATTTCATTATGTCTTCGATTGTATGTGTGTATGCTTGCGTGTTTAACATGTCCGGCTAAATTTCTTGTGTGTTTGCTTAGATCTTTGAAACCTAGTTATTAATTATTGATTGGTTGTCTCTTATCTTAATTTTAATTGGCTTAGGAGTGCATTAGGCCATCGTTGTGTTTGAATGCTTGAGTAATCTTTGTGAACTTTAGCTTATAAATCACGTAGCGGAATTGTAGGTTAAACATCCAAAAATAACCTTAGAGTTAGTTTATGAAACCTAGAGATTTCGTAGGCAATAACCTTAAGGTAGTCTCAAAGAGTTAGGGAAAAAAGCATACCCTACGACCTTAGAAAACACAACGCGTTAAGAATAAGGATGTGACAATTCAACCACCAATAAAAGATAACTAGAGACTAATAGTATCTAGGTAGACACATTTTTAATCATCATACGAGCACACATCAATAGACATAAGACTACCCATAGTTTAGATAATTAGATAGTAGAGTAATCGGTAGAAGTACCAACCCCCAAATCCAAACCCCGAGATTTTACCCTTAGCTTTGTAAAAAATATAAAAAAAATAATCTTCCTCAACCTCAACCTTAGCGTGGTACACTTCTCACTAGCATTCCTATTCCCCTAGAGAACGATATCAATACCCGAGGATTACCCAATACTACACTACAATGATTAGGTTCACTGCCTAGGGTGTTGAAAAACTTGTTCTGCGAAAAGGTAGTTCCTTTGACCCCGAACGCGTTATACACGCATCAGAAAGGAAATTGAAAGTTTTTTGTGTTTTTGAGCTTTTTTTAAGGGAGGAAATGAAAGTGGAAAGGAAATAGGAAGGAAATTTTGGTAAGTAAATATTCCTCCCACTTTTGGGAGGAAAGGGAAAGGAAATGGAATCGTATGTTGTGTAAAAACTAATATACCCTTTTTAAAAGATTTAATATTAACAATTTAAGGGCATATATGTAATTTGACCAATTTATTTTCCTTTTCCTCCCACTCAAGAACATGATTATGATTACTTTTTTTTTCCTTTCCTTTATCTCAAAAACATGACAATTAACACTTACTTTCCTTTTCCCTTTCCAATTCTTTTTCATTTTCCTTCACTCAAAACTCGAGAACTGAGCGTTAGATGTACGTAAACAAACCTTCGGGACTCCTTTCCCTCTGTTGGCCGTCTAGAAGGATCTAGGAGGGGGTTGGGTGACTGTTTTGAGAAGTTGAGGAGGTGATAGCTCAAACTTGGTGGACAAGTTATCAAGCTATATATACACCCTTTAGGAGCAAAAGAATACGACAGACATGACAAAACTCAAACCCTAAAACCTACGCATGAACTTCCATGTGATACCATTCGAATGCTATGCATGAAAAATGCCTGACGCATGCTATAATATCATGGCTTGATTAATATATCATTACACATCTCAATATCACATTTTGGGCCTCACTTTTCTTTAAAAACTTACAAATTATAATTTAAACCCTTTAACTAATTTTTCATTCATAACATTACCTCATACATTATATTTCATTCATTAAATGTCTATTACAAATAAAAATATACAAAAATAAAAACGCACGAAAATAAAAACATGCGGATTTTAAAAACATGAAAATTTAGAAAACATACGAATTACAAATGCTTATTCATCTTGTTCTAGTTCTTGTTGTCGTTGAAGATGTTTTTTTCCCAAAAATGCCCCATAATGTTTTGTTGGAGACTAATATGTGTATCTCTATCACGTATTTCTTTTGCCTTTCGACGCTAGACATCACATCTGTAGACCCACATTTGCTGTCTCATATGTGGTACCGGATTCTCCCACATTTCATTATACTCACTTAGTGCAAACTTTTGATCTTTTAAAATCGTGTTATGCAAAATAATGTAAGGATACATGATTCTACTTATCCTGTTAACTTTGTGTCGGTTTTTGTAGTATACCCCAACGTCCTTGGAGCACACCTATAGCACGTTCGACATCTTTTCGTACACTTTCTTTTTTCTTTTTAAAATAACCATGTTTATCGTAAGTTACAACCATGTATGATTTGACGAAAGTTGCCCACTATGGGTAAATTTCGTCAGCTAAGTAATATTTATTTTCTTACATGGTTCCATTTACCACATATGGAGTTATAGAGGCGACGTCATCAAGAATGTCGTCAAATAACGGAGAATTATCTAAAACATTAATATCGTTATTCGCCCTCGTCACCCCAAAAAATGCATGCCAAATCTATAAATCTTGCGAAGCAACAACTTCAAGCGTTATTTTTGGGTATTTTTTTTATCACCCCTACCATATTGCCCTTGCCATCCCACTGGACAAGTTTTCCATTCCCAATAAATGCAGTCAATGCTACCAAGCATTCCCAGAAAACCATGATAACGCTCATGTCTTGCATAAAGATTTTAAATGTCGTCATAGGTTGGTTTTCTTAAATACTCCAGCATAAACAAATTAATAGCGCACTTGTTAAAATTATCAAGAAAATCACGTAAGGTATGCTTACCCATTTGCAAATATCATCAAACGCATCAGGAGAGGTATCGTATGCCAATTGGTGTATGGCGGATATACACTTCATAATAACATCTATACTCATTCGACCCATAGCATTGGGTCCGTAGCTAAATAATTTAAAATGCCTTGAAAGAGAATCGGAAGTATAAGATTCAATACCTTTGACTATTTCTAGAAATAGTTTCCGGCTCATACGATATCTTCTTCGAAAATTCACGTGCGGATACTTGCAAACTTGATTGAAATAGTCATTCTTCAAACGTACTTCAATAACCTCAGGTTCACGGTAGATCGGGTTACAGGTCAAGCGAGGTCGAGCTGCTTCTTGTTCTAACCGTTGGTGATATTCGTATGCGGCCACCATAAAGTATACGTTAGTTTCGTCATCTACATCGGGCCAGTTGGTACGCTCTTCGTCACTTTGATTCGGATCTATTGTGAAATAACAATTTTTTTTTTTTTTTTTTTTTTTTTTTTTTTTTTTTTTTTTTTTAGAGAGGAAGTATATAAATTTGAGTTTGAGTTGTGGAAGTGTGGAAAAAAAGATTGTGTATAAGTGGATATTTATATTACTCCGTTATTAAAGGTTTTGATTTTTTTTTCTTCTTTTTAAGTAGGCGTTATAATGCATGTAGTACTTAGGTAATTTTTTCTTTTTATTATTATTATTTTTTTTTTTAATTTCAAATCTTGCACTAGCCGTTGGAGCTAGGGACTAGTTATGCTTTTTTTTTTTCGTTTCCCATTTGTCGCCTTCTGTTTTGTTTCTCACGTTGCCATGGCAACCCCCAGCTCAACGCTGAGCCCAACGCTGAGACCATGGTATCATAACATCACATCAAAATTTGCCAACTCAGCATAACGTCGGAGATGACGTTAACATACCCAATGCTCTTATATGGATTAGGATTTTCTCATGTTCATTTTGAACATAAGAAGTCATGTTCAAAGTGATGTGAGTGAACATTTATTTTTAAATAAAATAAGTCTTAAAATGATGCACACTTAATAACATACCGAAACAATGAATTGGTATTTCTAAAGACTAACAAAGGTCCAAGAAATATGATAATGTGCCTGACAATTGACTCATTATGGACTAAAATATTATCATTATCTTCGATGATAATGTGGTGTATATGATCGTTTTTTTAGTATAAAGAACTCAATTTAGATACCACTTCGGAGATTTCTTTATTTCTGATATCTAGATCTTTTCTGTATAAGAAGGACAAGGAGAATGTGGAGTTAATTCTAACAATGGCTTCATTTCTAGTCACACTATTAGCTTTCCTTCTCTTCTTGCTCTTCCTTATTTCAATACTTAGAAGCTTTCGGTCAAAAACCCTCCTCTCACTACCACCCGGACCTACCGGACTTCCTATAATTGGAAACCTCCATAAGCTAGATATCTCTGACCTACCGGACCACTTATGGAGTCTCTCAAAACGTTATGGCCCTTTAATGTTCATTCGCCTTGGTATGGTCCAAACCCTTGTAGTTTCTTCGGCTGAAATGGCTAAAGAAGTGTTGAAAACAAATGATTTGAACTTCTGCTCTAGGCCTTTATTAACTGGCATGCAGATGATGTCATACGATCATAAAGATATTGCTTTTTCACCCTATAACGAGTATTGGAGACATATGAGGAAGACTTGCATCCTTCATCTCTTCTCAATGAAACAAGTTAATTCGTTTCGTTGGGTACGTGAAGAAGAAGTGTTTGATATGATCAATACAATAAAGACTCGAATTCCGTCCAAACAAGTAGTGAACTTGAGTGAAACTGTGATGATTCTCACAAGTAATATCATTACTAGGGTGGCTTTTGGGAAGAGACCGTCTGCTTACACTGACGGACAGGAAGATGTGAAACGATTCCAAGAGAATATGCACGAGTATCAAGCTATGCTTGTTAACTTTTATTTTAAAGATAGCTTTCCCTTCTTGGGGTGCCTTGATAAACTCAATGGCACCATCGCTCGGTTTGAAAAGCTTCTAAAAAATATGGATGACTTCTATCAGCAACTCATCGATGAACATTTAAATCCCAACAGGCCAAACATAATGCAAAAGGATATGGTGGATATTTTGCTAGAACTTAAAAATTCAGACCCTTCACTCAATCTCAGTTTTGATCATATTAAAGCTATTCTCATGGTGAGTAATTTGCATTTCACTCTTTAATTTTAAATCTAATGTATATATATATATTTTTTTATTATGCCTTACTTTTTTTTTTAAATGTTTAGAATATATTGATAGGGGGGACAGACACGAGTGCTGCGACAGTGGTGTGGGCGATGACATTGCTGATGAACAATCCTAAATCTCTAAAGAAACTTCAGGAAGAAGTGAGGAATGTGATCGGGAACAAAGGGAAAGTAGACGAAGATGATCTTGATAAACTCAAATATTTAAAATCAGTGATCAAAGAGACACTCAGATTGTATCCAGTGGCTCCACTTTTACTCCCTCACGAATCAAGAGAACGATGTGTTTTAAGTGGCTACGAGATTCCCAAGAAGACTTTAGTCTACGTTAACGCATGGGCATTAGGGCGAGACCCAAGTACATGGGAAAGACCAGAAGAGTTTGAGCCAGAAAGGTTCATCATGGGTAGTAGCAGTAATATTGATTACAAAGGGACAGATTTCCAGTTTATCCCATTTGGGTCTGGTCGTAGAATTTGTCCCGGGTTGTCGATGGGGGCTGCAAATGTGGAGATTACTCTTTCTAATCTTATTTACTCATTCAATTGGGAACTACCTGTGGGAACAACAGGGATTGATACTTTAAGGACTCATGGAATTGTAACACATAAAACAAATGCGCTTCGACTTGTGGCAAAGGTTTACAATCATGACTGTAAGAGCTGATCTGTATAGGCTTCTTGTACTAGAATAAATTGGTTAAACATGTTATGTTTTCAGAACCTGGGATGATCTATGTCTTTTGCTTATCTATATGAAAAATCATAATATATTAAGTATATATTTTCTTACTACATGTTGACAAACGAAAACGTCAAATAGCAAAAAAAAACATATTTATAGCTTAAACTTATACTAAAACAATAGGATCATTCACATTTCATACGCAAACACATGTGGAACAAAGTTGCAAAATTAAAGATCTTTTAAAGTTTGTAGTGCACATGTGAAACAAAGTTAAATGGGAAAATTTTAATCAGTTGCGCCTGATAGAATTTAAAGTTTTGTGTGTGTAAGTGAGTGTGCTGTGAGTTGTATTTGTTTGAGCCTGTTATCAGCAAATGGTGATAAAGTTGTAACCATAACAAGAGAAAAAGGTAAAAGAAAATACAAAACAAAGACCTGTAACTCGTATTATCGACCCAATCATATGTCTTAACATGACTAATCAGTCAGAATAGAGGTGGTGGTCACCTTCCATCACCTTCCATTTCAATTCAGCATCACCTCAACGTTACATCATCATTCACATCCTCTCATTTACTCTCGCTTTTTACTCACAATGATCATCACTCCCTTCACCTTTCACCCTATTTTTTTTAACAAAATTAATTACGTAGGAAAAACTAAATTAAACTTTTATTCATAATTAAAAACATTACATTGAAAATAAAAAATAAAACATCATAAGTTAAATTAAACTTCACAAGAAAGGTGTAGTACCAAAACGGCACGAAGGTTTTGATGCACTTGTGATGATTTGATTTGTCAGATAACGTGTAGCACTTGTTCATGGGGTCGTACGAGGTCCTTCGATTGATGTTCTTTTTTTAATCATATTATATAATATGATGCATGTATGCATCATATTAGTTATTCTTTCCGGACTCGTCAGTCGTGCGATATTGACTTATATAACCCAATTTTTATTTAGAACACCAAACGCTCGTTTCACATCTTTCATTTTCGTTTCATGCATTCGCTTATACCGAATTCACTTGTGGTCATCGTCGACTGATTTGAAATCAACTAAACAAGTGTCACTCATTCCAGATATACCTCGTTAACAAGATAATATCTCAATATGTACAATCAAGGCTTCCTAACATTCTCGGAAACCCGTGCTTTTTTTCATGAAACGTGTATAACTTTTAAACATCAGTGATAATAGGTTTTCGCAAAGACTCTACTCCAAAAATTCATAACAGCCTAACAAAAATTATCAAGAGATAGATGAGCATTTACTTCGCCCATTTGCAAATATTTATCAAATGCGTAAGGAGCAGTGTCGTATGCCAATTGACGACTTACGAATGTGCACTTTATCAATAGGGAAATGGATTTGACAACGTGTCATTTGGTCGTCTATCAAAAGATTATGTATTTGAGTGGAAAGATAAAGATACAAACTTACATACCTAAGTATCGCGACAAGTGTAGATCTCTTGGGTTGTTGTTCAAAAGGAGTGGTGAACTTAAGATGAAAATTTGACGTGGACTATTTTACGCGCAAGTTAAAGTTTAATAATCACCGTTTCTGTTACACGATAAATTTTGAAACAGTAAAACGTAAAATACAAATTAATTAAAACAATAATTTGATAATTCTTAAACATAAAACACACTTAACACTAAAGTGTGTGTGTAAAATACAAAAGTTTTTAAATACCACATTTAAGTTTAAATAAAAGGTAAAATACAAACTAATTAGTAAATGAGAACCAATTTATCAAGGGTGCGTTTGGTTTATAAGTGGGGTTAGATTAAGATTTGAATTTGATTTAAGATTTAGATTTGAGATAGATTTCGGAAAGAGAAATTATATTTATTTAATTATATCTTATAATAAATTTTAAATAAAAAATATTATCTATGAAAGAAATAAAGAGAGAGATAAACACACCAAGTGGGTTCCATCTGAATCAAATGCAAGACCTTACCATCTTGCAAGGATTTGGTTTTGTTTGTACCATCCCCAATTCTTAATTCACCACTTCCAACCAAACTCATTTATTAACTACCAACCCTAATCCCAACCTTCAAAACCCATCAAACAAACGCACCCTTATTAAAACTAAAAAGTTGTGAAATAAGAAAAGATAAAAAGATGCGTAGGAATAATCAATTGAACTGGGTTGTGTTATTGAGACCCCCTTGGCGTACATGTTCTCTATTTTCCAACAACCTCCACCCCCTTTGAACTCTTATTTACAGTACAACACAATTTTTTATCAGTTTATGTTCCGCACTTTTTACCAGTTTGATATTTTGACTTATTAAATTTTATTATTTTTTTCGCACTTTCCATTTGACATTTTTATAATATAAACAAAATTATAAAATAAAAAAGAAAAAAAAAACCAAAAAACATGAGAATATAACTTTATAAACAGGGAATCTTAAGACTTTAAGTAGTGGTGCAAGTCACTCACCGCCACCTCATTTTTCTCTCTTCTCTTATTTCCACTCACTCCCACTCACTATACATCTGTTTTGGTCACTTCCACTCACCATACATCCCTTTTTTTTATTTAATTAAATACTTTATATTTATAAACAAAAACGTAAATGTGAAAGTAAACTTAAATAAAATCGTACAAAATTAAAAACGTACACGTACGAAATTAAAACTAAAACCACTTCATTAAAATAAAATTACAATACGAAAATCAAATACAATATGAAAAAAAATAATAATAATAAAAGACACAACATACTACGATACGAAATTTAAAACACAAATGACGATACGATACGAAAACACAAATCATCCAACGGTTCTCATGAAGCTTTTATATTGATTTGTAATTTTCGATGAGATTTGTCTTCTCATCCCAGACTTGCAACATTTGTTCCCTAACGTTCTTCAAGGCGAAATGAAGTTGCACATCTGTTTCCTCAGTTCTTAATAGAGTTTGTAGACCGACCCTGATAGTCGGATGATCTTGAGGCAGCTCACGCAACCTTTCGAATAATAAAAACGCTAAGTAAGACGACTATTAACGCTACAATATATAATACTAACAAGAAGTACGTAGAGTAATAAACACAATAGTTAATAAAAAAATAAGAAATAATAAGAAACAAATAATAAAGTGCAGTGATTATATTTTGTAAAACACCATATCGTGAGCTCTAAATGTTGGAGACGTGGGTATATGATGTGATATATAACCAAAAAGGGTGTTCAAATTAAATAACTCAACCCTTTATTTGACGTCTAACTAATGTATGAGATAACAATTTTCCTTTTTTGACAATGCCAATCCATAGGTTGGTACTTGGAGGACTAAGCAAGTTGTTTAGTTTTTTACTCATTCATATGCGGACACGAATGCCTTTTGAAACTGGGAACTATCAAAATGTTCGAGCTAAAAACAATGTTCAAACTGCAGACAAGAGTGCATATCCGAAACTTGCTATGCTAAAAAGTGGTCAAGCCGCGGACACGAATGCATCCGAAACTGGGGGCTAACAAAATGTTAACTCAAATAAATGTTCAGTTGTGGACACGAATGCATATCCGAAATTGGGAGATATCAAACCATGTATTTCTTTAACCGGTTCTTTAGAAAATGAAATATATCTTAGAACAATAAGGAAACAAAATTACAACTGGATGGTTCCAAAGAGGAGAACCAAAGGGGCTGATTTTGTTTGGATTTCTTATGCCTTGTGATGGCTTTCTTTATTTGTTTTGTTAGATGTCAAATTTTTGTTTGGAAAAATTACTTGACCTTGATAATTTGTTCTCATACAATATTTAAGGATGCTATTTTACTATGATGTTAAGGTCACTCTTAACCATACATAGCTTCACCCATGTGGCCATGTGCATGTTTAATTCATATAATCACAAACAACTACGGAGTACTACACAAGTCATATATGTGTTTAAGTGTCATAAACATCTTAAACGAAAATTTTTGCCCAATGAGACCAGTCTTGATGGTATTCAAACTCTTCAAAGTATAAATTTTGAAGCCTCTCCATTTGGCATTTGCTAAAAAGAATCAATCAAGGGAGTTACAGAGAACAATTTTAAAGTGGAATAAGAATGATAATAGACTTGTTGCACGCATCTTTGATATATTAAGGTGCTTTGCATATCTATTTCTACTAAACATATAATTTTTATATTCAGGTTATTCAGTGTGTACAAGTACAACAACAACATACCCAATCTCGTTGAGACGAGGTATGGGAAGGTAGAATGTAGACAGACCCTACTCCTACATCAGAATAAACCCGAGCGTAAGGTGACTGCTTCCAGTAAGACCTTCGGCAAGTGTGTGCGGTGAGAGTGCTCATAAAAAGGGCAAGTGAGAAAGTGAGCGGTTAAAGTGCGCAACAACAAGGAAAAGCATGCGAAATACAAAAGCATAGAAGCAAGCATATAAGGCAGATCATATAGATATAAAACCATCCAAAGAGCATAAATAAGCAAGCGCCGCAAGAAACTAAAAAAAAAGGAAAAAAAGCAACCAATAATATAGAGCAGATAAACAGAAAACCAGCACATAAACATAAAAATACAAACGTCGCAAGAAACTAGGAAAAAAAAAAAAAAAAAAAAAAAAAAAAAAAAAAAAAAAAGAGACACGAGCAAAGCAAAAACGCAAAAAGCAAAAGGGTTAAAACACCAAGAAAGACTCAAGAAAAGAAAAGGGGGCAAAAGGCAAAAGTGGGGCAACACAAATAGGCCTCTACGGAAGCCTCAAAACACCTAGATCCTAAAGGAATCTAGTTAAGGGCTCTAAAGCCTAAAGGGAACTACCCTCGAACAACCTTGCTAGCTCAAACTACCCGCAAAATCTAATCCTAAAAAATGAGTAATTAACATTGCATATGTTGAATAATCACTAATTTTTATTATCATATATATATTATAAGATTCAGTACGATCATTGAATGTGGACTCTATCACCGTTTATTGATCCATACGATTAATTGAGCAAGTGACATTAACAATCAAGGTTTCGTGCTAATATAAACCATCATGGAGTTACTCATGGAAGCTCAAGAGCTCTTAATAATTATCTCATTTATTGCCAATTGTAAAACTTTCTGTATAAATACCATGCATGTGGATATGTCATATAATTCATTCCAACTAAACATTTTTTAAGACCAAACAAAATATCGGTGGCAAAGGTGGTGGTGGAGGTAGCGGCAAAAGAGGTGGTGGTGGTGGAAAAGGTGGTGCGGCTCAGCTAAAGGTGGAGGTAGCGATGGTGGGGAAGGATCAAGTTCCATGAAGGCACCGGGCGGTGATTAAAGCCACAACAATATCAATCATAAACATAAGTATCCAATTGTATGTGGTGGATATACATTTCTGATGAAGATAAGGTTTGTAACTCACAACTTTTTAAAAATTGTAGCAAAAACTATAATTTTAAACCCTAACCCTAATGTGAATGCAAGATGTAATTTGATAGAGTTTGCATGGCCACTTTTCAATTTTACAAGTAAGAAAGTGAGGATAATGAACTTGAAAAGTGAATCCGAAGGGTTATAAGGTGAATGGTCAAGATCAAATGCAAAACAAATGAATTTGAAGTTTGTACGCCATGTAGTGAAAGAGAACGATATCGCGATTATGAAGACCATGGTGCAACGTACTTGTATGAGGGTCAAGATTGTGATGACTAGAATGAGTGTGATGAATCTCTATTACCTCTACAGATATTTGATGATATGTGATAGCAATAGGTTAGTGATGCATATATAGTTGATATGTTGATTATGAAGTTGATAATGACTAAATGTGATACAAAATTCTTATGATCTGGATGGAACAATGACTAAGCTTCTGAAGCTATGGCACTTGTACAAAAATAGGGCGGTTCTGCTAATCAGCGTGCTCATCAGATGAATTGATTCCATTTTAACCATTTCAATGAGGTACTTTTGTGTAAACTTGCATCTACTATTGTCACCTACGCATCAGTTGAACTATTATAAATGTCGATGCAATTTTTGATCAATCTTGAATAATCAAGTCATAGTTACTAACAACAACTAGCAAAGCTTATTATGGTTTCCGCTTTGACTGTGTTATTAAGAAACAGAAAAGTCATATGTTTGTAGAAACGGGAAAGAAAAGTATTAGAAAATAAAAATGGAAAAGGTAACATAGGTTTACACTCATTTTGGCAAATGTCCATCCAAAAGTGAGAGTAAAAGTATTAGCAAAGGATGTGCATGACATACTATAGTTGACAAGTCATCAATCTACATAGGACTTTTAGGTAACATTTGGTAATATAAAACAAATTAAAAAAGCTAAGTTTAAGACATAAGCAAGAGTTCAATAGTTTATCAAAAAAAAAAATGGTGCAACGCACGGGTCTGAATGCCTCATATGTTTTTAGTATTCTAGTGAAATCCAATTATCTAGGTTGTTAGGAATTGGAAATTCCATAAGGAAGTGTCGGTCACCCCAATTATTGTTTAGCATATCTTAGCTCTTAGACTTTATGTTATTTAGTGTTTATTAGTTAGTTATTAGCATAGTTTAGTTTAGAGTAACACCGTGAAGGAAGGACGGGTCTTTACCCACTGTATGCCTGATCCACAGTCCGACAGGAGGACGTATTAGCTGTAACTATAAATACCCCTTCCATCCTTGGAAGGGGTGGAGCTTCTTAATCTAACATTCATTTTTGTTTTACTTTCTCTCTCAAGAACTCCCTCTCTACTCTCTTCATCTCTCTAACATGGCTTTCTTGATTTATCACCATCGTAGACCACCCGAATCATCAAACAACATAATATGTATGATCCTACAATTGGCATCAGAGCTCAGGTTTTGTTGTTTGTGTTGATTCTCGTGCTCGATTCATGGTTTTATGCTGTTTTCATGCGACTTTTTGATGCGGTATGTGTAGTTTTTGATGCGGTTTGACATGGTCGTGTGATGTGTGATACTTGTTGCTACTGATTGTTGCTACTAATTGTATGGTCTTGTAGTGTGTGATGTTTGATATGGACGTCATTTATGATTGGTCTTAAGTAGTTTCTATTTAAATCAATTGGCTTTAAGAATTTTTTTTAACATATTTTAAGTTGGTTTGAATATGATTTTACTGGTTCTATCAAGTTTTTTTTCTGGAACTGAATATGTCGTTAAAAGATGGTTAGTACTCAAATCGTCATTACAGTTTTCTGGGCTATACAGTACAGTTCGTGGTTGCGGTTTGTCACTTGCTCTTCAGTGCGGTTTGTGGACTATGTCAGTTGTGCGGTTTGTTGTGATGTCCTGATATAATATGTGGTTTGTTATAACCTGTCCAGGTAGAATGCATTGGAAGCAGTTTGACTAAAACAAGCGGTTTGTACAAAGCGTTTTGACCCTTTGTTTTTCTTAAAGCGGTTTGACAAATCTAGTATGCGTTTTGTCAAAAACAGGTATGAGGTTTGACACATGAGATTTGTCTCATGTACGGTTTGTATTTTATGCGGTTTAACTCTTGGTCAAGTGCGGTTTGATAAGGTCAGTGCGGTTTGATAAGTCTTGTTGCGATTTATTGACCACTACATTTTGGATGATTAAAGATGAAAGATTAAAGTGGTTACAAATTCAAATCGACCAAATCATATCCAACTGTCTCGAATCAAACAAGAATCAAGACATACAAAACTAAATCACGACAAGATCAAAGTATACTATGTTATCAAATAAGATCGATTTACAACATCATACAAATAACCATTTGGTTCAATACATTAATCAGCATCAACTATCACAATCACCAATCAATCTCAATACATTTACCACACATCAAGACTCGTATCACATCTTAAGCAACAATACATCTCAGTTTTGATTATTATTCGTGGTATTCAATGAATAGCCAAACATTAGAAAGGTCTATCTCACGAAATAATAAAACTAACCCATCATCGATCCATACCTTGTGATAATATCCGAACTATTTGTTGAAATAAAGAACAAAATCATGTAAGACTTCATACTCATTTCTAGTTCGTTTAAATAGAATGACAAGCGAATAAAAAAAAATGGGTAATCTCAGACTTTTTGTATACAAGGGATCTCATTGTTCTCGTGGGGTAGTGATTTAACAATGACCTTTTTCAGATCCAAACTACGTCAAAGAAAAATCATCACTGATCTTTTGTTTTTGATTCATATCCGAACTCTTAAAGAAAAACAATTTAACAAATCTGTTAATTGTTGTCTTTGGCTCGTGTAATATCATGTCAAGTATTCGAAACTTACCAAGACCTTGATGTAATGGTTTGAGCCATCCCTGTGGCATTAATGAAGTACTCAAAGCCATCCCTGTGGCTAGGATTTTACTAATCCGATTCATGAAAAGAAAATATTAACCTGTTTTCTTTCGGATTTAATTTTAAGTAGTGGCTATTGAGATGATATTAGAGTGATATGTGAAAGGTTGGCTTGGATTTGATTAAGAATTATTAATGAGATATGGAGCATTTTTTATTACAGAAGAAAAGGGGCAGACGAATTGTTGAGATTATTTAGGGTTTGAGGAGGATTTTTAGGAGATGGGGCGTGTTATGTGTGAGTAATATTAGGGTAACTTGAGTGATATAAGTATCTTTATATATCCCTAATGTGTTGGGTTTGGCTGAATTGGATTTTTTGATCATGGGCCTCAGTGAACAAATTTTTGGATGGGCCGTATTATTAAGGTGTTATTTGGGATATGGTATATGCGATTATTTGTGGTATATGTGGCTATTTGGATCTAAATTGAATTGGTGGGCCGAATTGGTGTTATAAACGTGGTGCCTTGGGCCTAAGTATTGTTATCTCATTCGTTTTTGGACTGTTAATTAAATGAGCTTTCGTTGGTCTTGATGATATTAGGTACAATATAAATTAGATTAGATATTTGTTTTGAACTGAGTCAAGTTAATATCATTTACTTGGGATTTGATTTTTGGAACGTACGTGGGCTTGTGAGTAAACCGGATAATTTAGATATTGGATATTGGGCTTTAACGAGTTTGTGACGATGTAACTTGATTATGAGATTTAGGTTATGAAATTTGATGATGAGATTTGTTGAGATTTATTGATGAGTCATTATGTTATGCGGGTTGACTGTTTGGGTTATACATTTTCACGGAAGATGCTATTCACGGCTTGACTTGATGGTTGAACATAGTTGACTACGGGGTTTTTAGTATTTGGCATTTCTTATTTGGATCTGAAGTGACGTTTTCCAGGCGCATTTACTTATTTCATCTTCTTTCTTTCTACCCTTCCGCGAAGACGACTTGTTTGGGCATTTATAGAGGGTGATGAAGACTTGGCTATTTGGTTACTTCTGTGATTCTTTCTCGCTTTACACACAAAGTAGATATCACTTCGGTGTCTCACGCAGCTGAGGATACGTCAAGAGGTTGTGTACATTGGGTACACCGTTTCTTTTTCACAAGGATTAGTACAAGCTTAAGTAACAAATCTGGTGTTAATACAAATAAGCCGTAAAAACGTTTATTTATATTTTACGATCTTCTAATATTTTGTCGATAACAAATGTAAAATCATTTTAAAGAAACAAATAAAATACGTACATGGTTTGAGCCAATACTTTTCTAACACACTTACGCTTTCACATAAAACACTAAAACAAGTATAAGTGATTTTATGATTTAGTATTACATATGTACAACAACTAGTGTTTACACATTTGGGTAAAATATACACATAACTAGTATGTAGTATATTGGGTAATATAAATGGGTAGAAACTTAAGTATCATAACCCATTGACCAAATACATTGAATGTAGTTGGGTACAACCCAAAGTCCATGACCCATATCCATGGAGCTTGACCCATAACCCATTGCATGACATCATGCTTATGTCATATATGGATAATATCCATGACCCATGGTTTTAATCCATGGCCCATAGTTTCAATCCATGAACCATGGACTAGATGCATTGCATCTTGAAGGTACATTGAACCTACTTGATATCCATGACCCATGACCCAAAACCCATGAGCAAAAGGGAGCGTCCCACGGATCCCAGTGATTACACTGGACGGATCCCTTAAGGGAGGGATCCGTGGGATCCGTGGAACAGTGGACATTTTCTCTCTATAAATAGTGAGCCATTTCTTCATTTTTTCTTACCCCTTTCTCACATACTTTCTCCTTGAGTTAAAAACTCTCTAACCCCAGATCCAAGTGATCTATGTTTGTAGTTTTGTTTTTGTGTGATTCTCTAGGTTCCTCTTAAAGGCGAGATCGCCACCTTTGAAGTCAAGCAAGCTCAAGTCCATGAGTTGTCATGCTTCCTCATCATCAAGACTACTGAAGTCCTCTTGTTGATGGTTCTTTTCTTTCTACTAAGAAGTGTTGTGTTGAAGACATTAGTGAAAGATGTCTCAAGTGTCAAGACAAAGACATTAGTGGAGGGTGTCGATCGTCCGTATTGTAGGCATTCGTGAAGGGTGCCTAAGAGTCAAGTCACAAGACATTAGTGAAGGGTGTCTTGAAGATCTAGTCAAAGGCATTAGTGAAAGGTGCCTAAGATATACATTCGATATGGTGTGATTCGATGTACAAGATAGATTAGTATTGGGTCAAAGGATATTGTTATCCTTGTTGACATTATAAGGAGTACACCTCCTTTGGGGTTAGTTAATTGGTGTAGAGTTGGGTAGTACTTCCTCCATTATAATGGAACTCGGTATCTAGCCTAGTACCGGATAAAGGGTAAGCGACGTTGTGATAGGATTGGTTCACCTTGGTGTAAAGAACCCGGTGGTTAGCCTAGTACCGGAAAAAGAGTAGGCAACGTTGTGAAGGTTTCTCCACCATAAGGAGTTGGTGTTGTGTAGTGATTACGAACTCTCGAGTAGGTGACTCGGGGAGTAGAGTAGGGTAAGGAAGGTGTCCTTGTAGGCGAACCACTATAAATACTCGCGTTGTGGTTTTGTGCTTCTCACTCTTTATCTTTTCATTACATATTTATATTTCTATATGTTTGTTTATCAACATCCAACACACATCCAAATAGATTGACATAAGTCGATCTAAATAGTTTAAAACAAATTTTAATTGGCAAAACTCTTCAACCCCTCCTTCTAGTTTTCCACAATTGGCATCTGAGCTTCGTTACCAAGTTTCTTAAAGTATATTGTACTTCAAAAACTTGATACGATCCATGGTTAATTGAAAACTATAAAGAAGGTTTTTCATAAAAACAAACACCATGTCTTTTAAAACTCTTTGTTTGGATGTTGATTAGATGACAACATTTTCCTTATTATTTATTCTTCATTTAAATTGCACTAATCCTCTTTGTCATGTTGCTTAGTCAAAGCTCATACCTACCAAGCCATAGGAATCGCTTGGTAACAAGAATACCTTCCCTAAGGAGGTATCTTAAACACAAAGGAGCCGGAATTGTCTACTGAAATTTGTTGTGTCATTTGTAAAGACATTCCTAAGTGCATTAGAGGTATGACTTTCTACTTATCTCTAAATGAAATTAGCTTGATAAATAAAGATGCTTACATAGGTATCTATATGATTATCTTTTGTGCATATACATGTATTACATGTAGCTTCATTAGGAAGCCTTTTCTCACATACGTGTTACTTTTTCGTCTAAAGTCGTGGTATAAAAAACTTGTGTTTTATTTCACCTAATCCAAAAATCATATCTTTCTAATAATAAAACAAAACACAAATCTCAAAAATTCCTCCTTCCCCATAAATAAACCCTCTGTCGTCCACTCTATCAAATCCCCACTTTTTCAAATCTTCCACTTTTAAAAATTACCTCTCATTCATAACTTCATCTTCCTCTTCATCTCATCTCATCTCAAACCAAGACCAAGAAGGTTCATCATCAACATGGTTTACATCGCCTTCGTGCTCATCGCCTTAACACTCATCGCTCTTGTGTTCTCTATGATGAAGTTCTCATACGGAGACATATACTTTGTGTTGTTAATCTACATTGGGGTTATATACCCAATCCTTTGTATCATTCTTAGCATTGAAATGAAATATTACTAGTTTATCTGGTTTATTATCTTAATGTGTTTTCTCACATTTTTTATTTATATCTTTCGTATCTTTTCATGATACATTAGAAACCATTAATGCATGCTAAAAGAAAATGTAGGCTAATACACATATCTTGGTATAAAACTATAAAACTATGTGTTTATAAAAAATCTGCTTCTGTTACTACAGATTCACGGATCCCTGTAGGTATGCTAGTCGGATCCCTGATAGAAAGGAACCGTGGGAACCGTCCTTCTGGATAACAGATTTTTCCATGCAAAATAAAAACCACTTTCTTCCTAAAAGAAATGTTCTACTAGAATGTCAAACATTAAGTGAGTTAAATGTCATTGTTAATAAACATCTTGTAAAAACGTTAGGTAATCATTATTTTACCCGTAATACGTCACATCCTAGTAACTTCTCTTTCCTATAGGTTTCGCTATGTTGCATGAATATGAGTTTGATTTTTCACTCACTAGCGTCTACACTCCTAACATCTCCCTTGAGCCCAACACACCTGGCAATCATGTCCGTGGGTTCAATAATCTCGAAACCCATCACTTCCACGAAGGACGTATTGTCGACACTCCTCTACAATCCAAAGAAGGTATCAATACCTCCTTCCGAACCATAGGATTGGAATGTCTTCTCAAAATTAACGAGAAAATATGTCCAAGGTTTGTATTGGAATTCTTCCTTCAAGTCGAACTCGTTCGTAACGAGGATCGTTCTCTATCTCTTTGGTTTTGGATCAAAAACCAAAAGTTTGTTTTAAATCTTGGGCAATTTGCTCAAATTCTTCGAATTCCAAATCATGGATAATGTGCCTTCACCGAAGATTGGTCTCTTGATTCTCTCTTCAACTTTCGTGAAGAAAATAGTCCATATTGTTCACGCATACCTTCCCCGCAAGACTTGACTCGCACAATATGCAAACCTCGACCCTATTACTCCGATCCAAACATTATCTATACAAATGATATCCGAGAAGAGTACAAGGCTCTCGCACTCATCCTACGGGAAAATGTTTGGAGTCTTAGGGGAAATTGAGAAATCCTTCTCGCTTGTTGTGCTTACATAATGTATTGTTTGCTAACACAACAACCATACAATCTCGCCTACTTCTTCGCAAAGCGAATTGTAAATCTTCAAGGCTCCAAGAACAAACTCATCCCTTATGGAATGTTCTTGACGTGCCTTTATCATAACATCATGTACTTCCACCCTCAATTTCAAAGTCCGTTGTACGTACTTGTGAACAAGATGATGGAACCTCTGAACACATCTCTCATGAAGACTTTCTTCATTCCTGAATCGGCAAACACTCATCAACCATTTGATGATCCTTCTAGCAAAAACGCTCAAGGAATTTAGTAATCTTTCAAATAGGATCAATCCTTAGTATTCATGCTTTATCAATGTAATCCAATTTCTTTCATGAAATAAAACATTTTACATTTTAGTGTTAGAACCTCTTAAACTAACCTTGAAATAAAATGCATTGTCAAAATCATTGCATACCTTTAGTAAAGGTTCTGCTTAATAGATAGGCGGATCCCAAAGTTTGTGCTAGACGGATCCCTACTCTTAGGGAACCGTGGGATCCGGCAAACAGAAAATGCAATTACAATCATTGTATTTCAAACATGTCCTTAGAACACTTCACATAAGCTAGACATACTACCTTAAGGCAAATTGAATCCTTATCAAGTTAAGTAGATCTTTCGTACTCACACATAACTCACTTAGATCACTCTCAAGACGCTTGTAGATCTATCGTCTCACTTAAACCCACTACTCTTCCGCTCTCAAACACTCATCATTTGTCACATGATCCCTCATATCTAGCTTTGGAAATCTTTCAATTATGGCAAAATTGATCATAATCATCCTTACCTCAAAATTGGTCAAAATTGATCAAATTCTAGTCTTTCCATCTTAAAGTCTTTAGGATATTCTCCAAAACATTATCCTAAGTCACTATCTGATCTCTAGAATAATTTAGCTCCATTTGACACTCTCATAATCTTAAGTGTCATCTTTGTTCATTCATTGGTACTCATGAAAGTTCCAATTTATTCCATAAAAAGCAATCATTAGCTACATCACTCATTACCCTTAAGTATTTGAGCACCTCTTCATTTAAGACACTTAGATGAACTGAAACACTCAAAAAGAAATAGGCATTAAACCTTACAAACATCATTGCTATCTTTTCTTAATTAGCTGTTGATAGACGGATCCCTAGGATTAGCCTAGGCGGATCCCTCGTTGGAGGGAACCGTGGGATCCGTATGACAGACTCATGCCAACTCTAGCTAAAACAATCATTTCAAGATCATCTTGCTAACTTAAACACTCCATCTCATCTTAAATGAGTTCCTAGATCAGTACAACTCTGAAGTTGACTCTTGGCACGTTAATCATCACATTCCAATGAATTTTAGTGGCTTAAGTCTTGAATGCACTTGCCAAATCCCTTGCTTTATAAAACCATATTGTTAGGACTCCTAAAATCATCATCTTCATCCTCATTTTCAGCACTTAGAAATCCTTACAAACCTCTTGAAATCATCTCATCATGAGGAAAGCTCCAAGTGGTAACTCATCCACCAAAGAACCACCCAAGAAAATTGATCGTGTTATACACGAAATCTCTTCAACCGAATCATCTCCAGTCAAATCCACAAATGCAAGGATTTCTCTTCCACCAATCAAACCAATCCCTAAAATGATAGTTCCCACAAAACTACCTATGCCAAACACCACCATACCTCCTAAACCAAACAATCCCATTTCCACTAAACCATCACCAATGGTGCCTAGAGCTATCTCATTCACGACTCCACTCTCATCACCACACCTTTACAATCTAGAGGATTTGCCTCCTAGGCTGTCTCATCCTCCTCCTCCGGCAACATTCTCCTCATTAGGAGGAATAATGGTACAAAATCAAAGTGTTGAGTCAACACTAGCTCCAGCTTCCTATTCGCCGTCACCATCAAATAATCCCATTTGGATTATGAGAAATTATCAAAGTCAAACACCCGACCATATGGAAGTTGACACTTCTCTACCACCACCATCATTCTTGGTCGAGCCATCTTTAAATGCGCCTTCACCAATCCCTCCATCGTTTGAGGCTCCCCAACTCGCTTCACTTGATCCTTCGCATCAAGCAATTTTATTTCTTCCACCACCACTACCTAGCCATGACAAAGATTGTTATCATTGTCAACATGTTGAAAGTTTGATACATGAAGTACGAGAAGATCAACGTTTCATGTTCTATTACCTTCTCGAACGTTTCGACGAGATTAAACCTAAACAAACTTGAGTTAGAGGATTTTAGTGGTGTCCTAGTATCAAGCGTTACTTAGATAAGTCTAGTAATTCCAAGTCATGTATCATTCATTTTCTTAGTTTTTAGAGTCATTTATATCATACCTCTAGTTTTATTAAATGAAATTACATGCTACTTGCTATATTTCTGAGTATATGATTATGTTGTATAATACATATCTCACTTTGATGTTAACATTATTAGTTATATCACCATTGCTGAATTCAGTCATCAGCCAGACGGATCCCTGAAATTTGCCTAGACGGATCCCTTCAAGGAGGGAACCGTGGGATCCGTGAGACAGAAAACTATTTTTCTGCTAACTTGAGTCATATTTGCAGGAAATTATGCATTATACTTGTTTTCTAACCTTTGTTTTGTAGTTATTCAATTTACACATGAAGACTTTGACACCCTAAAGCTAGGGGGAGCTTTGTGTCAAAGCAATACATTGCAAAATTACTTGCAATATTAGGATTACATATTATGACGTCCCTTTGCAAAGTTGCAATCATCAAGGAGGAGCACATTCGTCACATAGACGAAATCTTTTGCAAACTTAGTTGCAAATGAACTAGCTTAGTATTATCTTTCTTGACGCCCTCACATAAGGATGGACTCGTCAAGGGGGGAGTTAAGACGAGATCTTTTCCCATTATTTGCTCTCTATTATTTTTTTTCTTTTTTTCTCACATGTTTTTCTTAAAACAATGTGTTAGTTCACTTTTGAAGCTCTTTTTGTTTCGACAAGAAGGGGGAGAAGAAAGTAAAAACTACAAATTCAAACGTTTACAAATTTTATCTTTTTACTAAAAATAATTTTATATTTTGTCATCAACAAAAAGGGGGAGATTGTTAATACAAATAAGCGGTAAAAACGTTTATTTATATTTTACGATCTTCTAATGTTTTGTCGATAACAAACGTAAAATCATTTTAAAGAAACAAATAAAATACGTAAATGGTTTGAGCCAATAGTTTTCTAACACACTTACGCTTTCACATAAAACATTAAAACAAGTATAAGTGATTTTATGATTTAGTATTACCTATGTACAACAACTAGTGTTTACATATTTGGGTAAAATATACACATAACTAGTATGTAGTATATTGGGTAATATAAATGGGTAGAAACTTAAGTATCATAACCCATTGACCAAATACATTAAATGTAGTTGGGTACAACCGAAAGTCCATGACCCATATTCCTGGAGCTTGACCCATAACCCATTGCATGACATCATGCTTATGTCATATATGGATAATATCCATGACCCATGGTTTTAATCCATGAACTATGGAGTAGATGCATTGCATCTTGAAGGTACATTGAACCTACTTGATATCCATGACCCATAACCCATGACCCATAACCCAATACCCATGGGCAAAAAGGGAGCTTCCCACGGATCCTAGTGATTACATTGGACGGATCCCTTAAGGGAGGGATATGTGGGATCCGTGGAACAGTGGACATTTTCTCTCTATAAATAGTGAGCCATTTCTTCATTATTTCTTACCCCTTTCTCATATACTTTCTCCTTGAGTTAAAAACTCTCTAACCCTAGATCCAAGTGATCTATGTTTGTAGTGTTGTTTTTGTGTGATTCTCTAGGTTCCTCTTAAAGGCAAGATCACCACCTTTGAAGTCAAGCAAGCTCAAGTCCATGAGTTGTCATGCTTCCTCATCATCAATACTACTGATCCTCTTGTTGATGGTTCTTTTCTTTCTACTAAGAAGTGTTGTGTTGAAGACATTAGTGAAAGATGTCTCAAGTGTCAAGACGAAGACATTAGTGAAGGGTGTCGATCGTCTGTATTGTAGGCATTAGTGAAGGGTTCCTAAGAGTCAAGTCACAAGACATTAGTGAAGGGTGTCTTGAAGATCTAGTCAAAGGCATTAGTGAAAGGTGCCTAAGATGTACATTCTATATGGTGTGATTCGATGTACAAGATAGATTAGTATTGGGTCAAAGGATATTGTTATCCTTGTTGACATTATAAGGAGTAGATCTCCTTTGGGGTTAGTTAATTGGTGTAGTGTTGGGTAGTAGTTCCTCCATTGTAATAGAACTCGGTATCTAACCTAGTACCGGATAAAGGGTAGGCGACGTTGTGATAGGATTGGTTCACCTTGGTGTAAAGAACCCGGTGCCCAGTACCGGAAAAAGGGTAGGCAACGTTGTGAAGGTTCTCCACCATAAGGAGTTGGTGTTGTGTAGTGATTACGAACTCTCGAGTAGGTGACTCGGGGAGTGGAGTAGGGCAAGGAAGGTGTCCTTGTAGCCGAACCACTATAAATACTTGCGTTGTGGTTTTGTGCTTCTCACTCTCTATCTTTTCATTACATATTTATATTTCTATATGTTTGTTTATCAATATCCAACACGCATCCGAATAGATTGACATAAGTCGATCTAAATAGTTTAAAACAAATTTTAATTGGCAAAACTATTCAACCCCCCCCCTTTTTGTTTTCCACATCTGGGAAAATCTACTTCATGTTCAAGTTTGATATATCAGGTTTCACTTCTCCAAGTGGTCACAGCAATAGCCGAAAGAATTCTTGGATGGTGTGTTTTCCAAAGTGTTTAATAGTTGAGATGTGATCAGCAATTCCCATAGAATATTCGACGCCACAAAATGTCAATGATACTTCACAGTCTAAGCAAAATCTTTCAAAGGATCTTCAGCGTCAGTTACGATTTTTCAAGATGTTTGCTTATGACAAGAACTTCTCATGCAAATGGTCGTACACATTATCATGCTTCCGAAAGTTCGAAACCAATATGGGGGAGAAATGTGTACTCTGATGTTTTACGGTCAACCTCCTGGGGAAGTAGTGTATACTACTTGACTTAGTATGGTTTGTGAAGTTGTCTACATATGGGTTAAGAATTGTTGATAATATTGTTGATGATGGAGATGAATTGTTGATGAACCGCTGCATATTCCCCTAAAACAAATATTTACCGAAACCAAAGTTGTCATATCTCATTCAAACTGACATTGTTTACGGTTTTGTCTTGATTTTGTAAAATCCCGCGAAAGAATCTATTTCTCGGTTTAAATCATAGATTTGTAAAATCCCGTGACAATGGAAACATCCTGGTAATAGTAAAGTGCATTTCCGGATATATCTTACGGTTTATTCTTGGTTTTGTAAAATCCCGCGAAAGAAACTATTTCTCAGTTTAAACCATAGAATTGTAAAATCCCATAATGATGGAACCATCTTGGAGAAAGGAAAGTGTATTTCGGAATCTTATCTGATGCTGGTGCTACGGTTTCTTCTTCAAAGAAGGGATAAAAGGTGTACTGCATGAATTGGATGTGTGTTTGGATATTCTTCATGGCAGTTTGGTTATTACATGGTTTTACGGGGTTATATGCTTTTAACCATGGTCGGGATGAAACCATTATCATTGTTCACCTAAAATAAGTCAAAGGAGGCTAGATCTGAGCTATTAACCACAAGATGTGACAACGGCGTTAATTCAGTATTATTTATTTAAGGTTGAAGTAAAATATCACGGGCGAGTGTACTTAGTATCTGAAGGTATCGGGGATGGTTGGATGAAGATTCTTCGAGATCCTTGTTCGAGCTTTTAACATTTTCAAAGACAAAGACTTGGAAATCTAGTTATTTTTGGGTGATTTTTCTTTTTCTTTTTACCGCCACAAAATAACTATCACTTTAAGGAGTTACGTTGTAGTGCTCAGTGTCACATTGAATTGTGGATTTTCAAGAGGTGATGTATGTCTGATACTTGATGGTTGGTTGGATGAAGAGTATAGAGTACTTAGGGATTCAATGGGGCATGAAATATGGGCACCGCTCTTTGTTATATATGTGCAATTTTAAGTCACGAGTTCGGGTTATTTTACTTCAGGGTCAAATTCATTATATTGGGTTTTCTCCATCAGCTATCACAATAAAGAGCCTATTGAAGGATAATGGGATTGATTACAAGATTGCCAAGAGAGGTAGAAAAGAGAGAGATTATGACGTTTGAACACAACAGTTCAAGCCTCGTTTCTAAAGAAAAGAAAAGTGTACGCTTCAGTGCGCTTTATCTTCTGAAGAAGAGAAATCTTCTCAATTATGACCATTCTCATCAACACGCTTAATGCTTTTTCCATGCGCTTTCAGTTATCAAGTGAACCGGACTACCATTGCTAGTACTCTTATTCCACTTGCTCAATTAAAATGGCAATGGCAACATCATATGCAACCTTTGAGGGGGAGAAGTGTGAATATAATACATTTGGATGATATTCACTTGTTTAATCAAGAATGGCATATCCGTATGCAATTCTTGAGGGGAAGAAGAAGTGTGATACTTTTGCATGTTGAGTTACATATGAGAATCTATGGTCATACGGCTCCTAACTCATGTAAGAACCGAGCTTCATCTTATTGGGTCATCTTCACATGGAGTTTCTTCTAAGAGCCGTTGGTTGACATCTTCTCACGGAATGATGATTAATGACAAAGTGCTTCCAGTTGCTGGGCTGATTTCTTTGATGAACATCTTTCTGTTCTTGTTTGATTGGGAGGGATTTTAATTAAGGAGATTTGCTACATATAAGTTAACGGGAATGCATTTGGTGAGAATAAGATGTTAACTTTCTATTCCCCAAACGGGCAATCTTGAAGATGGTCGAGTCTACAGTCTGTTCTACATTTTTCTGCTGCATGTTAGAAGACTAAAGACAAGTTGCATTCGATTATCTAAAGACTTCTTCTTAATCTGAGCATTTATCAAACAGATTGTCGGTTTAGCGGGGAGCACTAATTGGGGGAGAGTGAAATGACAGATTTAATCCCCAGTTAGACTTGCTCACATTTTTTAGCAAGTTGATTCTCACAAAGATTAAAAGTGTTCTTCTCAAAATATTTCAATTATCTGGGCTTACAATGAGTTGTTGATTATGAAGTATCAAAACCAGCAAAGGGGAAGGAGACACACATCTAAAAGCTCAACGGGTACACTTGATGAACTTAATACTTCTAAGTGATTGAAGATATCCCGGGAAGACAAATGTCATGACCGCAGAGAAACTCAGTGTATCTAGTGGCTTTTAGTGTTCTTATTCCAACTACGTAGGGGAAGAGATGTAAGAGACTGTTTCTGAAGATAAAAGAGGTACACAAGTGTGTGATGATTTTGATATTATCAAAATCATCAGGGGAGAGAGATTGTGTACATTGGAGACGCACAATTGTTTCACTTGAGGGCTTAATCAGTGATTCAGTGATAATCACTTATTCCAGAGTTGACATCCGCAGAGATAATCAGTGATTCAGCTACTTTAATGTTATCGGTTATTCTTTCGGTGGGCATTTGGGCACTTCGGGTTCTTGAGCTTCATAAACTATCATTAGGGGAGAGAAATGTACTCCAGGGATGCTTAGCAGATTCACGTGATCGGACTTAATGATTTATTCCGCAGAGATGATCAGTGATTCAATTTGCTATTTCGGTGTTATCGGCTATTCTCTCTTCGGGTATATGTGTACTTCGGGTTCGTGAGCTTCATTCAAAGAGACTAACTGCATCATTTCAAATACATGGGGGAAGTGGTCTCGTGATACCTTTTGGAATGGATCGCTTCAGAGTTCAGTGGAAAAGGAATTTGAGAAGAGTTATTCAAATGTGAGATGATACGTTGCTGTTTTTCTATCGTGATGATATAACCCCGGACGGAGAATCGATGATCTTTCTTAAAAGGAGAAGCAAAATCGATGATATGGTGTGCTCCTCTGTGCACCTAACTAAGGCAAGCTTGAAAGAGAGCTTAGAATCTGCTCAAGAAGAAGATTTTCGGTTTGGGGGGAAGCTGCCAAAGTCTCACTTTCAGAAGGTTCAATTTCTCTCAATTCAGGAGCCTCGAAAGCTTTGGTGGTGAAAGTTTAAGAGATGACGATTTCTATCTTCTTCAACGGGACTGTTCGATATCCTTATCTCGGTACTCGTACCACCATCTTCTTAAAATATATCATCTAAACTATCTGTAAATATTTATCAAAAAGGAAAATACAAAAATATAAAACCAACAAAAAGAAAATAGAAAAATATAAAACCTACAAAAATCCATAAAAAATTAGAAAATTTGAAAAAGCCAAGAATATTGTTTTTCTCTAACATGTCTTCTGGTATCGATAACATCTACGGTCTTAGAAATGTCATTCAATAATGGCACGGGAGCATAGATGAAGTTCAAGCAGGAGGTATAAATATTTCTTTTCAAAACATGACTCAAAATATGGCTTGCAGTTACTTCAGACTGTAACCCGTGCTTAAACAATGGTTTGCTATTATTTCTGATAACAACCCGCTCTTCAAAAGAAGGAAAGTGTTGCGCTAAACAAATTTTCAAAAATCTCATGCACTTATCCTAAAAACAAAATGAGGAAAATATGTCGAAGGACTGCTGTTCCTACACAAATGTTTTCCCGTCTAAAATTCTTCAGAAAAATATTTGTTGTATTCCAAAATGGTGGAAATTGAGTTGCTTTAAAATCAATCAGATTTGTAATTTTTATAAATTTGCAAACCCAATCAATGACCTCAGCTCGTTTAAACTCTTTTTTGAAATGAGTCATTGATTGAGGGGGAGAATGTTTTCAAATTTATATCATCTATCAGGCTTATCTAATTATCCTACGTGCTTAACTGAAAAATATATTTTCCTACGTTGAAGGTCTAGGAATCTAGGATATGATTATTAGGATTAGATGATTAGAGTTTGATAAACACATAATTCCCATGCCTTTTATGATCTGATTGATATGCTGGATTGACTATTATTAGTCGATTGCTGTTTGGGTGTTGTCGACCACCATATATCTGTCTGTGTTGACTAACGTATGCAGATAAGATGGTTTATAAGAATGTTCCCGATCCAGATCCCACAAAAGAAGACGATTGGATGCCGAAAGGAAAGGGCAACTATTTCTTGAGTCGACAAATGAAGAAACGGATCTTAATTAGATCTCTATGGATAGTTGGCACGATAGATGCAACGTCAGAGGTCTCATTGCATTTGCAGACGGTTTTCTTCCTGCCCTACAACAACAACAACAAAAGCAGCTTATCCACCTAACGTATCTTTGTGCAGGGATAATAGTGATGATACCATTTTTAAACAATTTTTGAAAAAATATTGTCTTGAAAATGGAAAAATATTGTTTTGAAAATAAACTGAACTCAAATTTTGGAAATCAACCGGACTTCATTTTAAACATAATTCACTCAATCAACGACTACGGTCATTGATTGAGGGGGAGAGTGATTTCAAACTTAAGTATTTTCAAATGATATTTCTTCATAAAAGTCCGTTTGTACGTAATAAAGTGGTGATCTAAAGATTTAATGTTATGTCATGGTATGATTTTCTTTAAAACTCAAAGATCTTTCAAAATGAAACTTTTTCTGTTCTTGTTTGATTGTGAAATTGTTTTGTTTTACTTAAAGATCTTTTAAAACTATCATACATGACACTAACAATCTTTAATGTCTTAAATTGATCCATTTAAGTCATTTTTCAAAATTAAATCAAGTCACTCTTTCCCCAAAATTTTCTAAATGATTTAAATCAATTGAGATCACAAATCTCAAAAGGTTTGAAATTTTTGATCGGGGGAGAGATCGTGATTTAAATCTCAAATCGGTTTTAAAGGGTGATTGTTTCAAAAGCACTCCTTCCTTCATGAGCCAAACGATTTCAAATACATGATGCACATGATTGTGGAGAAGCATTTAACCAAAATCCGGAAGAGAAGTTAAACCAGGCATATTTTCTCCCAAGTCTTCTAAAACTATTTAAATCACTTGGGATCCAAAATCTCAAAGGGTTTGATATTTTTTATCGGGGGAGAAAATGTGATTTAAATATGAAATCTGATAAAGATGATCGTTTTGATTCAAAGTGCAAGTTCTCTCTAATATGTCTAAACTCTTTCGTATATCGATGCACATATTGACGGGGAGCCATTACTTTGACATAATTTTAAGTTTGAATAACCTTAATCTCTTAACCTTTTTAATGTATTTTGTTTCAATATTTGAGTCGAATATTTGACATTGGAGAACGGCTCCTATACAAGCTGATGTGCTAGTATTGACAAATATGACGCAACTTTATGATGAGTAAAAATAGGTTACGTATTTGGTGGATCATTGGGCCTACAAGCACATAACCTATTGTTACTCATCATAAAGTTATGTTGTATTTGTCGATACTTGGACATCAGCTTGTATACGAGCCGTTCTTCATTGTCAAATATTCGGCTCAAATATTGAAACAAAATACATTAAAAAAGTTAGGAGGTCAAGGTTATTCAAACTTAAAATTATGTAAAAGTTGTTGATATATATTAGTTGCATACTTAATAATTATACGGCTAAAAAATACGTGCGTTTATTGAGGGCACACATGTATACATAGAGGATACGTTTATTAATGTATTTAATATAATTATTAATTATATTAATATGCTTCACAAAAATAGTAAATTGTCATTAATTATACCGTTAAGTCGCTATAATTAACTTAAGGCGTTAAATATACAAGTGAGGGACTTAGACGTACGAAAACCAAACCCTCGGGACTCTTTTCTCTTTGTTGGCCGGCTAGAAGGATCTAGGAGGGGGTTGGGTGTATGTTTTGGGAACTTGAGGAGGTGATACCTCAAACTTGGTGGACAAGTTATCAAGCTATATATACACCCCTTAGGAAGAATACAACAGACACACGACAAAACTCAAACCCTAAAACGTACGCATGAACTTTCTTGTGATACCATTCGTATGCTATATATGCATGAAAAATGCCTGACGCGTGCTATGTCATGGCTTAATTATATATAATGTTTATTATATGGATTAGGATTTCCTCATCTTCATTTTGAACATGAGGGGTCATGTTCAAATTCATGTGAGTAAACATTTGTTTTTAATTAAAATAAGTCTTAAAATGATGCGCACTTAATAACATACCGAAACAATGAATTGGTATTTCTAAAGAACAACAAAGGTCCAAGAAAAATAATAATGTGCCTGACAAAATAAGGACATATTTTTTTGTCGGTGGCCATCTAAACCGGTTCCGGAACAGAAACCGAAATCGAAATCGGTCAAAGCCGGTTCTTCCAAGAACCAGTTCGGTTCTTCCAGAAACCGATGGTTCCTAACCAGTTCCACCTTTTAGCCGCTAGAACCGGTTCCAAACCTGTTTGAAAAAACCTGTTCCAACGGATATAACCTATTTTTGAGACAGTGGCCAAAATTGAAGCCGTTTAGTAAAGAAAAGGACCAATTCCGATCACCATTGAAAGAAAATGGTGCTTGTGGCACTGAATTTCCATACCCACATGAACCTCCTGCATTTTTATCAAAATAACCATGCATTAACATTACAAAAACCAACATGCAACACACTTATAAAGTGGTCACGTATGGGAAATATTATGTTACAATCTACAATGTCAAATGTTACATACCATCACTTCCGAAACCATCTGGGATATCAAACCACGTCGCAACAGCGTCTGCCCAGTGATTGGTTACCTTGGATAAGTTAACATGCTCACTGTTAACAATTTGGACGACCGGTTTTTTGGAACCGGCTCGACCGGTTATTCCAAGGAACCAGTTTTGGAACCGAACCGGAACCGGTATACCGGTTCCAGTTTTTTAGACCCCGGATCCAAGAAAAACCGAACCGGTTTTTTCAAAAACCGGGTTTTGGCCGCCTCTTCGGAGATTTCTTTAGATACCACTTCGGAGATTTCTTTATTTGTGATCTCATCTTTTCTGTATAAGAAGGACAAAGAGAATGTGGACTTATTGTGAACTTATGTGTTTACCGACCAAAAGAAAAAGAAAACGTTTCAAAAATAAAGTCAAGCCCAACTATTTGAGTTTGATAAATGAATAATTGGGTAAAATGAATGCAAGTATGTTTTCTCCATACAATTTCAACAACATGTGAAGATTGTGGACGGAAAGAATGCTACATACTAAATTTGACTACTATACACTATAGTAGTATACTATGCTAATGTTTGCTGGTATTTCATTTCATATTGTAATAGTACTTCAATGTTTGGCTATATAAGCTAGTTGAATTGTAGTGAACAATTGTACCAGTGAGTCCACAAAATAATACAAGTGTTTTCAAGTTTTTTAAATAAAGAATTTTTTGAGTGCATTGTTTCTTTCAAATAACCAAGAGTTACTTAATACTTTGTCGTAATAATTTTGTGAACAACATTTTTGTGAGAGTAACATCTCATATATCCAACATAAATTGGTACCATAGCTTGTTCGAATCCATTTGGGTTAAACGAGTTCTTATCATTTTTATAAGGTGTCATGGTAAGACGACAAGGTTTTGATTTAAGTCATGTTGTCGTCCCAATTTTTGATGGTGAAAATTATGATTACTGGTGTGTCAAAATAGAGACATTGTTTGATTCTTTAGATGTGTTTGACGATGTCAAAAACACATTTGAAGAACCCGTTGATACTGAAAAATTAACCGATGAGCAAATGAAAGAATTGAAGCAAAAGAAGCTTGGGAGGTGCTCAAGCAAGAATTTCAAGGAGACGTCAAAGTGAGAGCTATAAAGCTACAAACTCTCAGACGAGATTACGAGATCACTAAGATGAAGGAAAATGAGTCACTAAATGACTATTCATCTAGATTAACCGATTTGATTAATCAGATGAAAAGTTATGGTGATGAAATTGAAGACCAACGTACTGTTGAGAAAATTCTCATCAGTATTCCCGAAAATTTTGATCCAATTATAGCAGTTATTGAAAACACCAAAGATCTCAAAACTTTGGGTATTCAAGAATTGCTAAGTTCTCTCAAGTCATATGAGCAACGTATGACTCGCCACTCCGGCAAGGCGATCGAAAGTGCATTCCAATCTAGCTTGAAAGTCGACAAGAAGCCACCACAAAATTATGGAAGAGGGAGTTCATCCCGAGGTGGTCGAGGTGGAAGAAATTTTAGAGGCCGTGGACGTGGACAAAGCTACGGAAGTTTTAGAGGTCAAGGCAACTTCGACAAAAGATCATTTGGCGATGGAAACTCTCACAAGTGTTCCATTTGCAAGAAAGACAATCATGAGGATAAAGATTGTTGGTATAAAGAAAAGTACAAATGTACTCACTGTGATCAATTTGGTCATTTAGAAAAATTTTATCGAAAGAAAAACCAACAACAAGCAAATTTTTTAGAAGAAAAACAAGAAAATGAAAATGTTTTCTTTTGTCACTCAGCTAACATTGAAAAAAGTGACACATGGTTTCTTGACAGCAGTTGTAGTAACCATATGACCGGTGATGAAAGCATTTTGGTCGACATTGGCACTGCAGGAAATTCTCAAGTAAAAATGGGAAATGGAGCAGTAGTACAAGTGAAGGGAAAAGGCAAGATTCCGGTCAAGACAAAAACATGTATCAAGTATATTAATGATGTTTTACTTGTTCCTGAGCTTACGCAAAATTTTCTAAGTGTCGGAAAACTTGTAGAGCATGGATACATTGTTGTTTTTGAAGGTAAAGGCTGCAGTATATATATAACAAAGGAAGAAATAGAGAGTTAATGCAGAAGATAACAATGGGTGGGAACAGAAGTTTTCCGATTACATTCAGGTACAAGAGGCTTGGACATCTAAATTTCTAAAGTCTAAATTTACTCCACCTGAAAAATATGGTTGGAGGTTTGCCACAAATTCACGAGATTTAAGGAGTTTGTGAAGGGTGTGCGCTCGGAAAGCATCATCGAAAACCATTTCCAAAAGGAGTCGCTTGGAGAGCCAAGGAAATTATCGAGCTAGTACACACCGATCTTTGTGGTCCGATGAAGAATCCATCTCATGGTAATAATCTCTATTTCATTCTATTTATTGATGATTTTAGTATAATGACATGGGTTTATTTCATGAAAGAAAAATCTCAAGTTTTTGGAGTTTTCAAAAAGTTTAAAAATTTTGTTGAAAAACAAACGGGGAGTTTTATCAAAATTTTGAGAAGTGATCAAGGAAAAGAATACAACTCAAAAGAGTTTGACAAGTTTTGTGAGGATGAAGGCATGCACAGAAAGCTCACAACTCGATACACACCTCAACAAAATGGTGTAGTCTAGAGAAAAAATCAGACCGTTGTAGAAATGGTGAAGTCAATGATGCACGACAAAGGTTTACCAAAAAGTTTTTGAGCTGAAGCAGTTTACACAGCAGTATATTTGTTGAATAGAAGTTCAACAAAAGCCCTGGATAACAAGACTCCACTTGAAGCGTAGAATGGACGAAAACCTTCGGTAAGACATCTTAAAGTTTTTGGATGTGTTTGTTATTCTCAAATACCAAAGCAAAAAAGATATAAATTAGATGAGACAAGTGAAAAGTGCATTTTTGTAGGCTATAGTAGCAAGTCAAAAGCTTATAGATTGTATAGCCTAAAAACAAAAAATGTAATAGTTAGTCGAGATGTAATTTTTGATGAAAATTCTTCCTGGAATTGGGAAGAAGAAAAAAAGGAAGGACCAAGTTTTCCCACTAACAAAATGCAGGATGAAGCACATGTGGAAAGTGATGAAAATCAACCATCACATGATGAAGTACCCAACGAAGAACCAGATGAAGAATCTCAAAGTCCACCACCAAGAAAATTTCGTTCGTTGACAGAAATATACAATGCTAATTTTTTTCATGTAGAACCAGAAAGTTTTGAACAAGCGGTTAGAGAAGAATCATGGAAGAAAGCGATGGAGGACGAAATCGAAGTTATTGAAAAGAATAACACGTGGGAGCTCACAAACAGACCATTAGACAAAGACGTTATTGGTGTCAAATGGGTGTACAAAGTCAAGTACAATGCAGATGGTTCTGTTCAAATAAACAAGGCGAGATTAGTCGCAAAAGGTTACTCACAACAACCCGGAATTGACTATAACGAGACATTTGCTCCAGTTGCTCGAATGGACACAGTCCGAGCAATCATCTCACTAGTAGGCCAGAAAGGTTGGTTACTATACCAACTCGACGTCAAGTCAGCATTTCTCAATGGAGAACTTAAAGAAGAATTTTATGTGAATCAGCCTCAAGGATTCGAGGTTGAGGGAAAAGAAGAAAAAGTTTACAAGTTGAAGAAAGCACTTTACGGACCCAAGCAAGCACCGCGAGCGTGGTATAGCCAGATCAATGGTTATTTTATAGAAAAAGGTTTTAATCAAAGCAAGAGCGAGCCGACCTTGTATGTTAAAAATCAAGGTAAAAATGACATTTTAATTGTAGCGCTCTATGTCGATGATCTTGTGTTCACAGGGAATAACAAGAAAATGATTGAAGATTTCAAGAATGAGATGATGCAAAAATACGAGATGAGTGATTTAGGTCGTCTAAATCAGTTTCTCGGAATGGAGATATATCAAGACAATGGCGGGGTATTTAATTCTCAAGAAAAGTATGTCGAAAAGATTTTGAAGATTTTTGATATGTCAAAATGCAAACCGAAGGACACTCCTTTGGTTGTCAATGAAAAACTCATGAAGGAAAACGGTTCAAGTAAAGTGGACGCTACACTTTATCGAAGTTTGGTGGGGAAATTGTTATACCTCACAGCAACAAGGCCCGACATCATATTTGCCGCAAGTTTACTCTCAAGGTTCATGCACAATCCTAGTCAGATTCACATGGGAGTTGGTAAAAGAATTTTAAGATATTTGCAGGGCACAAAAGATTTTGGAATCAAGTTCCATAAAAATGCAAATATAAATTTGCATGGTTTTTGTGATAGTGATTGGGGAGGATGTACAGATGACATGAAAAGTACATCTGGATATATTTTTTCACTTGGTTCAGGTGTGTTTAGTTGGTGCTCCAAGAAGCAACAAACAGTCGCACAATCATCATCGGCGGCAGAGTACGTAACAGCAGCTCTAGCCATATCAGAAGCAAATTGGCTAAGAAGAATTTTTGAAGATATTGGAGAAAAGCAATTGAAGCCTACAACAATAGCAATGGCAAAGAACCCGATTCATCATAGCCGCACAAAGCATATCGCTTTGAAACATCATTTTATTAGAGAAGCAATTGAAGAAGGAGAGGTTCAACTTGAATTTTGTGGTACGAATAATCAACTAGCAAACATTTTCACAAAAGCACTTCCACGAGAAAAGTTTCAGGAGCTCAGACGATAGTTGGGAGTTCAGCCAAAACACAATACGGAGAGAATGTGAACTAATGTGTTTACCGACCAAAAGAAAAAGAAAACGTTTTAAAAAAAAGTCAAGCCCAACTATTTGAGTTTGATAAATGAATATTTGGGTAAAATGAATGCAAGTTTGTTTTCTCTATACAATTTCAACAACATGTGAAGATTGTGGACGGAAAGAATGCTACCTACTAAATTTGACTACTATACACTATAGTAGTATACTATGCTAATGTTTGCTGGTATTTCATTTCATATTGTAATAATACTTCAATGTTTGCCTATATAAGCTAGTTGAATTGTAGTGAACAATTGTACCAGTGAGTCCACAAAATAATACAAGTGTTTTCAAGTTTTTTAAATAAAGAATTTTTTGAGTGCATTGTTTATTTCAAATAACCGAGAGTTATTTAATACTTTGTCGTAATAATTTTGTGAACAATATTTTTGTGAGAGTAACGTCTCATATATCCAACACTTATTTCTAACAATGGCTTCATTTCTAGTCACACTATTAGTTTTCCTTCTCTTCTTGCTCTTCCTTATTTCAATACTTAGAAGCTTTCGGTCAAAAACCCTCCTCTCACTACCACCCGGACCTACCGGACTTCCTCCCAAAAAGGTGAAGATCGGTGGGATCACCCTGGTCCCATGCATCCTAAGGATGCCAACCGTACCCTCCCCCAAGGACCCGGCCCCAGGCAATGAGCACCTGTCCCAGTGACTGTACCACCCGGACCTACCGGACTTCCTATAATTGGAAACCTCCATCAGCTAGATATCTCTGACCTACCGGACCACTTATGGAGTCTCTCAAAACGTTATGGACCTTTAATGTTCATTCGCCTTGGTATGGTCCAAACCCTTGTAGTTTCTTCGGCTGAAATGGCTAAAGAAGTATTGAAAACAAATGATTTGAACTTCTGCTCTAGGCCTTTATTAACTGGCATGCAGATGATGTCATACGATCATAAAGATTTTGCTTTTTCACCCTATAACGAGTATTGGAGACATATGAGGAAGACTTGCATCCTTCATCTCTTCTCAATGAAACAAGTTAATTCGTTTCGTTGGGTACGTGAAGAAGAAGTGTTTGATATGATCAATACAATAAAGACTCGAATTCCGTCCAAACAAGTTGAGTGAAACTGCGATGATTCTCACAAGTAATATCATTACTAGGGTGGCTTTTGGGAAGAGACAGTCTGCTTACACTGACGGACAGGAAGAAGTGAAACTGTTCCAAGAGAATATGCACGAGTATCAAGCTATGCTTGTTAACTTTTATTTTAAAGATAGCTTTCCCTTCTTGGGGTGGCTTGATAAACTCAATGGCACCATCGCTCGGTTTGAAAAGCTTCTAAAAAATATGGATGAGTTCTATCAGCAACTCATAGATGAACATTTAAATCCCAACAGGCCAAACATAATGCAAAAGGATATGGTGGATATTTTGCTAGAACTTAAAAATTCAGACCCTTCACTCAATCTCAGTTTTGATCATATTAAAGCTATTCTCATGGTGAGTAATTTGCATTTCACTCTTTAATTTTAAATCTAATGTATATATATATATTTTTATTATGCCTTACTTTTTTTTAAATGTTTAGAATATATTGATTGGGGGGACAGACACGTGTGCTGCGACAGTGGTGTGGGCGATGACATTGCTGATGAACAATCCTAAATGTCTAAAGAAACTTCAGGAAGAAGTGAGGAATGTGATCGGGAACAAAGGGAAAGTAGACGAAGATGATCTTGATAAACTCAAATATTTAAAATCAGTGATCAGAGAGACACTCAGATTGTATCCAGTGGCTCCACTTTTACTGCCTCACGAATCAAGAGAACGATGTGTTTTAAGTGGATACGAGATTCCCAAGAAGACTTTAGTCTACGTTAACGCATGGGCATTAGGGCGAGACCCAAGTACTTGGGAAAGACCAGAAGAATTTGAGCCAGAAAGGTTCATCATGGGTAGTACTAGTGGCAGTAATATTGATTACAAAGGGACAGATTTCCAGTTTATCCCATTTGGGTCTGGTCGTAGAATTTGTCCCGGGTTGTCGATGGGGGCTGCAAATGTGGAGATTATTCTTTCGAATCTTATTTACTCGTTCAATTGGGAACTACCTGCGGGAACAGCAGGAATTGATACTTTCAGGACTCATGGAATTGTAACACATGAAACAAATGCGCTTAGACTTGTGGCAAAGGTTTACAATCATGACTGTAAGAGCTGATCTGTATAGGCTTCTTGTACTAGAATAAATTGGTTAAACATGTTATGTTTTCAGAATCTGGGATGATCTATGTCTTTTGCTTTATTATATGAAAAATCATAATATATTATATATTTTCTTACTACATGTTGACTATTAATGAAAACGTCAAATAGCAAAAAAACATATTTATAGCTTAAACTTATACTAAAACAATAGGACATTTCATACGCAAACACTGTTAGATTGTATGTTTACATTGAAACCCGTAGGTTAATCTTTATTAATCATCCACTATTTATAATAGTGAAACCCTAATACCTTAAACCCACAAATCGGGTTTGGGCTTATCCTTATCCTTTAACACTTTCCAGCAGTTCGAGCGGCGAAATCGCAAAAGCTCGAACTGAAGAAGAAAACTAAGAAAGCAAAATAAAACAATAAACCAAAGTAAAACGGGATAACCCAAAGTATCCCAAACAGTCGTCTCGGGAATAAGAACCCTAGATTCGACACAAATAAAAATCGTCTCGGGAATTTATACCCTGGATTCGATATAAAACAAAAACAAAAACAAACAATTAAATAAATACTACCAATATCTTCTTTGTTCTGACAAACTTCGAAGATCCCACCACTTCAAAGATCACAACTGCATCATGTTTCAACAGCTTAGTAACATAAAAGAATTCCAACACACCAAGACTTTGAGTGGCTGCTCCACGTAGCACTTGAACTAATGTTTAAGCGATCAATAAACAATTGGTTTTACCAATTTGTAATTAATGATGGTGCTACAAATATTGAAACAAAAAAAACCCCACGAGATCAAAAGCTAATAGATTCTTGTGAAAAAGAATTAAATATGAATCACTTTGACAATTGAGTGAGCGGAAGCAATTTGTTCAGAAACTTGGCGGCGACTAGAACTTGAAAACGTTGTCGACAACACAAGGTCGACAAACAATCACACAAGTCGACAACACAAGGTCGACAAACAAAAAACAAAAAAAACTGTAAGCTGAAAAAAAATAATAATTTAGGATTAAAGGGTAATGGCTAGGGTTTGACGGGGTCCAATAATACAAAACCAATCAACTATAACCTCTCTATATGCAACTAATTAATTTCAATACGCCATCCCATTAATTCTATCATCCAAATAAAAAGTGCCTTGATCTACTGACTGAAACCCCCACCGTACATAAATTTCTAGTACGAGAACCATGCACAAAAATCTACTAATTAAAACCAATTATCATTGATATTTATTATTAACCAATAGCAACTGTTGGTCGAGAAACCTTGAACGACAAACAAAAACACAGAACTTGGTCGACAACTCTTGGTCGACAAACAAACGGAACCGTCGACAACTCTTTGGTCGATAAATAGAAAAACGAAAAAATATATTTAGGGATTAGTGGATCGAAGGTTTGGTTGTGATACCATGTTAGATTGTATGTTTACATTGAAACTCGTAGGTTAATCTTTATTAATCATCCACTATTTATAATAGTGAAACCCTAATACCTTAAACCCACAAATCGGGTTTGGGCTTATCCTTATCCTTTAACAAACACATGTGGAACAAAGTTGCAAAAGATCTTTTAAAGTTTGTGGTGATTCACATATATGGTAACAACTTTGTAGTACACATGTGAAACAAAGTTACATGGCAAAATTTTAATCAGTTGCGCCTGATAGAATTTTAAAGTTTTGTGTGTGTGAGTGTGCTATGAGTTGTATTTGTTTGAGCGTGTTATCAGCAAATGGTGATAAAGTTGTAACCATAACAAGAGAAAAAGGTAAAAGAAAATACAAAACAAAGACGTGTAACTCGTATTATCAACCCAATCATATGTCTTAACATGATTAATTACTCAGAATAGAGGTGGTGGTCACCTTCCATCACCTCAGCGTTACATCATCATTCACATCCTCTCATTTACTCTCGCTTTTCACTCACAATGATCATCACTCCCTTCACTTTTCATCTTATTTTTTTTAACAAATTTAATTACATGGGAAAAACTAAATTAAACTTTTATTCATAATTAAAAACATTACATTGAAAATAAAAAATAAAACATCATAAGTTAAATTAAACTTCACAAGAAAGGTGTGGTTGTGACGATTTGATTTGTCATATAATGTGTAGCACTTGTTCATGGGGTCGTCCGATTAATGTTCTTCTCCCGGATACTAATTGGGAGAGATCGTCTTTTTTTTTTAATCATATTATGTAATATGATGCATGTATACATCATATTAGTTATTCTTTCCGGACTTGTCAGTCGTGCGAGATTGACTTATATAACCCAATTTTTATTTAGAACACCAAACGCTCGTTTCACATCTTTCCTTTTCGTTTCATGCATTCGCTTATTCCGTATTCACTTGTGGTCATCGTTGACTGGATTTGAAATCAACTAAACAAGTGTCACTCATTCAAGATATATCTCGTTAACAAGATAATATCTCAATCTGTACAATCAAGGCTTCCTAACATTCTCGGAAACCCATGCTTTTTTTCATGAAACGTGTATAGCTTTTAAACATCAGTGATAGTAGGTTTTCGCAAAGACTCAACTCCAAAAATTTAATAACAGCCTAACAAAAATTATCAAGAAATAGATGAGCATTTGCTTCGCCCATTTGCAAATATTTATCAAAGGCGTAAGGAACAGTGCCGTATGCCAATTGACGAATTACGAATGTGCATTTTATCAATAGGGAAATGGCTTTGACAACGTGTCATTTGGTCGTCTATCAAAAGATTATGTATTTGAGTGGAAAGATAAAGATACAAACTTACATACCTAAGTATCGCCACAAGTGTAGATCTCTCGGGTTGTTGTTCAAAAGGAGTGGTGAACTTAAGATGAAAATATGATATGTGGACTATTTTACGCGCAAGTTAAAGTTTATTAATCATCGTTTCTGTTTACACGATAAATTTTGAAACAGTAAAAGGTAAAATACAAATTAATTAAAACAATAATTCGATAATTCTCGAACATAAAACATACTTAACACTAAAGTGTGTGTGTAAAATACAAAAGTGTTTGAAATACTACATCTAAGTTTAAATTAAAGGTAAAATACAAACTAATTTGTAAATGAGAATCAATTTCTTTAGGGTGTGTTTGGTTTATAGTGGGGTTAGATTAGGATTTGAATTTGGTTTAGGATTTGGATTTGAGATAGATATGGGAAAGAGAAATTATATTTTATAATAAACTTTAAATTAAAATATTATTTAATAAAGAGAGAGATACACACATGAAGTGGGTTCCATCTGAATCAAATGAAAAACCATACCATCTTGCAAGGATTTGGTTTTGTTGGTAGTTTGGTACCATCCCCAATCTTTAATCCAACCCCTCCAACCAAACTCATTTATTAACTACCAACCCCAATCCTAACCTTCAAAACCCATCAAACAAACGCACCCTTATTATAACTAAAAAGCTGCGAAATAAGAAATGATAAAAAGATGCGTAGGAATAATAATTTTGTAGAATCGATATATTATTTATTGTGTTGATGATTCGGGTGGTCTTCGATGATCAAAATACATGTTAGCCATTTTAGAGAGATAATGTAGAGAGATGGTGTTCTTGGTAGAGAGTTGGTTCTATAAAAATGAAAGGTTAGATAGCCAAGCCACACCCCTTCCATGGATGGAAGGGGTATTTATACTTACAAATTACACGACCTCCTATCGGCCTGTGGATCAGGTATACAGTGGGTAAAGACCTGTCCTTCCTCCACGATGTTGCTCTACACTAAACTACGCTACAAACTAACTAATAAACTGCTAAATAACGTAACTAATGACAAATCTACGAGCTAACTTATGCTAGATAATATTTGGAGTGACCGACTCTTCACTATGGAATTTTCTAATTCCTAACAATCTCCCCCTAAGAGAGGTCACCCCATGTTTTACTTTTCGAATCCTAGCATTCTATTCTTGTCTTTGTTCTTGAGCTCGTAGACTTCAATTCTTCATTTCAACAATCTTTGTGCAATAGCAGTGATTCTTCAAAGTCCGATAACTTTGTACTTTAAGTGGAGGCCTTTAACTGATCTACATCTTTGATGATCTTCGAGCTTTCATTGAGATCATCAGCCACAGTAAATCTCTGGATCACCCCTTATTGTGTTGCCATCATGTGAAGTTGTGACTTTCGGACCGACATGCTCACACTTTTGAATCATGACATCTTTCCATCAGAGTAGCGGAAGCTTTACTGGCTCATGATATTTGCAGCAGCATAGCAGAAGCATAGTATAGAAATATCAGAGCCAGGTTATGTAGATATGCACCAGTCATGATTTATTCAAATTAAGTGTGGATGCTGTGAGCATGCGGCTTTGGATTGACCGCTCAATTCTGATCAGCTGCAACCGTCCAAGTGTACCTGCAAACAACAGATAGCAATAAAGGCTATCTCCTTGAATTGAGGTACACGGCCCACGGTTCCCCGTTGATCAGTACAAGTACTGCCTGTGATCAGGTAGAATTCTGAAGAATCTCCTTGACAGGGTTTCGCAGCTGCTCTAGCTGTTCTCAAACCGGAACGTCTCAAAGAAGACAACACGGAGTGAGTGAACCAGCGAATTGAGATTCACTGATTGATGAAACATTGATTTAAAAACAATCGTGTATTGCTTAGAAGAAAGAGTTTTGCAATACGACGAAGGTTTTATGAGAAAGATCAATTTTCAAAAAAATACTTTTTGTATTAGAGAATGAGTACACATTCGACGTGCTAGCGAAAAGAAGAGATTCGCACATCGAACGGTTTTTCTAAAAGTATTTTTCAATCAGAGATACCTTTTGAATTTGAAATGAATACACATTCGACGTGCTCGAGAAAATAAAATTTGCTCATCGAACGGTTTTTCCAAAAGTATTCGTCAATTCCATTCCTGGACCAAGGTTGATTCAAGAATGAATCTCCCCATCGTTTCTATCCAGTTGTCACAAGCTTGATCTTACGAGAAGATCTCACATGTCACCCACCAAGAGCTTGTTTGATGTTGGCTCTAGAAGGATTTCCATCTTCATCGTGAATACTTTTACATATCACTCAGATGTTCAGGCAATACCACAAGGATAATGCGTAGGACTCTTAATATATTCTTACTTTCCACATTGTGTGAAACAGCAAGTCTTCAAGAATATTGTGTCCTAACGAGATATTGTGGATGATCTCTTGGCTCTAGACTCAATAGTGCACATTTGGTTCCTGTGTCGGAGACTAGGGAGAGGGTCTCCTTCTTCAATATCAACAATCTCTAAGAGAAAGTCGATAGATAATGTCGGTTCCCCGTGAGAATGAAACAAGCCCTTTTAAGAGGAACTTGAGTAGCTTGGGAAGTTAGTGCAGTGCGTCACTGGGTCCATGACGACTTGTCTTCAATACCGGCGTTACCTTAGTAACCACCAGTAGCATATGAATTGAACCCGGTTTCTGCCCTAAGGTTGAATTATTGGAGGGCTATTTCTTTTCACCATTTTCTCATTTCATTTCTTTTTCATTCTTCAACCCCTTCAGTGCTTACCGAGACTTCATAACTAGAACCTTGTTGGGTTTATTCCAGTTCTAGCTCTGTCTCAGTCCGCACTCTTCCCATTTCTCATTTTTCTCCTTTTTTCAATATACCTAAGGACTCTACACTATCTAGTGGTTTTGTCCCTGAGTAGATCCCTTCGGTTCTGGCGGATCGTGGGAACTAATACCTAACCTCACCATCCTTATAACTCCATACATAAAGTAAAATGGTCGGTCTTTTGGTACAGTTCATTCTTCCTTGAAACCAATTGAAAAATCATTTGGAAAAACAATCAAGGTACTTGTGATACGAGATCAAAGCATTTTGTACCTTAAAGGTTTTGATCGTTTAGAAAATGCTCCCCCTCAACATGTGCATTATGTATATTGAAATTGTTTAGCACATGGCGGCAAGAGTTCTTTGAAATAATTTCTTGATCACAATTTCCATTGAAAAAGCCATTTGATTTTCTTTGGTAAATTCTCCCCCTCAATATGTGCATAGGATATTTGAAATCATTTTTATCACATAGAGGCAAGAATTCTTTTGAAGCACATCCACGATTACAAAAGCCATTTAAGAAACCATTTGAAAACTCAATCAAGGTACATTATGTTAAAACATAAAAGCTTTTGCACCTCGATAGTTTCTTTTCTTTTAAAATGCTCCCCCTCAATATATGCTTTGAGATTCGAAAGCGTTTAGCACATATGAGAGAGCAGCCTGCACAACTGAATCAAAACGATCAACTTTTATCAAATTTCATTATTAAATCACAAATTCTCCCCCGATCAAAAATATCAAACCCTTTGAGATTTTGGATCCCAAGTGATTTAATAAGGTTTATAAAACATGGGAGAAAATGTGCCTGATTTAAAAACTCATCTAGTTTTTTTGGATAAATGCTCCCCCTCAACATGTGCATTATGTATATTGAAATCGTTTGGCACATGGAGGCAGGAGTGCCTTTGAAGGACTAAAACCAATTCCATTAAAACAGATTTGAGATTTAAATCACGATCTCTCACCCGATCAAAGATTTCAAACCATTTGAGATTAGTGATCCCAAAAAGCTTTAAATAATTAAGAAAATTTTAGGGAAAGACGTGGCAAGATTTGATTTTGAAAAATGACAGATAAGGACCATATTTAGACATTAAAGATTGTTAGTGTCAGGTATGATTGTTTTAAGAGACCTTAAAGTAAAATAAAACAATTTCACAATCAAACAAGAACAGAAAAAAATTCATTTTGACAGATCTTTGAGTTTTAAAGAAAATCATACCATGACATAACATTAAATCTTTAGATCACCACATAATTTCGTACAAGCGGACTTCTGATGAAATATTGTTTGAAAATATTTAATTTTAAATCACTCTCCCCCTCAATTGATGACCGAAGTCGATAATTGAGTGACCTAGGTTTTGATAAAAAGAAGTCCGGTGATTTTCAAATTTTAGTCCAATATATTTTCAAAACAATATTTTCCATTTTCAAAACAATTTATTCAAATTTTTCAAAATTGTTTAAAAATGGTATCATGCACAAAGATTCGTTAGGTGGTTGAGAAGCTTCCGTTGTTGTTGTTGTAGGGTTTGGAAGAAAACCATCTGCAGATGCAGTAGGACTTCTTCTTACGTTGCATTTTTAATGCCAACTGAGGTTAAATTAAGCTCCGTTTCTTCAATCACTTAGAAGAAAACCATCTGCTGATGCAGTGAGACCTCTTACGTTGCATTTATGCCAACTCTCCATAGAAGTCCAATTAAGCTCCGTTTCTTCATTTGTCAACCCAAGATATAGTTACCCTTTCCTTTCGGCATCCAATCATCATCAATTGTGGGATCCGGATCGGGAACATTCTTTTATACCAATATACCTGCATACGTTAGTGAACACACATACAAATATATGGTGGTCGACATCACCCAAACAACAATCGACTAATAAAAGTCAATGCAACATATCAATCAGATCATTTAAATGTATGGGAATTATGTGTTCATCAGACTTTAATCATCTAAACCTAACAATCATATCCTAGAAACCTAGTCCTTCAACATAGGCAATTATATTTTTCAGATAAACACGTAGGATAATTAAGAAAGTCCGTTAGATGATATAAATTTGAAAAATATTCTTCCCCTCAATCAATGACTCTTTTTCTTGAAAAGTTTTAAAAGTGCTGAAGTCATCGATTGAGTTTTTGCGAATTAATACGAAAACTTTGATCCTGATTGATTTTTCAAGCAACTCATTTTACCACAATTTAGAAATACAACAAATATTTTTCTGAAGAATTTTGAACGGAAAAACATTTGTGTAGGAACAGCAGTCCTTCGACATACTTTCCTCAATAGATTTTAGGATAAGTGCACGAAATATTTTGAAAATAGGTTTAGCGCAGCACTTTCCTTTCTTTAAAGAACGGGTTGCTATCTGAAATAATAGCAAACCATTTTTGAAGCGCGGGTTACAGTCTGAAATAACTGTAAGCCATTTGATTTGTGACATGTTTTGAAAAAGAATATTTACACCTCCTGCTCGAACTTCATCTATGGTCCCGTGCCATTATTGAATGACATTTCTAAGACCGTAGATGTTATCGATACCAGAAGACATGTCTAGGAAAACATATTTTTGGTATTTTTGAAATTTTCTGATTTTTATGGGTTTTTTGATGATTTTATATTTTTCTATTTTGTTTTGCTGGTTTTATATTTTTGTATTTGGTTTTTAATAAATATATACAAAGATAGAGTAGATGATATAGTTTAAGAGGATAATGATACGAGTACCAAGATAGGATATCGAGCAACACGTCGTAGTAGATATAATTCGTCATCTCTTAAACTTCCACCACCAAAGCTTCCGAGGCTCTTTGCATTGAAGAAAGAAATTAAACCATCTGAAAGTGAGACTTTGGCAGCTTCCCCCAAACCGAAAATCCTTTAGCTGAGCAGATTCCAAGCTTTCTTTCAAGCTACTCTTAGTCAGGTGCACAAAGAAGCACACCATTATCATTGAACTTGCTGCTCCTTTTAAGAATAATCACCGTGATTCATCGTTCGGGGTTATATCATCCAATAGAAGAACAACAACGTATCATCCCACACATAAAAACTCTTCTCAAATTTCATTCCACTGAAGTTTGAAGCAATCCATTCCAAAAGGTGTCAAGAGAACACTTCCCCCACGTAGTTGATTTGATGCAATCAGTCTCTTAGACTAGAGCTCACGAACCCGAATACACATACCCGAAGACAAAGAAACTTATACCATCGAAGTAGCAGATTAAGTCCAATATCCAAAGAATAACCCCGATGTATACTTTTCTCTCCCCCTGAAGAAAGTGTATAAAGCTCAAGAACCCGAAGTACCCGAATGCCCAAAGAGAGAATAACCGATAACATTGAAGAAGCAGGCCGAATCACTGATTATCTCTGCGGGTGACAATCTCTGCGGATGTCAACACCGGAATAAGTGATTATATCTCTGAATCACTGATTAAGCCCTCAAGTAAAACAGCTGAGCATCCCCAATGTACACAATCTCTCTCCCCTGATGATTGTGATAACATCAAAATCATCACACACTTGGGTACCTCTTTCATCTTCAGAAACTAACTCTTCCATCTCTTCCCCCACATAGTTGGAATAAGAACACTAAACGCCTTGATGAGTAAAACCTTGATTTTCTCTGCGGTCATGACATTTGTTTTCCCGAGATAACTTCAATCACTTAGAAGTATTAAGTCCATTAAGTTTACTCGCCATGAGTCAAACCTTGAGTTTCTCTGCGGTAATAACATTTGTCTTCCCGGGATATCTTCAATTACTTAGAAGTATTAAGTTCATCAAGTTTACTCGTGTTTAGATACGTTTGTCCTTCCCCCTTGCTGGTTTTGACACTTCAGAATCAGCAACTCTTTAAAAGCCTAAATACTAGAATTCTTTTGAGAAGAAAGCTTGAAGTCTTTGTGAGAATCAACATGCTGAATAATGTGAGCAAGTCTAATTGGGGATTAAATCTGTCATTTCACCCTCCCCCAATTAGTGCTCTCCCCTAAACTGACAATGCCCGGAATATGAAGAAGTCTTTGGATAATCAAATGCAACTCGTCTTTAGTCTTCTAACATGCAGCAGAAAATGTAGAACAGACTGTAGACTCGACCTTCTTCAAGATTGTGCAGTTGTGGAATAGATAGTTAACATCTTCAACTCACACCAAAAAGCATCCCACCAAAAAGCATCTCGATTAAATTACATCTTGCAAATCCCCTTAACTAAAATCCCTCCCAATCAAACAAGAACAGAAAGATGTTCATCAAGGAAATCAGCAATCAGGCCACAACGAACACACAAGATAGTAACACCAAACTACCAATCACATCAAACAAGAACAGAGAGATTGTTCGGAATCATCATGTTGATGTATACGTGAAGCATTAACCGGAAGCACTTTGTCGATAAACTCATCAATCCGAGTGAAGATGTCAACCAACGACTCTTAGAAGAAACTCCATGTAAAGAAGATCCGATAAGAAGAAGCTCGGTTCTTACATGAGTTAGGAGCCGTTTGACCATATATTCTCATATGTCAATCAACCATGTAAAATTATCACACTTCTTCTCCCCCTCAAGAATTGCATACGGAGATGCCATTCTTGATTAAACAAGTGAAAATCATCCAAATGTAGTCAATTCACACTTCTCCCCCGCAAAATTAGCACAGGATGTCGCCATCGTCATTATAGTTGAGAAAGTGGAATCAGAAAACAATCAACAGTAGCCCGGTTCACTTGATGACTAAAGCGCATGGAAAAAGTATGAAGCATGTTGATGAGAATGGTCATTAGTGAGAAGATTTCTCTTCTTCAGAAGATAAAGCGCACTGACACGTACACTTTTCTTTTCTTTAGGGACGAGGCATAAACTGTTGTGTTCATGCGTCATTAGAAGATTTCTCTTCTTTCGAAGATAAAGCGCACTGACACGTACACTTTTCTTTTCTTTAGAGAACGAGGCATGAACTGTAGTGTTCATACGTCATAGTGTTGAAGTACGAGGCCTGAACTGATGTGAGCAGACGTCATAATCTCTCTCTTTTCAACTCTCTTAGCAAAACATGTTATCATCAGCATTATCATTTAGTAGGCTCTTTGCAGTGACAGCTGATGGAGATGACCCAATATGATGAATTCGACCCTGAAGTAAGCTAACCCGAACTCGTGACTTATACTTGCACATATGTAACAAAGAGCGGTGTCGAGACTTCATGCCCATTTGAATCTCTAAGTACTCTATACTCCTCAACCAACCAACCATCAAGTAATAGACGTACATTACCTCTTGAAAATCCACAATTGAATGTGACACTGAGCACTACAACGTAACTCCTTTAAGTGATAGTTATTTTGTGGTGGTAAGAGCCCAATTCCCCCAAGTGGTAAAAGAAAAAGTAAAAGCCACCCAACAATAACTAGATTTCCAAGTCTTCGTTTTTGATAATAAGCTAGAACAAGGATCATGAAAAATCTTCATCCATCCATCCCCGATACCTTCAGATACTAAGTACACTCGACCGTGATAATTCACTTCAACCTCAAATTAATAATACTGAATTAACGCCGTTGTCACATCTTCTGAACTGCTCAAATCTAGCCTTCTTTGACATTGAAGTGAACTATGATAATGATTTTCATCCCGACCATGGTTAAAAGCACAAAACCCCGTAAAACCATGTAGTAACCAAACTGCCATGACGAATATCCAAACACACATCCAATTCATGAAATACACCCTTTTATCCCTTTTTCGAAGCAGAAATCGTAGCACCAGCATCAAGTAAGATCTAGAATTACACTTTCCCTTTCTCCAGGATGGCTTCATCATCACGGGATTTTACAATTCTATAGTTTAAACCGAGAAATAGTTTCTTTCGCGGGATTTTACAAAACCAAGAAAAAACCGTAAGATAGATCCGGAAATGCATTTTACTATTACCCGGATGTTTCCATTGTCACGGGATTTTACAAGTCTCTGATTTAAACCGAGAAATAGGTTCTTTCGCGGGATTTTACAAAATCAAGACAAAACCGTAAACAATGTCAGCTTGAACGTGTTATGACAACTTTGGTTTCTGTGAATATCTGTTTTAGGGGAATATGCAGCGGTTCATCAACGGTTCATTATCCAATATCAACAATATCATCAACCATCCAATAAACACATTGGTAAACACATCATTCACGCATTCTGTCGGCTATTGCAGTGACAACATGGAGAAGTGAACCCGATATGCCAAACTTGATCATGAAGTAAAATTCCCCAGATTTGTTACTTAAACTTGTACTAATCCTTGTGAAGAAGAAGCGGTGTACCCAATGTACAAAACCTCTTGACGTATCCTCAACTGCGTGAGACACCGAAGTGATAGTTACTTTGTGGGTTAAACGAGAAAGAATCACAACCGTAACTAAATAGCCAAGTCTTTATCACCCTCTATAAAAGCCCAAACAAGTCATCTTCGCAGAAGGATAGAAAGAAAGAAGAAAAAATAAGTAAGCGCGCCCGGAAAAATCTCACTTCAAATTCAAATAAGAAATACCGTCCAAACAACCCCGTGGACAAACTTGTTCAAATATCAATTCAAGCCATGACAGATTATTTTTCGTGAAGATGTGTGACCAATGTATCTTACCGCGTAACTCATCTAATCTCTTCATCAATTCTCATCGTCATCAAATCTCTTCGACATAACTCATCGTCAAACCTCATATAATTCAAATCTCAGAATCTCACAATATCACATCTCATATCTTTAACCAATTTTTGAGAAGCCCAATCGCAACATTGAATCCGATCCATTCAAGCTTTTAGAGAAAAAAAACCCATGTCCAAATCTCATAACATTCATGTCATATAGTGTTGAGAGACATATCTATGCATTATCCAAATCCAATATCCCACATACCATGATTAATATTCAAGCCGATGCACCTCCAAAGCGACTACATAAGAAACAAATATTAGGCCATGACTTGATCTCAAATTCCAATGAAGCACACATCCATTAAAACGTCCCTTGTCCAAAACATTCATACACCATGTCCAACTCTATCTTATCATTCAAAAAAAAACACACTAATATTTCAAGCTTTTCAAAATCATTCATACACCACGTCCCTTGTCCAAAACATTCATACACCATGTAGCAGTTCGGCCCATTATCCACTAATAGTACACGGCCCATTTTAGATACTAATAATACATGGCCCAACAAATCCAATTCATAGTCAAGAAGCAGTGAAGTACTGATATTTAGGGTATTTAATGCCACACATACTCAATCTACCCTAATTTATCTCACAAAATAAAACGCCCCCATCATAACCGGTTTTTCTCACACTATCATGTCTCCTAAATATTCTCACTTTTGCAGACAAATGAGAACTTCACCAAACCCTAATAATACACTTCACAATATCACGCCACCATCCCATCTTCAAATAATTAAAACGCTCTCATCCGCCCCCTTTCAATAATCATAGAACTCATATGCGCCCAAGAACAACATATATCATTGATGTACAATATGACCTCGCCACAGGGATGGCTCGAGGGTCAATAACGTGGCCACATAGATGGTTTAGGTGGTGTTTTTGATTCGCCACATCAAGCCCTAGACTTGGACATGTCAAGGTAGGTTTAATATTTTGTTTTTGTATTTTTGGTTGAGTTTTGAGTATAATAACGAAACAATAAACTGATTTTATCAATCTCGATAAACATCAATTTATATAGGTTTCGAATAAAAAATGAAGAGGCAAAGCTTCAGATAAACTTTTAGATCGATGAAGATTTTCTATTATCGTGCAAATGACTCTTGATAGTCTTGATGTAACTTTGAAAGACACGACAATAGTAGTCTGAGATTGATTCGAATAAGGTATGATTTTTTTCACTTCTTTAAACGAACCAAAGAAAGAGAGTTAACATTATTGTTATTCTTCTATTCTTGTTTTGTTCGGATAATGAACACTAGGATTGATGAGGATAGATCCTTTCTTCGATAGCAAGACTTAAAAGTCTTGATGAAACATTGATGTATATGAGGAAGGAAGTAAATCTGAGATCATTATTTAGATTTTCTGTTTTGGATAAGTTATGATGTAGATGTGATCTTGATTTTGTTTATGCTGGTTTGAGACTTTTGGATGTTGGTTATGTGGTCACAAGTCTTTCATCTTCTTCTTCATTTCTGTCTTGAGTCGCTAGCCAAAGTATAGTCAAGTCGCTAACTGTCTTTTTCTCACAAGTCGCTACTTGTTAAATAACAAGTAGCCAAGTCGCTAACCTTTTAGTCACAAGTCGCTAGCATAGCTTTAAACCAAGTCGTTACTTCTTTTTTCTTTACAAGTCGCTAAGGTCTTTTATTTGACTCAAAAGTCAAATAACCAAGTCGCTATTTAAATTTGACACAAATCGCCATAAGAAAGTACTAGACAAGTCGCTACTGTAACAAGTTGCTAGCCTTAGACAAGTCACTAGCAGCAGTTGACAAAATAGTCAACAAGCTTTGAAAACAGTGTATCTGGACATCTTTTAGTAACAACTCGCTAGCAAGAATTTCATGCCATTTTCCAACCAGTTTTTTCATGTCATCATCAAAGTTACCCAGAAAAAGATACCATTTTGGACACAGTTTGACCAAAAATAACGACCATGTATACATCACTGATAAATGTTGGTACAAAATAGATTGAGACACGACAGAAATAGTAGAATATGATGGACCATGAAACTATTTTGAATGGGCTGGCCTACGCAGGCACCCCCACATTTCCTTGGCAGGCACCTCTTGTAGGGTGGGTCCCCCTTGTCGGCGGCGCACATTACTTTTTTTTTTTTATTATTTTTTTTTTATTTTTTTTTTTTTTTTTAGTGTGTTTAGTTGTATTTAATTAGGTATATTGTATAGTGTATTTAATTTGTGTAGTGTTTTTATATGTATAGTGTATTTAATTTGTGTAGTGCTTTTATATGTATAGTGTATTTAATTGTGTAGTGTTTTTATATGATATTTATTTTACGTTATGCTTTTTATAAACTTTTTTTTATAAACTTTTTATAAGCCTTTTTTATAAACTTTTTATAAACTTTTTTTATAAACTTTTTATAAATTTTTTATAAACTTTTTTTATAAACTTTTTATAAACTTTTTTTATAAACTTTTTTATAAACTTTTTTTATAAACTTTTTATAAACTTTTTTTATAAACTTTTTTTATAAACTTTTTATAAACTTTTTTTATAAACTTTTTATAAACTTTTTTTTTTTATAAACTTTTTTTATAAATTTTTTATAAATTTTTTTATAAAAAAAGTTTATAAAAAGTAACGTAAAATAAATATCATATAAAAACACTACACAATTAAATACACTATACATATAAAAGCACTACACAAATTAAATACACTATACATATAAAAACACTACACAAATTAAATACACTATACAATATACCTAATTAAATAAAACTAAACACACTACACACAATTAAAAAAAAAAAAAAAAAAAAAAAAAAAAAAAAAAGCAAAAAGTACTGTGCGTGGGTCCCAACAGGTAGAACAACCCCATCTTGTTTTGTTTTATTAGGCAACCACCCCTAAAAATAGTACATGGGGTGCCCTCATAGGAGGACCCTTGAATACAGTGTTATTTTTTGGACAAAAGTGGCAAAAAGCAGATATGAATATTTGGATGATGACAAATTTAGACCAAACATATACATACCAAAACAGTTTAACAACAGTTTACCCATAAAATCCGACCACATAAATACACAAAAACGGGTTCAACCAAGTTTCAAAACCACAAAAAATCATCAAGACACAACAACCTTGGCTCTGGTACCAATTGTAGGATCGATATATTATTTATTGTGTTGATGATTCGGGTGGTCTTGGATGATCAAAATACATGTTAGCCATTTTAGAGAGATAAAGTAGAGAGATGGTGTTCTTGGTAGAGAGTTGGTTCTATAAAAATGAAAGGTTAGATTGCCAAGCCACACCCCTTCCATGGATGGAAGGAGTATTTATACTTACAAATTACAGGACCTCCTATCGTCCTGTGGATAAGGTATACAGTGGGTAAAGACCCGTCCTTCCTCCACGGTGTTGCTCTACACTAAACTACGCTACAAACTAACTAATAAACTGCTAAATAACGTAACTAATGACAAATCTACGAGCTAACTTATGCTAGATAATATTTGGAGTGACCGACTCTTCACTATGGAATTTTCTAATTCCTAACAAATTTGAACTGGGTTGTGTTATTGAGACCCCCTTGGCGTACATGTTCTGTATTTTCCAACAACATCCATCCCATTTTATTTACAGTACAACACAATTTTTTATCAGTTTATGTTCCACTTTTTACCAGTTTGATATTTTGACTTATTAATTTTTTTTCGCACTTTCCATCTCACATTTTTATAATATAAACAAATAAAAAAGAAAAAAAAAACCAAAAAACATGAGAATATAACTTTCTAAACAGGGAATCTTAAGACTTAAAGTAACGGTGTGATAACATCAAATAATCCTGAATATTAAGTGTCAATTGCCCCCGATAATGCTCGTATTTTATATCATTTATATGGATTTACGCTTGTTTTCCTCTATATTTCACTTTCAGGTAATTTACGAGCATTGGATCTAAAGAGACGCGAATTTGGAGAGTTTATTGAAGATATATGATAGTATGCCCACTATGAAGTAATTACGGCGTAACTCCTCTCTCACATTACGCCGTAACAAAAGCGTGACTCAGAATACCAACTCAACAAAAGATTACGGCGTAACTCCATCTTAGGATTACGCCGTAACTAATTAGGTCAAATGATGTTCCACGCCGCTGCACGCTACGCCGTAACTCTTTCCAACGATTACGGCGTAATCATGATTTTGTAACATATATTGAAGATATGGCGTAACTCATTCTATGTGTTACACCGTAACCAGCTTTATTGATAACATCAAATAGTCCTGAATATTAAGTGTCAATTTCCCCCGATAATGCTTGTAACTTATATTATTTATATGGATTTACGCTTGTTTTCCATTGTTTTTCACTTTCAGGTAAATTACGAGCATTTGAGCTAAAGAGACGCGAAATTGGAAAAATATCAAAGATTTATCATAGTATGCTGACTTTGAAGAAGTTACGGCGTAACTCATCTCTCACATTACGCCGTAACTAAAGCGTGACTCAGAAAACCAACTCATCAGAAGGTTACGGCGTAACTCTCCCAAAGGACTACGACGTAACTATATTAGGTCAAATGAGGTTCCAAGCCTCTGATAACTACGCCGTAACTATTCCACCAACTACGACGTAACCAAGTATATTGAAGACTACGGCGTAACCGCTAATAAGGTTACGCCGTAACCAGCAGATCTAGTGCAAAATATAAAGGAATTAATGGTTATGGCGTAACTCTTATATTAGTTACGCCGTAACCCAGATCTGGCCTATAAATACCCCACGAATTCCAGCATTTCTAATCATCCCATTCCACACATAACAACCAGAGAATGTGGGAAAAAGCCAAAGGCAGGTCTAGAGGAGCATACAGAGCTTTCTCCAAGGGAGAAATCACTCCCCTATGATAAGCATTAGCATTTTATCTTTTCTTTACTTTCGATTCATGTATTTCGTAACTTTGAATATTGAATTGATTTGTATGGTTAATATGAGCGGCTAAGCACCTATTGGTGTTGGCCTAGTTATGATTCCTTAATTGTTTTGTTTGAGTTTACATTACTTACGTATAATTATTTCTAAGTGTATGCATGCATAGTTTATTGGTAGCTACCCTTGTTTCGGTAGTTTTGAATGGCGGTAGAGGCCAATTGCCTAGGAGATATGACCAACTGACCCTAGGTGAGTGGACTGAGACAGGAAAGGTAAGATATGACCAACTGAAGACCCTTTCTACTTGTACGATTTGACCAAATGATCACCTACCGTTTGGATGAACTTAAGAATTAGGGGATGAGTGTTTAAGCTGCTAACGCCCGGGCACTCACTATTATAAATCTAGCATGTAGCGGTACTTAATGACTTGGCTTAGGGGACCAGGAACAACAGGACTTATGAGGGGACACCTGATTCTCCTGTGGTGGCATCTTTGCTGATAGGTTAGGGCGAATTGACCAAATGTTGTCCTCTCGACTTTGACACCACCTGAAGTAATTGGAAGTAAGTAGATGTAGACATAACTAGGTAGGAGGAATAACTAGGTTAGCGCCAATATCCTCTATTGATTTATCCTTTGCCTTTATTTGTTGTTTTCTGCTTTAGTAGTTAATTAATTAATTCCTTATCGAAATCATTATTAAAATCTGTGACACTTAGACATAGTAATAATCCAACACACATAGCTCTTGGGACTACCTTGGCTTTACTGAATACTACACTACACGCGACCGGGTACACTGCCCGTTAGTGCATTAGGGCAGACCATAGGTATAACGAGACTTTATAACTATTAAAACCTGGTCAGTAAAACTTGCATCATTTATCTAGAGCATTATTACGGATTTATATAGGTTACGGCGCAACTCTCAACTTAAGTTACGCCGTAACTAGATCTGGCCTATAAATACCAGCCCTAAATTCTGCATTTCACATTATTCACTCCACACACAAAGCAGAGAACGTGAGTAGGGGACCGAAGGCAGATCTTGAGGAGCATACGAAGCCATCTCCAAGGGAGAAATCACTCCCTAATGATAAGCATTAGCGATTTATCATTTCTTTTACTTTCAATTCATGTATTTCATTATGTCAAACGTTGAATTGATTGTTTCAGTTGATATGATCGGCTAAGCACCTCTAGTGCTAGCCTAGTTATGATTCCTTAATTGTTATGTTTATATTTACATCTCTCCCGTATAATTGTTTCTAGTGTATGCATGCATAGTTTGTTGGTAGCTACCCTTGTTTCGGTAGTTTTGAATGGCGGTAGTGTCTAGTTGCTTAGGAGAATTGACCAACTGACCCTAAGTAGGTAGACTGAGTAGGAAGGGTAAGAATTGACCACCTGACGACCCTTCTTCGCTTGTGCGAACTGACCAAATGATCACCAGCCGTTTGGATGAAATTAAGAAGTTAGGTATGAGTGTCTAAGATGCTAGCGTCCGGGCACTCATTGTTATGAATCTTGCATGTAGCGGTACGTAATGACTTGGCTTAGGGGACTAAAAACAACTGGAATTTCAAGGGTAGTAGCTTGATCTCCGGTGGAAACCATTGTTGATAGGTTAGGACGAACTGACCAAATGTTGTCCTAGCGACCTAAACCCCCACTTGAAGCAATTGGAAGTAATTAGACGTAAACATAACTTGATAGGATGAGTAACTAGGTTAGCACACTTCTCCTCTATTGATTACAACGTTTGCCTTTATTTGCTTTCTTTATTTCTTGTCTTATTAGTTTATTAATCTAAAAAACCATTAAAACCAGTGACATTAAACTTAATTAGAATCCGCTCACATAACTCTTGGGACGAGCTCGGTTTTACCGATTATTACACTACACACGATTAGGTACATTGCCTGTTAGTGCGTAAGGTAGATCATAGGTAAACGAGACACTTATAAATATTAAAATCTGGTCAGTAAAACCTGCATCAAGTTTTTGGCGCCTTCGCCGGGGAGTTATATTAGGGTTTTTATTAAGTCTATTTTTAATTTTCTTTCTTTTTCATAATGTCAGGATTCAAGACCAGAAGCTCCAAGCCATTTTTGGCTACCCCGTTCGAGGATCCGGAAAAACAATTTCGGACGAAAAAAGATTACTCGCCAATTCCTATTCATAGTATTTTCTCATTTTACGGATCTGACCAATCTGATGCAGAACCCGAAGTTATTAATGAAGATAATATCGAAAAAATAACCATGAAAAAACATATGGAACAACCCAATGGGAACTGTAAAAGAGCCTTCACACAAGACTATGGTATGGAGAAATTCTCCATTCCTGACCAATTTATCCAGGAATTACACGAGCTGCAGTTTTCAGAAGACGAGAATGAGGATGTACAAAATCATGTGGAAGAAGTGATTTACTTGTCTTCCCTTTTTAGCTTCCGGAATATCCCTAGCTATTCTGTTACAGCAAAAAAATTTCCTATGACTCTTACAGGGACTACAAAAAGATGGTATAATAGTCTCCCTGTCGAATGCAAGGGAACGTGGGATCCATTAAGAAGGGAATTCGTTCAACAGTTTTGCCCTCCTACAAAGATGGCTAAACTTCTCAGTAAAATCCATCATTTCGTTCAAGAGAGAGAAGAAACATTGTATCAAGCATGGAAAAGATACAATGAGCTACTTTACCGCTGCCCTACGCATGATCTGAACAAGCACCAAATTATATTTGTTTTCTATAGAGGGATTAATGCAGAGACCCGTGAACTTCTCGATTCTCCTAGACCTATTCCAAGCATGGCACCCGACCAAGCTTTGGAGTCTATTCGACGGAAATTTGAACATTTCTATAAATGGCATATGGAAACCGGGTATGGACCAAAAGATAATTTCGATCACAAGGTGATGAAAACATTAACCAAGAGGGAAAATGACTATGGTGAAATGTTTGAAAAGCGGAGACTGGAAAGGGCTAGTGAAAGTGAAGCTTGTAGGGTAGAAAAAGTAAAAAGTGTATTTGGGTCCAAGGTTGAAAATAGCTTGGAAAAGATGATTCTTGATCACATTGAAGAATCAAAGGAACGTGACGAGAGGATAGAAAAAATGATGAAACAATTCGTAGAAAGCACGGTATCTTCTCTTAACGTTCATGAAGACCGGATCAAGGGCTTGGAAAAGAATGTGGACATATGCTCAAAAGCCATTACGGATTATCTTGTTACACGAGATGAAGAAATTGTCAATTCGGTTGAAACAGTTTCTGAGGAGCCAACTACCTTCTCTGAAAAGGTCAAGAGAAGAATTGGCAAAGAGAAACCTGATAAGGTTTTAAAATGTACCTTTTTTAGGGGTCGTTTAAGCCATTATTTGATCACTTTTGTATCCGTTATTACTTAATATCGTTCCTTTTCACTTTTTAGGTCTCTTGAAGGCAAAATGCTGGAATGACACTTTAGGACGAAAAGGCGCGAATATACTAAGAAAATGGCCAAAGTCAAGAATCAAGACACTCAGGCTGCTGGAACTGAAGGGGACGGTGTCAGGATTTACAAGTGACGGCGTCAGGTTCTACAAGATACGCCGTCGAACAAATTTTGTGACGACTCAGTAGCCAAATTGCTCATTTACAAGTGACGGCTTCAGGTTTTAAAAGAGTAGGGCGTCGCAACTCAGACGGCCTAGATTTGATCCAGACGACGCCAGAGACTGAAGGGGACGGCGTCACAAGCATAAGGTGATGCCATCGCAAGACTAACGTGGCCAAGACGAAACCCTAATAACGGCGACCCAACGGCGTCACAAATTAAAGAGTGACGCCGTCGCATTTGTAATCTTATATATAGAATCCAAATTTTTTAGTTTTTAGTGTGTAGCCTTTTGGAATAAAAACCTAAACCGAACCAAGGCTGTCTTATACAGTATTTTAGGGTTCCATACCTTATCTTACATAAAGATAAGTGTTTTACTTCATTAATTCAATTATGTCTTCCTTTGATTGTGTGTATGCTTGCATGTTCCCCATGTCCGGCTAATTTACTTGTGTGTTTGCTTAGGTAACATGAAACTTAGTTATTGAATATTGATTGGTTGTCTCTTATCTTAATTGTGATTGACCTAGTATTGCTATAGGTCATTCGTTGTGCTAAAAATGCTTGATTAATATTTGTTGAACCTTAGTTTATAATCACCTAGAGTAATTGTAGGCTATACATCCAAAGAATACCTTAGAGTTAAAGTTTATAAATCCTAGAGATTTTGTAGTCATTAACCTTTGGTAGCTTCAAAGAATTAGGGATAAACGCATACCCTACGACCTTAGAAACATAACGCGATTAAGAATAAGGACGTGACAATTCAACCATCAATAGGAGATAACTAGGGAGTAATAAAGCCTAAGCAAATACATTTTAACTATCATACGAGCACACAACAATAGACATAGACTACCCTCAGCTTAATTTAAATAATTAGATAAGTAGAAGTAATCGGTAGAAATACCAACCCCCCAAATTCAAACCCCGAGATTCGTACCATTCCATTTCCTAAAAAAATATAAAAAGATAAAAATAATCTTCCTCAACCCCAACCTTAGCGTAGTAACTTCTCACTAGCATTCCTATTCCCCTAGAGAATGATATCAATTCCCGTGGCTTACCCTAATTGTTAGGAATTAGAAATTCCAGGTATTAAAGAGTCGGTCACCTCAAGTATATGTAATCGTTAGAAAGCTCGTAGTCGTAGTTATTTTAAGCTAAATAGTATTTAGTTAAGTAACACCATGGAGGACGGACGGGTCTTTACCCACTGTATGCCTGATCCACAGCCCGTTGTGTGGCGTTTTATTGTAAGACTATAAATACTCTCTACCTTCCAAGGTAGAGAGTTGGAGCTCATAATAAGATTTTTCTTTCTCTCACTAAAGTTCCCTAAACCTTTAACTTTCTCTCTCTAAAAACTCTTGTACGCCTACTTTGTGTTATGGTTTGATGTGTATGTGAAATCCAATATCTTACAATTGGTATCAAGAGCCATGGTTAGATCATCTCTTACATATCTTTGGATTTCTAGTGGTTTTTAGGTGGTTTTTGAGTTTGAAAAAGTTTAGTGGTTTTTGCATCATTTGGGTGATTTATAGTGTTAAAGTTTGAATTTTGATAGTACTTTTGCGTTTAGAATCATCACAAGTGTTTAGGTTTTGATTTTGAAGGCTTGAATCATCGTGGTTGGGTTGTTTTTGGATTGAAAAGTGGTGATTTTGTGATTTTCTAGCTAGCTACTTGAGCCACGGATAGTTTATCTTGGTAGCGATTTGCTTTGTTATTTGGTAGCGAGTTGTTGTTTAAGGTCTTAGCGAGTTGAGCTAGCGACTTGTCTACTGAGACAAGCAGACAAAAAGTACACATAGTGGATTCTCCACTACACGTAGCAACTTGGTGTAAGTTAGCGACTTGTACTTTATATTGTTAGCGACTTGGTGTTAGCGAGTTGGTACCTAGCGAGTTGCTATTTAGCAACTTGTCAAATTAGCGACTTGGTGCTTAGCGAATTGCTGTCAAAATTTTGCTAGCGACTTGGATTGTAGCGAGTTGTTATATAGCGACTTGGCACTTAGCGACTTGGTTTAAGGTTTCCTAGCGACTTGGGTGATATCCTTTGAATACGGTTTTCTCTTGATTTAGTAAAATCCCGTGAAAGAATCTATTTCCCGGTTTAATCATAGAGTTATAAAATCCCGTTTAATCTGTCATCATGTCTACCAACGTTCCTACAATCATCTCCACTGTTTCCAAGGATGTTCAAGCAGCTGGTTCAGATACTCGTCCACCTATGCTTGACAGAACTGACTACGACTCTTGGGCTCAACGAATCAGACTGTACTGTCTTGGAAAGGAAAATGGAGTCAACATTCTCAAATCCATTGATGAAGGACCATATCGGGTTGAGACTACTAGAGACTTAATTGATACAGCTGAAGATGGAACAATGATCTATGGAATTGATAGACCAAAGACATATGATGAGCTCGATGATAAGGAGAAAAAGAGATTCGATGCTGATATCAGGGTTTCTAACATCGTACTTCAAGGTCTTCCAAAAGATATCTACAAGCTGATCAATCACAACACCGAAGCAAAGGTAGTGTGGGATAATGTCAAGATGCTTCTCTCAGGTTCTGAATTAACTATGGAAGACAGAGAATCATAACTCTATGATGAATTTGAACACTTCAAAATGAAACCAGATGAGAGTGTGTATGAGTAATATGTGAGATTCCACAAGCTTGTGAATGATATGAGGAACATCAGAATGACTATGCCAAACATTCAGCTGAACTCAAAGTTTGTGAACAACATGAATCCCGAATGGAACAAGTTAGTCACCTCTGTAAAGATAACCAAAGGATTGAAGAATAAAAACTATGAGAAACTCTATGCCTTCCTTTTTCAGAATGAGAGACATGCTATGTTTGAAAAAAGGATTCTTAATCAATTCAAAACCAACCAGGGAGAGACAAGCTCTTCAAATGATTCAACTGCCTTCTACTCAAACATCGGAATCACAACCAAAGCCTCACAAGTCATACCCATGGGTAATGGTAATCACAAACTCATTCCTGATCCTATGTTCAAACAAGCTGATGCTGATGCACACGTGGGAAACTTCATTAATCAACTAGCTCTTCTGATTAGTCAAAACATGAACTCTCTTCCACACACCAACAACAATCTCAGAACTGCTTCCAATCCATATAATCAAGCCACTGTTAGAGATGGGAAGGTTATGGTGCAGCCAGTTCAAGAACGACAGTACGAACAAGCAAGAGGTGGAGCTGGTAGAGGTTATGCTGCAAATCAGAATAGAGGAAGGAATGGAAATCAGGGTCAAGCAAAGCCAATCAAATGTTACAATTGTGGAGGTGAGGGACACATTGCAAGGAACTGCACATCACCAAAACGCCCTCAGAATGCCGAGTATTTCAGGGATAAGATGTTGCTTGTGCAAGCTCAGGATAATGGTGCAGCTTTGGATGAAGAGGAGTTGTTGTTCTTGGCTGAGGGAAATGCTAAGACATATGATGCAGATGTGGATGAGCAACCAATTCAGGAGATAGGCCATAATCATCAGAATGCCTTTCAAGTAGCTGATTGTGATGCATACGACTCTGATGTTGATGAAGAACCCACTGCACAAACCATCTTCATGGCTAGCATTTCTCCAATGGTCTCTCCTAAAGTCTCTCCATCACCACAAGCTGGTCCATCCAAAGACAAAATCATTTCTGAGGTATTAAAATTATACAATGAAGTTGATGAGCAAAAGATACATAACGAAGTACAATCAACTGTGTTTATTGAATCAGATATTGAAAATATGGGTAATATCAATGTTGTCCCATATGATCAATATGTGATACAAAGTGAAAGTGAGATTGTACCAAGCGATGCATCTTCTGCAGTCAATAATGATTATGTTTTTGATGAATTCACTGCATGTTCCCCTGATGATTCTGTCATCTCTGAATTGAATGCCTATAAAGAACGTTTTGCTATTTATGAACAACGTGCAAAATTTGAGTTGACCATCCGTGAGCAGGAAATGGACGACCAAATGCGTACAACTATTAGAAAAAGTAGGTTTAGAGAAGAAGTATTAAAACAAGAGTTAAACTCCTTACAAGAAAAGCTTTCTAAAACTGCTAAGCAAAAACAAGAACTTCAAGAAAATGTTAAAATGCTTTAGCAAGAATTCAGTGCTAAGGAATCAATACTTTTGAATGATTTTTCTAATCTAAAAACCTTGAAAAACAAGCTTGAAAATAAGTTGTACGTACAAGGAAATACCATTCAGACTGCTCACTTAATCACTAAGCATAGATTCTTAAGCGATAAGCATAGCATTCCCCTTGTTGAGGAACCAAATCCAGAGGTCATTAAAAAGGATAGAAATGCTCATAAGGTTCTTTATGATGGCAATGAAATCCTTAAACCTAGACAGAAACCTAGTTGCGTTGAGTGCACTGAGGAAGATAAGAAATCAGATGAAGTCACTAGGGAAAAGATGAACAAGAAATTAGATGATCCTAAATGTAAAGAGAAGAAAATAAAGATCACACCCCATGATTACAAGAAGGAGAATTGGATTTCCTTGAACATGTTTAAGCCTCAGACGTTGTTAACACCCGAACAAGTGTTCTGGAAAAAGGATTTAGATAAGCAAAAAGCAGAGAATCTTGTTGTAACAAACCCTCCCTTTAGGAAAATGCCTTCAGCGACTGTGTATCCTTCAAATACACCAATGCATTTAGTACCAAGGACTATTGCCACGAAAAGCAAGACCTTAATCAGTCAATATGTTATTTTTCAACTATTTGTTGATTTTGAGAAAACTTGTAAGAAAAGGATCACACCCACTGGTATAACTGAAGGGGAAAGGGGTTTTGAGCAAACAAAAGAATGTTATTTAACTGAAGTCATGCCTTTCTTTAAACAACTAAAAGATCATTTTGAAAGTCTTAAAAAGGGAATGAACTTAGACATTAAAGAAATGGAAAAGGAGTTTGATGCAATGATAGTTGAGGTTAGTGACTATGAGCGAGCACTAAAATATAATGAGATTGAGAGGAAGAACTTGCATACATTAAATGAGACTCTTATTACTGAATGTGTTGCTCAAGATGTGTTTTTCACTGCTACAAATTGTTCTATTAATGCTTCCCAATTTCATGAATTATCTGTTGCCCTGAAAGTCTCCCATGATCGTGTCATTGAGCTTGAAAAAACTAATTCTAAACTAAATGAGAAAATTGAACTGGATGATCACGACAATTTGGTTAAACATTTTTCTAAACTAGAGGTTGAGCATTTTAATTTACAACTAAAATATCAACATCTTAAAGAAAATGTCAAAACTTCAAATATCAAGACATCCTCAGATGCTCAAGAGTTTGATGCAGTTTTTCAAATTAACAAACGTGATGAACAGATTCAAGCTCATTGCAACACGATCAGAAAGCTGAAAGCCCAAATCTCTCAATTAAAGGGTCAAAAGAACAATATGACAGGCTCCCAAATGCCTCCTCCTTTAGATTCTCAGAATTCTCAAACGTTTCATCTTCAAAACTTAGTAAATGCATTACAAAAAAAACAAAAGTTTTCTAGAAGAAAACGAAAAGGTTAAACGTCATTTCAATAAGTTATTTGAATCTATAAAGGTCACTCGTAACAAAAAATAACGAACAAATAGCTTCATTGCAAAAGGAAATTGAGAATCTGAAGAGTCAGGTAAAAGGGAAAATGCCAATGACCAATTGGGAGAATGGTGTATCAAAGGTTCACTCTTGTAATAAATATGCTTTGTCTGTGAAATATGTCCCCCCTCATCTCAGGAATAACAAACTTGCTATTCAAACATATTTCTCATCCCTTAAGGATTGTCTAGAATGTCTCAGTGAGATTTTTGAAGAGGATAAGTTAGAGAAACCACTTGACAATGCAATTGGGCATGCATGCTTATATACCAAACGATCTCAAGAAATTCTAGAATGCTTAATCACAATATGCCCTAAGTCCTTAGGTGAGAGAGTTAATCCTTTGATTCCATGTTCGATGCCTAGTGCCAAGTATGATATTCATTCGATGCCCGATGTTTTGAATGTGATCAGTAGTGTGCCATCAAGTAGTTTAGATTCCAGATCTGTTAATGCTAAGAAAGCGAACTCTAGTGTGCCTTTCGGAAGTACAAATCCTAGCACGTCTAGTGTTAAGAAAGTGAACCTTAGTGTGCATGCATGTAGTTCAGATCCCAGCACATCTAAACAGGAGAAGCAAAGAGTAGCAAAACCAACTAATGTTCCCATTCCATCTACAGGAGTAATCAGTGACATTAAAGCAAGCAGGTCAAAGTCTCAAGACAATACAAGAAATGACAGGACCTCGAAAGCTAAGAATGTGCATTGGAAGAGAGTAGAAGACCAATCTAGGAACTTTAAGTTTGAGCCGAATAAAACGAATCGTGTTGATTCTAGTATTTGCCATAGGCGTACTGTAATTAATTCGAATTCTGATACTATTTGCAAACCTTGTAATGATGTCTGCTTGAATTCTGTTGCTAATCATGAATGTGGTATGAACACTTTGTCTAATACTGTCAAATCCCCAGTGAATCGTGTCAATGAAAAATATCATGCTAAGAAGGCAAAAAGGCAAAGGCGAAAGAAAGTTAGAAAACAATGGAAACCCACAGGAAGAACATTTAGTAAGATAGGCTATCATTGGATACCTGTTGGTCATAAGACTAATCAGACAATGCCTACTAGAAAATGGATGCCTACTGGTAGAACTATTTCCTTAAGAAGTGAGCACACTTTGAATAGGGCTAATACAGACACTAGTACTGCATCTATTCATAATGATTCCATTGCATCAATTTCTGATATGAATGCCTCTATTTCTGATGTGGGTGTTCCAACCATTGTTACTAACCAAATGGAACCCATTCTTGCATGGGGATCCCAATTATCCAGTTATCCATTCTTGTCTGTGTTCAACTGCAGATCGTTCAAATCGTTCTGTGGTACCTGGACTCAGGCTGTTCCAAGCATATGACTTGCGACCGGTCGCGGCTCATGAACTTCGTGAGCAAATTCATCGGGACAGTTAGGTTCGGGAATGATCATTTCGGTGCAATTATGGGTTATGGAGATTATGTTTTTGGTAAAAGTGTTATCTCCAGGGTATATTATGTAGAAGGTCTTGGTCATAACCTGTTCTCTGTTGGTCAATTCTGCGATTCTGATCTAGAAGTAGCCTTCAGAAAACATACTTGTTTCGTTAGAGAACTTGATGGTAAGGAACTTTTGAGAGGTTCACGTGGTTCAAATCTATACACCATCTCTATCGAAGATACGATGAAGTCTTCTCCAATTTGCTTGTTGTCAAAGGCTTCTAAAACAAAGTCATGGTTATGGCATCGTCGTTTCAATCACTTGAACTTCGGCACCATCAATGATCTCTCCAGAAAGGACTTAGTTGTAGGTTTACCTAGACTTAAGTATGAAAAGGATCATCTTTGTTCAGCATGCCAATTGGGAAAAAGCAAGAAGTATGCCCATAAACCCAAACCTACTAACTCTGTCACAGAAGTTCTTCATACAATTCACATGGACTTATGTGGACCCATGAGAGTGCAGAATATCTTTGGGAAGAAATATGTGTTAGTTGTGGTTGATGATTTCTCTAGATTCACCTGGGTAAAGTTCTTAAAGACAAAGGATGAAACTCCAGATATCATCATCAAACTCATCAAACAGCTGCAGGTTCGTCTTAACAAAATGGCCAGAATCATCCGAACAGACAATGGAACTGAGTTTGTTAACAAACAACTTAGTGAGTTTTATGAAAGTATTGGAATCAGTCATCAAAGAAGTGTTCCTCGAACTCCCCAACAGAACGGTGTAGTTGAAAGACGAAATCGAACTCTTGTGGAAGCCGCAAGGACAATGCTGATTTACTCAAAAGTTCCAATGTTTCTCTGGGGTGAAGCCATCGCCACTGCATGCCACACCCAAAATCGATCCCTGATTCACACTGCTCATGGAAAAACTCCATATGAACTTGTCCACAACAGAAAACCAAATCTTTCATTCCTTCGTGTGTTCGGTGCATTGTGTTATCCAACTAATGAGGGCCAAGATTTAGGCAAACTTAAAGCTAAAGCAGACATTGGAGTATTTGTAGGTTATGCACCAAACAGAAAAGGATACCGAATCTACAACAAGAGAAACCGAGATATCATGGAAACAATTCACGTTATGTTTGATGAGCTGACCGGTCAAATGGCTCCTGGACAATCCAGTTCAGGACCCGCTCTTCAAAATAGTCCCATTGGTTCATCCCTTGTACCAAATTCTTCTCCAGCAACTTCATATGTACCTCCATCTAAAGATGATTTAAAGAAATTGTTTGATCCTATGTTTGATTAACTTTATGAGCCAAGTGCTAATGAGGTGTCGATTCCTACAACAGAGGCTACTCATATTCTTGTGAATGAAGTCAATCCTTCAGTCTCAATATCATTAAGTCAAGAAGCGCTTGCTGCTGATCCTTCAGTTTCATCAACAAATCATCAATCTTCGAATGTACATCATGGAACTGTGTCTGGCATCAATGATGAAGTTAATCCCTTTGCTACTTCTGAAGATGCTCCATTTGAAAACATATTTGCTCCTGAATCTTCATCAGAACCATCTTCTTCAGGAGACATCGACTCTGGTACTTCAGTCCCTCAACAACTACCACATGAACACCTCATAAAATGGACTCATGATCATCCATTAGACAACATCATTGGAAATCCCTCTTGTCCAGTATCCACACGGAAACAACTTGCAACCGATGCCTTATGGTGCTTCTTCAACTACGTACTCTCTAAGATGGAACCAAAAGATGTTAAAACCGCCATGAATGAAGATAGCTGGTTCAATGCCATGCAAGAAGAAATTCATGAGTTTGATCGACTTGATGTATGGGAGTTAGTACCTGCTCCAGATTGTGCTTTGATTATTGCTCTAAAATGGATCTTCAAAGTAAAACTTGATGAGCATGGTGATGTATTAAAGAACAAGGCTCGATTAGTTGCTAAAGGATACCGTCAAGAGGAGGGTATTGATTTTGAAGAATTTTTTGCTCTTGTTGCTCGAATCGAGGCAATCAGAATCTTTTTGGCTAATGCTGCTAGTAAGAACATGGTAGTCTATCAGATGGATGTAAAGACGGCATTTCTGAACGGAGATCTTAAATAAGTCGTCTACGTCAGCCAACTGGAAGGATTTGTGAATCAAGAGCATCCTACTCACGTTTATCGTTTGAAGAAGGCTCTTTACGGTTTAAAGCAAGCTCCAAGGGCATGGTATGATACACTTTCAAATTTTCTTCTATCTACCGGATTTAGCAAAGGAGCAGTTGATCCAACATTGTTCACCAGGAAGTCAGGCAAACATTTAATTCATGTTCAAATTTATGTTGATGATATCATTTTTGCCTCGACTGACCCCAATGAGTGTGATCGTTTTTCAAATGAAATGGGTTCAAATTTTCAAATGACAATGATGGGACAAATGTCATTTTTCTTGGGATTACAAATTTCACAAAGTACCGGAGGCATCTTCATAAATCAATCTAAATATGTAAATGAGATTTTAAAGAAATTTGGATTTGATTCAAGTGACCCTCTTGACACTCCCATGATTGAACGAACTAAACTAGATGAGGACCACTCAGGGATCATGGTAGACCAAACAAAATATCGTAGTATGATTGGATCCCTGATGTACCTCACAGCTAGTAGACGAGACATTTTGTTCGCTGTTTGCATGTGTGCTAGATACCAGGCTAAGCCTACTAAAAAGCACCTTGAAGCGGTTAAACGGGTCTTTCGGTATCTCCAAGGAACCATCAATATGGGACTTTGGTACCCGAAGGACACCGGTATGTCACTAACAGCCTATGCAGATGCTGATCATGCAGGATGTCAAGATACTCGTCGAAGTACGTCTGGAGGTGCTTAGTTTTTGGGTGATAAGCTTGTGAGCTGGTCTTCAAAGAAGCAAATGAGTACTTCTATTTCCTCTACAGAGGCAGAATACATAGCCATGTCATCTTGTTGTGCTCAAATCCTTTGGATGAGATCTCAATTAACTGACTATGGCTTTCTATTCAACAAAATCCCTCTGTACTGTGATAATAAAAGTGCTATTTCTCTTTCATGCAATAACGTTCAACACTCAAGAGCTAAGCATATCGACATTCGACATCATTTCATCAGGGAACAAGTGGAAAAAGGTGTGGTGGAACTCTATTTTGTGAGGTCTGAATACCAGTTAGCAGACATCTTCACCAAAGCTCTTCCAAGAGAACGTTTTGAGTTTATTCTTCCACGACTTGGCTTGAAAAGCCTTCAACAAGAAACACTCAAACGTCTTCAGGAGGAAGACGAGGAGTAAAGGTCTATCTTCATCTATCTCTTGTAAATATTTATTCGAAAAACAAAATACAAAATTATAAAACTCTCAAAAATCAAATAGAAAATTATAAAACTTTCAAAATCCATAAAAATCTGAAAAATTTGAAAAATATTCAAAAAATATTGTCAATTTGTCATGTTTTTCTCGGTTCGATAATATCTACGGTCTTTGTGCTGTCATTCTAAGAATGACACGGGACTTTAGATGTTGTTCGAATTCTTATTAAAAAAATTATTTTTGGGAGAAAGAGAATATATGGCTTATTGTCATCTCAGGCAGTAACCCGCTTTTTAAAGAAAGAACAGAGCTACACTTTATCATGTTTTCAAAATTCCATGCTCTGATTCTATAAACATTTATCTGCTGAAAACTAACTGCTTTGAAAAATAACTAGTACTCTATTTTTGATAATCATCTCGACTTATTTGTCAAAATATCTATCTCTCAATCAACAACCTTTGTCATTGATTGAGGGGGAGAATGATTTCAATTAAATTAAAAAGTTATTTGTCATTCAATTGTTTTCAAAAGATATTCATGCATGTTTAATCAATGGAGTTTAATGTCTTAAAATCCGATCCTTATCAGTTAAAACGCTTTCAGAATCAAGTCACAATTCTCCTTAAATGCTTTCAAAATCAATTTAAATCTACAAGAGATCACAAATCTCAAAGGATTTGATAATTGTGATCGGGGGAGAATTTATGATTTAAATTGGATTTAATCTGATAATTCGGTAAATGGTTTTATAAGGATGAACAAGCTCTCCTTCCCACATGTGCCAAACGATTTCAAATTTTCCATGTACATGTTGAGGGGGAGCATCTATTTTAAACCACAAATAGTTGAAACGTGATCAATTTATCTCAATGTGCAGTCTTTTCCTAATATGTGCAAAACATTTTCAAATATGAGGCACATATTGAGGGGGAGCAAAATTATAAAAACCTCATCCTTCCCTAAAATGCTTTATCTACTTGTTTTGATAAGGGAAGTGATGTTGATATCTTTTAGAAAATGGTAATCAAAGAAGTTAATTCTTTCTCTTGCCTCCGTGTGCAAAACGATTTCAAACATTTGATGCACATGTTGAGGGGGAGCTCTTGTTCTAAAAAATATCAAAAACAATTCAGGTACAAAATGCTTTGATAATATATCACAAGTATCTGGATTGATTTTCAAATGGTTTTCAATTGGTTTAAATGGCAGATGAACAATACCAAATAGACCGGCCAAATTTACTTTATGTACGGTGATAAAAGGATGATAAGGTTAGGTATTTGTTCCCATGATCCGCCAGAACCGGAGGGATCTACCCAGGGACAATCCACTAGTTAGTGTAGAAGTCCTTAGGTATGATGATAAAAGGAGAAAAATGAGATATGGGAAGAGTGCGGACTGAGACAGAGCAAGTACTGGAATAAACCCAACAAGGTTCTTGCTATGAAGTCTCGGTAAGCACTTGATAAGGTTTTAAAATGTACCTTTTTGAGGGGTCGTTTAAGCCCTTATTTGATCACTTTTGTATCCGTTATTGCTTAATATCGTTCCTTTTCACTTTTTAGGTCTCTTGAAGGCAAACTGCTGTAATGGCACTTATTTGGACGAAAAGGCGCGGATATATGAAGAAAATGGCCAAAGTCAAGAATCGAGACACTCAAGCTGAAAAGAAGTATATAGGCGCGGAAAAGCAGGTTTATTCACGGTAATGTCGTCAAACGGAAGTTCTCTGGATTTTTCACTTTTCCTTGCTATAATTCGTTATTGCCTATGTTTTCACTAGTTTATTCCCGAATTTGCTGGGGAGTTTTTCCATGTAAAATTTTGGAATAGTTCACGAATGGCTCTGAAGTATCGTTCTTGGAACAACCCAAATAAGGTCATGAACGAGACAGAGTCAGGCGTGAGAAGGGTATAGAGTAAAAAGAGGAAAATAGTAGTATGGATTCCTGAAGATGTGATTGATCACCTAACAGGGACCCATCTAGGGAGGCCAAGACCGCCTAGTACCCTTGTTTATGGATTGGAATAGTAGGAAAATAGTGGCATGTATTTCATTTAAACCGGCCA